>PDGT01000017.1:220303-252260 GCA_003671415.1 Megathymus violae | reverse complement strand
AAGATCTGGAAATCATATTTAATACATGCCCCCCTACTGGACTAATTCAGGTCAATTTTTAAAATATATATGTGACTAAGATAAATTACTTTTTGCAGTCAAACAATCCGGTGTATCCCTTTACATAGAAATTCGTGTCGGAGATTGGAGGTGATGCTTTCATAATTATACTACTTAGCTGTGATACAAACAACTGTAACTTTCGTACTTATTTCAATTCTGCTAAAAAAATATGAGGAATGATTAAATGATGATTCCGCGTCGCGATTGAGTGCATTCGATGGACTGCGATCGCACGTAACCGCATCTCCGTGCCGCGCGCGTCGCTGTATACCACCTGAGCTCGTGTCGGCGGCCTGCAGGGCCTCGCAGACGGTGGCGCGCTGCGGTCTCTTGCTGCTCCTGCAGACGGCCACGGTGCTGTGGGTCTGCCCCGACCGCTGCGGCCGGGCCTCCTCGATGATCCTCAGTTCCCTTATGTCCGCAGCGCTGCGCCGTCAATTATTAATATTGTAATAGTGCACCGTGATCTGTTGATTTAAATCTCAAGTATGTAATAGCTCTGAGCTATACTTTAGTTACTCAGTTCTGTACATGCATTCATATCACAAGTCGTAAACTTTTATTAGATTTACTTTATGATATTTAAGACTTCATGTCAATTATAATATCCATAATTTTAAATCATGTTTTGCTTCTGCTTGTTTGCTTATGCACGTCTTGATTTGCTTATACCTACTGCCGTTTCAAAACGTTAATTTAACATTGAGGATAAGAAACGGCTCTCGAACGCATCTTAATTCAACAAATGTTAATTACAATACGAAGCGGTGCTGTTATCGCTAGGTTATTGTTGTTATTCAGATAATCAGATCCATAACATTCTTAACCTACCGTACCTTAACGTGCCGTTCCAATAGGTAAATCACTCGTAAACTTTGTTACCTTATAGTTAAGGAACACCGAGCCCCAAAAAGAATACTAAACCTTTTGTGGTAGAAATGAAAAATAACCAAGTTATGCCTATTTCTCGTTTCATGACTGCGTGTAATCAAGACTAGACGCCTCCGAGTCATATTGTATGTGCATAAAATATTATTGAGTATTTATTACATGTATAGATATTTTCATCGTCGCTGCTTTTCGCCATGTACAGATCTGATACATTGTTATAAAATTAAGAACCATATAGTTTTATTAACTTTAATCTATACATATAATAAAATTCTAACTGATCGCTTTCTGTACGTTAAGGATATAATTATGAGAAAAACCACTATTAGGGGGTCTTTATTTTTGTCACTTTATGCGCTTGTTTGCCTTAATCGCAGAAATGGCTCACCCGATTTAGTAACGGTTTTCACTACAATTCGTTTCATTACAATCCGTCTATAAATAAAAAAGTTATGAATATGTATTTCTAATTCACAGAACGCGAACGACCCAGTCCTATGCAGATGCTATATATAAGTGTAAGGTAGTTTTTCTGAAGCGAAGCGAGGGCGGTTTGATAGTTAATGAATAAACTCCTAAATTAGTTTTAATGATTAAAAAATTATTAAAGAAAAATATAAACAAGGCTCAAAAGGTTCGAAAAAAGTTAGACAATTTTGAAAATCATATTTTTTGCGCGAAAAATTCAGAACTTACGCCTTCTGGGGATCCACTATGTTAAATAATACGAATGCATTCTTTAAATACTATTTGGATGGTGATGCGGAGATGTGTTTTTTTTTAATTTAGTTAAAACACCACAATAACATTGATTAATAGTAGATTGTGTCGCAAATGACTAAAATAATGTATTTAGGGTGAGAGCGATTGTTTGAATTCAGAGCGAAGCGAAAGATTCTATACTTCGTTCAAATTGGATATGGAAACTTTGTAAACAAAGTGTTGCCTAGCAACCACAAACAAACAGGTGCACGAAACTTTTTCTTCTATTATCAGTATCTATGATCACAGATTACTTTAATATTATAACGTCTGTGGCGGCCGGCAAGCCGCGTAACGTTCCGTTATTTTTTTATTGTTGTCGTTCAAGTTCAATTTTATTTATTTTACAGCAGGTAAATAATTTAAATAAATACGAATTAATCATGAACACAATCTAAATAGCCTTTATAGAATTTATAATAAATAAATCATGTTGGAAAATTTAATGTTATTAATTTTATTATTATACATATTGCGTGGAACAAAACGTTCTTGTATCGGAATATAATACGACTAAGTTGCAAAGTAAATTAGAATTGTAAGGTATTAATAGTCATTTCTTTTTACAGGTATAGGCAGGCTTACCCCAAAACATAATATTTTGTGAAAATGTTACAAATCGCTTTACGAAAATAAGGTTGCGGCTGCGTGAGTTTTTCAATGACGAAAGTGTTTTATGACATTAGTTTTACTTAATTTTCACGGGGTTTAAAGTTGTTATCGATCAATACTAAATTAATTTACGATTCACAAATAATGTAATGAGTAGTTTCATTTCATTAAAGCATTTGATTTACAAATACAGCTCAGTTGGTAAAAACCCTACAAAAGAATTTTAATGGTTTGTTTACAAAGTTTCCATATCCAATTTGAACGAAGTATAAAGTAGAATCCGAAGCGTAGCGAGGGATTCAAAGTAGGTCGCTCGAAATATAATAATTTGGTACAATATAAATAAGAGATGCTCTTATTAGTGACGAATATGTATTCATATTTACGTAACCAAATTACGAACTAAAATAATCTGTAATATCAAAATAGATAAAAAGTAATTAAAAAACTAATAGGAAGTTCCTGCATATCATTTTTTTTTATTTATCTACTCCCATGCTTTAAATCCATTATATAAAAGATTCTGAAACAGTTAGCTTGCCAACATTAAAACACTCAATGACATAATAACCATTATATCATCCAAACGGATGATAAGTTGTACTGAATTTCATTATATCACTCCTTTGTTTGTTTTCGATCCCTTCTGTGCAAAGGGTTTACTCAACAGACAGACACATTCTTACTGCCCGATGCGTGGTATCTGTATGAATTTAAAAAAAGAACATTGTCATTCACGTGCGTTTCACTATCAGAACGCCGTGCGCCGTAAAAAAAAGTAGGGTATTCGAATCGCCGTCATTTTTCTTCGATATTTTTATTGTTTTGTTCACAAAAAAAATGAGCAAATGTGTTACTATACAAAATGTTAATTACTACTACAATAAATAATTCTTTCATTAATACTTAGTTTATTTGTATATACTCAGTATTGGATAATATTAGGTTACTAAGACTGGCCTTTTTTAGTATTAGCAGTGAACTAACTGTTTCAGAATCTTTTATGGAGGCTTTAAAGCAGTGGTTCCCAAACTTATTTTTCTCATAGACCACGTTCAAAATTTTGCTGGTTAAGGTGGACCTACATTTCTACTATATTCCCAAAACTTGACAAAAAATGTGAAGATTAGATCTAACTATGGAAATTTGCGTTGCGGCTGCGTTCCATCCACGAATTAACAGTTTTCGAAAAAAAGTGAGAATTGATTGGTTAATTAATTGATTATGCTGTGAGTGGATGTCAAAAAAGTAAAGTTGGTCAATCAAAAAAGTGATTCCATTCAACTTCACTTTTTTGACATCTACTCACAGCACAAGGAACCAATCAATTCTCACTTATTACATTTAGAAAACTCCTCATTCAGTGTGGTAATAATAAAAAGAAAAATAATATATTTGCTTGTGTTATTTATTAAAATATGTATTATTATTACACAATTACTCAGTCGAAAATTAAACATTAATAATTTCTTCAATGACAATCACACAATAGTCATAAATTTAATGGGATGGATGTACTTGATGGATTGACAGCAAATTATCAATATTTGGCTTCAGTTTTGTTAGGAATAACCGCAAATCTCCCCGTTCTGTGATATTCAATTTGCTCCTTTTTTTGTTAAAAGGTTTGTAACGACACTAAAACTTTTTTCGACAAAATATGACGACGGAAACGCTATCAAAAGCTTTCTCGCAATTCTCCACAGACCAGGATATTTTTCGGGTATTTCTGCCTGCAACCAAAATGTTTGATATCCTCTTTTAAACGCGTATTCCATGCATTACTTCTTATTTTGTTAACTGCATTAATCACAAATTGAAGCGATTGGTACAAACTATCACTCAAATTTTTCGGTACTAGGTGTTGTCGGTGGATAACACAGTGAATTGTAGTTACCTCTGGTATAATTCTTTTAAGATGGCTTATAAACCCACGATATCGCCCGACCATGGCAGGAGCTCCATCTGTTGCCGCCGAAATAACGTTTGTAAATCGATTCGATTTATCCCTAAAAAAATCACTCAGGACATTAAATACTGATTCACCTTTAGTGTCCGTCTCCAAAGTTTTCGCGAATAGTAGCTCTTCATTAATTTCTTCGTTCATAACAAATCGAACATATGCCTACAATAATGCTTCATTACCAGGTAAAGTTGACTCGTCCAGTTGAATAGAAAAATGAATTGTTTGTAGATAATTACACAAGAAACTTTCAATATTAGAGCTCATTTCATCAATTCGTCTTTGTACAGTGTTGTTACTCAAAGGAATTCTTTTGAGTATGTCAAACGAGGATTTGTGCAGAACAATTTTTAAAACCTCTTCAATAGCGGGTAAAATTAACTGTTCTCCAATGGTATGCGGTTTTCCAGATTTCGCTATAAGTAATGAGATATTGTAAGATGCCCTCAAGCCATCATCGTTACTTTTAGACGTTGAAGCGAACATGCCGTGTACGCTGGATCTCTTTTCATATTTTTCTTTCAATGTTTGAAAATATTTCAAATCTTTACTTATTTATCACGATGACACCTTCTTGGACGATCTTCAAGCTTCGATAGTTTCATAGAGTCATTGCTCAAAACTTTGTTGCATAAAAGGCATATCGGCAATCGCTTGTCTGCTTGTTTGATGGAATGAAATAAAATTTTAAATAATCAACACTATACTGTCGACATTTCTTCTTAGATTCAGCCATTTTTCATAACAGTTACCTACCTGTAAATAAAAAAAGAAACTTTGTTTTAGTAATCTTAAGGCGGTCTTACTTAACAGGATATGCCATGGCATATTTTAAATGAGTAAGATTAATTAATTATAGCAATGAATTCAACAAAGTACCGGTGACTTTGATATATTTCTGTAAATTCTATGTAAAATACTTTTAAATAATACTTTCATATCAAAACTCCGCGATTTTAATTATTTATTTATTACCTTGATGCACGTTAAGACGAGTATGTAAAGACACGAACAATTTATGAAAATATATTTAATGATTGAGTGAACCACCACATAGTCCGGAAATACAAAAAATTACTAATAAAGTAGGGACAAAATGTTCAATCTTTTTCGGCTTTCTGTTCTTTTATGGAAGTATCTAATTATGGCTCTGTTCAGTATTTAATTTAGAATACGTACCTACTGCACGCAAACATTACAAATAAATTACAACAAAAATATATCTCTTATCGCAGCTGGGTTGGAAGAGATTTCTTTCAGGAATAAGCCTCACCTTTGTACCTACGTAATTTTTTTGTAATTTGTCCATTTTTGGTTTACTTACGTGTACAATAAATTGTAAAATAAGTAATAAATAAAATAAAAGTATGTATAACAAATTAATTGGCAGATAAGTACTTACTTTTTAACGACACTAGCAAACACTAACATCGATTCACTTTACTTTTCGAAATTCCGGAAACAAATAAGTAACGTTTATCCTTCGCATTCGTATTTATATTGGTGAAGAATCAAACAAGTTCATGCAAGATTCCAAGCACAAACACAAGTTGTATTTAGTTTCCTTTGCAAGTCTGAACATGCGTTGCAGACAGCGGTGCGACGGCGCTTTGCAAGTCACGACACGTTGTACTGAATATGGAATATGCAAGTTTTTACATGTAAAAGTCGCTGAGTTTCTTAAATAAATATTATCTGCCTACATTGATAATTGAAGTCAAGCCAACATTTTAGTTCTTCACTACCCTAGTTAGAAAAAGGCATTTATAATGATTAAAAATATTTGAAACGATCAAAAAATATTTGAATTTGATTACAAGATAGATAATAATATATACTTTGCATTGAAGTAATCTTTTTAAATGCCTTTTTCTAATCAGGGTATCGAAACCAGATAAATTTTCGTGGACCACCACTTACGAATTGTGCAACCCCATTTTTTGGTCACAGCAACGTAGACCCCTGTCGAGTCTCTCGTGGACCCCTGGGGGTTCACCTGGACCCCTTTGGGAATCAATGCTTTAAAGCATGGGAATAGATAAAGTCTTGTATGCAACTGTTGATAATTAGGTATTAAAACACTCATGTGATACTATTATCACACCAGCAGCGTGCACAGGATTATGACACTGGGTATGCGGCGGAGTACTCGGTCACAAAAACTTTTTCTTTTATAGATTTTTAGCATAGCCACAGCCACGCGACGGATCTCTAAGTCGGAAACCATGCCAACAGAACAAGTCTTAGATCTCACATCTTGTACGGCAACGCAGACAAAACAGCGATCGATCGTCGCGGCGGAAGAAATTCTAATAAGTAAAATAAAAAGCTTAAATATTATAACTACTCACTTGTACGATAAGAAGGTACATTCAAAGGTACAAGGTAAAAATATCTTTCTCGCACACACACACACACAGTAGAATGCTACCTGCTGTATGAATGAGTCATTATTTGTCAATTTTGATTCTTGATGTTAGGCCCCGTTTGCAAATTATTAGCGTGAATACCAGTAATCATTTGAAGTTTATTTTTTAGCACAGCTCACTGCAAACTGTTACGCGGGATTTCGAAAAACACTTTTTAAAAAAGAATTATTTATTAAGATGAAATGACACAATAGAAATTCGGGATCTTTTGGCAGTCGAGTGTCGTAAGTGGGGTCGCGGAATAGACTGGCGCGCCGGGCTCGGATAGGGCCTTATAAAGGGACTTTGTACCTTAGTCTGCAGAACGGGCAGGACGGAAAGGGGGGTCAACTCAGCATGAAGCTGCCTACGAGTTCCAGGTATAACACCTCCCCCCATTTAATAAACTTTTGGCAAAGAGCAGAAGTTTATAGAGAAGTTCGAAGAGAAGGAGCAGGAGGAGAATGAGTAGAAGTTTCTGTCTGTCTATCTGTCTCCGTCGGAAGTGTTTGAGAGGCTTTAGTAAAAAAAACTACATGAGGAAAAGAGCGACTGCTGCCAGATTTACATTTTATATTTAATATAGCATACACTATGTAAATTAAAAATATTATAATTAAGGAAAACATAATAATAATAGTTATGGAATAATGTGCCTCGTATTTAACTATGTGAGGAATGTTTGTGTTTAAATTAGTATCCGTTAATGTTTTTTGTAAGGAATTTTTATATAAAGTTAAGTCATCTAAATCTATGTCTTGTAATGTTATAGAAGGCACATTATTAATTACAGAATCCATTTTATTAACGTTACAACAGGTATCGTTAATTAGATTAAAGTTTGAAATAGAAATAGGCATAGTTAAATTATAATCATTCGATTGTGATATTAATACTGTACTTTTATAATATCCTGTACAAAATTTAGGTAAGGTAAATAGTCCGGTTCCAAGAATATTAATCTCAAAGTTTTCAGAGTACAAGCAATCTATGGATAGTTTATTAGGAGTAGATTGTACAAAAATCCACTTGTTCCCAGTAAGTTTTTTCCAAATATCAATTTTACCTCTTATGAACTTAGTATTACACTGATTTGGAATTTTATTAATTACTTTGGTGAGTAATTCACTTTTACAAGTAGGTTTTGCATCTGACGCATAAATGTTTGTCACGTCACAGATGTAGTGTCCGGTCGTAACAATTAAACAATTATCCAATGAGTCTAAAGTACAGTAATTGGATTTGTCTTTGATCATGCTTATATATTTATAATCAGGTATGATTAAACTGAAAGAGTTTGGCTCACTAGAATTGTGAGATAAAGGTAAAGGAATACTGTGAAATAAGTCATATTCCATGTTTGAAATCAATGGAATACATAAAACAAAAATGATCTTATCATCTATAAAATAACAAGTTATCTTTAATACATTTATGATAAAGTGGATTGAGCGTAAATCTATCTTAGCAGGTAATTCTAGATTATTAGGTATATTTCTATAATTATTAATTAATTCTCGATACAATTGTAAAGGTGTAATTACTGCAGGGTGCAGTACGTCACGACTACTGAACATGATGGAATTTATAATATCTTCTAACTGAAACGATAGAGTCAACATGGATATATCAATACAATTAAAGAGAGAGTTTATATTCAACTGTGTTTGTATTTTATTTGTTGATACAGTGATGTTATTCAATGTTAGTGATAGGTTACGGATAGCATCATTCAAACTAGCTTCGTTAACTTTAATTTTATTCATTGTTTTATTGTAGTTAGATATGATAGAGTTTGTTACCAAAATGTTCTCTTTCATTAATGATGTTAGTTTGTTTTCGTTATTAATTATACTTTGCACGGCGGCATTAAAATCGAGAGCATCATCCTCGTCTAAGGTGCCGAATATTTGTTTCATTACTTTTCCTATGCCTCCAAACCAGGCACTGCGTTGAGTTCTTATATCCAATAAGTGTGATAATGATGAAAAGGTTTTAACCTTCGGCATACAAGTTGGGGTTATTTTAACCCCAACACTTTTAAATTGCGTTGTTTGCAAATTAAAACGCAACCAAATAACTTGATTTTCACAATAGCTGGAGTTTAAATATTGCCGCGTCGAATCATAGCGTTTGATCAGTATTGCGCGCGCCAGTGTCATGTGTGCACGATTGTAAAGTGGGTCCTCGGTGATTTCAACCCCACATTGTATGGGACGTCGTAAAAAAGGTTTGTACCTGCTTCTGTGTTTTTTCGATATTTACATCTACAATTAGTGTTTTATTTATACTTTTTTATTTCTGTTATAGGTACAGATAGTTCACATGTCTAACAATCTGCAGGGTGATGGTATTGCGGCGGCCTTATTGGAAGAAAATGAAACTTCGTCGGACGATGATAACTTTCTTCCTTGTAGTGACGACGAAGCAGATCATATCAGCGAGGCTTCTGAAGTACGAAGTGATACGGACGTGGAAGAGGCTGAAATAAACCTTGAACTATATTTAGATGATACAACACCTCAACCATTTTATCTCGGAAAAGATGGAAGAACAAAGTGGTATAAATCGCCACCGCGAACCAATGTTCGGACAAGGGCCGAAAACCTAATTACGCATATGCCTGGGTGTAAAGATGCAGCCCGACATAAAAAAACTCACTTGGAATGCTTTGTGACCTTCTTCACTGAGGAAATTGTTGACATGGTTTTGAAATATACGAACCAGAAAATTTCTTTTAGAATGGAAAACTCTACATGTAATCCATCATACAGGGAATCTAATAAAGCTGAGATGAAAGCCGTGTTTGGGTTGTTGTTCTTGGCAGGTTTGTTTAGATCTGGCCGGCAAAGTCTTATAGACTTAGGGAGTAACGACGGCACAGGAATTGAAGTGTTTAGAAATACCATGACGAGACAAAGATTTTCATATTTGATAAGTAACATGAGATTTGATGATTCGTCAACTCGTACAGCAAGAGCAGCTATCGATCGTTTAGCGCCAATTCGAGATGTTTTTGACATCTTCGTCAAAAACTGTCAGAATGCCTATACACCGTATGAATACTTGAACATAGATGAAGAACTCGTGGCATTTAGAGGAAGGTGTGCCTTTCGTCAATACATACCGTCGAAACCGGCTAAGTATGGGTTGAAAATTTACGCTTTAGTGGATGCCAAAACATTTTACACGTTGAACTTCGAAATTTACTATGGAAAACAGCCTGACAACAGTCCTTATACAATGAGTAATAAGCCGTTTGATGTTGTTGATCGTTTGGTAAGATGCGTGACCGGATCAGGAAGAAACATCACCACGGATAACTTTTTTATGAGCTATGAAACTGCTGAAAATTTGCTCAAAAACCACAAATTGACTGCCGTTGGTACACTAAGGTCGAACAAGGCATGTCTTCCACCTCATTTCAAAGCTAGACATGAAGAAAAATCATCTGTGTTTGGATTTCAAAAAGACATAACTATTGTATCGTACATACCAAAGCCACGAAAATGTGTACACATGATGTCCTCATTACATGATGATAATGAGGTGGATCCAGAAAGTGGAGACCAAAGAAAGCCGTCTATAATAACGTTTTACAACTCGACTAAAAACGGAGTTGATGTTGTAGATAAACTTGCAAGAACGTATGATGTTTCCCGCAACTCTAAACGCTGGTCTCTTACCGTATTTTTTTCCATGTTGAACCATGCTGGTATAAATGCTTTTATTGTGCATATGTTGAATAACAACATTGAAAGGAACAGAACTAATCTTAGGAAGAACTTTATCAAGCAATTGGGACTTTCTTTGCTCGAAGACCACATTAGGAAAAGAAAAGACAATCCACATATACCACGAGATATAAGAAGACGCGTGCATGAAATGTTGCATGAAGAAGCTCCAGGACCATCACAAAAGCAACCAAGAAGGTCTCAAAGATGTTCTTTCTGTCCAAGAAACAAAGATAGGAAGACTCTGAACGGTTGTTTCAAATGTAGTGCCGCGATATGTAAGGAACATGCGAATTTGATATGTCAAAATTGTACTGATTTAGATAACGAATGATTTCGCTCAAATAGCCATAAAATGCCAATTGTGATTATTTTTATAAAGCCAAATCTATCTAGTTTCGTTTGGTAATTAAAATAATTGTGTTAATTTTAAGAAATATTTTTGTTGATTTTTTTTATTTTGACTTGATAACAAATAGTCAAATTCACGGAAGGTTATAAGATTTTAATTTTTTTTAATAATAAATGTTTAATTTGATATATATTTGTATTTTATTCATTAACAAAAGTGATGTACTTATAACAAAACTCATTCAAGCTTATTGCGCTTGGTGCACCCGCACAGTAGAGACATTTTCTTGTGGTGTTAATTTAACCCCATGTTGTATAGGGGAGGATTTTTTTTGACCTTGTATACCGAAGGTTAACAATGTTTTCGTGTCGTATTTCTAGGGGCGGAAACATGTTTTGAGATTCTATGTCGGTAATTTCATGTTCACAAAGGTTTTTCACCAGACTTATTGCTGAATTGATATTTTCGATATGCTGTTTGAAATAAGATATATCTAATGGAATAACTACATTAAGTTGTCCACTGTTTATCTTTAGTTTTCCTAAGTAGTCAAAGTAGATACCGGAACCTGACGTTATGCGTTGTATAGTATATTCATGACGTGATTGGGAAGAGACGCTGAAAATAATAATAAAGGACTAAGGTAAGTTTATTAAGGTAAGTGTAAATAATTATTTATTTAATAATTTTTTTTTTCAGGTAAAGGTAAGTATAATCTAATTAAATTTTAATACTCATATTAAGCTTCACTCAATACTAATAATAAGATACTAATTATTCTTATATCTAATTACAGGAATTAGTTGCTTCATGGGGCTTAATAGGGGATTAGGTAAGTATAAAGATAGATAATTATAGAATTTAAAAGGTAAACTGACTCTAGTTTGTCTAAGTAGTTATTTTGATTAGGGATTATAGGGAATTTCGGCTAATTTTATTTCATCATAGTGATGAGTTACGTGTCTTCTATTAATTAATAGAGTCTGTTCTATCTAAGTTAATTTTCATTCGGGCAATACATTCGATGTAGATAAGTGTTATGCATTAATTTGGGTTCTACCCTCCTTTTTCTCGTTATTTCGTGTGCGAGCGCCATCGGCGCCGCGGTCTACTGTCGTTCGCGGTCAAGTACGGTACGCGAGCTGTACGTGTTTTGTTCGGTGCTTTTAATTTGCTGATTCGATGGTGCAACCCTTATATTTTGTCGTGATTTCGTCTTTGGAAACTGTTGGATGTGACTACGTGAAGTTGGAACAATGTCAGCGTGAACACAGAAGACACACTACCATCTCGGCGCCGGACACCAGACGCCACACATCGGGATTAAGGTTGGTGGATTCCCTTTTTGGTGTGTGCATTTTTTGTGTCGAGTGTATTGCCCAGAAAGGGACGTGCAAGCCCTATCCTATACAGTCCACTATTCGCCTACGAACCTATATTTTGGGCTCCCGGGCTCGAACAAACAAATACTCGACTACGAGTATTACGAGCATTACCCGGCGAAACAAGATATCTCACTAACAGAGTCAAAGTATTATTTCCATTAATTTTTACGACCTTGTAGGGCCCTTTCCATATTGGGGATAGCGACTTACGTAGCCTCGCGTGATTTTTTAAGTACACGTAATTTCCGACTTTATATTGGACTGGACGACTATGGGAGTCGTAGTAGTTTTTAGAGTTTTGTTTAGATCTATGAATATTCTCCAAGGCTTTGTCGTGGGAATATTTTAATCTATTTTGGAGCATCCTCACATATTCCGGGTAAGTTGCACCAGGAGTTTCTTCAAACAGTGAATTTGGTATAAAAGGTTTTCGTCCAAACATGAGTTCGTAGGGTGTGTAGTGAGTAGTACAATGGACTGCTGTATTATAAGCTAGCATAACAGTTTAAACATATCGAGGCCAGTCAATTTGGTCCTCGTTGACATAGGACTTTAAATACTCCTTGAGGGTCGAGTGACTACGCTTAAGGGCACCCTGAGTTTGAGGATGATATGGAGATGACCAGAGTTGTTTTATTTTCAAGAATTCGCAGGTTTTTTTAAAGAGGTCCGAGGTAAAATTGGTTCCTTGATCTGTGAGGATCATTTTAGGTAATCCAAAAACAGAGATGAAATGTAATAAGCATTCGCTGGTTTCTTCAGCCGTTGTACTTCGGATAGGGTAAGCTACAGAAAATTTAGTAAGGTCATCTTGTAAGGTAAGTATAAATCTAATTTTGGCTGGGCCTGATTCAGGGAGTGGTCCTACGACGTCCAGACTGACACGTTGACAGGGTGCAGTTGAAGTGCTAGTTATTTGCATAGGGGCTCTATTAGTCCTTCTTAGAGCTTTGTTTTCCTGACACGATTTACACTGTTTGACAAATGTTTCGATATCACTACGCATCCCTTTCCAATAAAACATATCTTTTATTCTATTGTACATACGGACTGACCCTAAATGTCCAGCTATTGGTATATCATGATTTTCTCTTAATATTTTCTTGATTTCTGTAGGAGTGGGATACACTATTTTATCATGATATATGTTCATTTTAATATTAGTATTATGAAATAGAAAAGTAAGGATGTTGTAGATTTTTGTAAACGAATGTTTCTCAAAAGGATTTTTTAAATCTGTTATCCCTACTTCTTCAGTATTTCCAACAATGAGAAGTTCGTTTTTGATATTCTTCAGAGTGTTGAAGATTTCTGGATATGTAGCTTCGTCGAAATGGTGAACTTTTGTGAATAGTAAGAAATAAACTTTATCTTGTGAAATAACTTTGTAGAATGAATGTAGTTGTTTCTCGGCGTTTCGAATTTCTTCAGGGTTTTCGACTTTACTTAGTAATTCTAGAAGATAATGATTAGAATCATCCAGATCTATGGATGTAGGGATTAGTAATATTTTGCAGCGACTTTTCATAAGTTTTTCGATGTGTTCTGCAATTTGGGTGTTAAAAGTTTTATTTTTATCTGTGATTGCTTTCAAAAAGATGGGGTAATCATCAGAGATAAATGAACTGTCGGGTCCTACTATTTCTAATGGATCCGATGTAGGAATGTTTTGAGATTCTTCGGTCACAACGGGATCTGGTATGGGAATATCTTGAGACTCTGGAGACACTAGAGGATCGGGAGTAGGAATAGAAATATCTAAAGGATCATCATTATCAGAAATAATGTCATCAAGACGAAATGATGGAGGTGAAATTAGTAAATCGTTTAGATCTCTATTTCTTCAATTTGGGGGTTCTGATTTATTCCCTGGGGTTCTTCAGGATTAGCAGGGGTATTTTGGGGATTTAATTGTATAGGATTTATTGGGTAGCGAGATAAGGCGTCTGCATTAGCATTAATTTTGCCTTTCTTGTATTTGATACTGTAATTATATTCTTCTAATTTTAGACGCCATCTAACTGGTAAAGAACCCGGATCTTTACAGTTGAATAACCATTGGAGTGGTTTCTGGTCTGTTATTATGGTAAAATTATTCCCATAAAGGTAAGGCCGAAATGTTTTTGTACCGAAAATTATAGCTAAACACTCTTTCTCCGTTGTGCTATAATTGGACTCTGCCTTTTTCAATGTTCGGGATGCAAATGGGATAGGCCGGTCCTTTCCTATCTCACCCTGGGATAGAATTGCAGATATGGCGAAATTTGAGGCGTCACAAGTTAGTAAGAAAGGCTTTGAAAAATCTGGATATAGTAGGATCGGTGCAGAAATTAGCATATTCTTCAGGGTTTCAAATAACAGTTGTTGTTCATTCCCCCAGTTAAATGGTGAATCTTTCTTTAATAGAGATGTGAGGGGTTTCGCAAATTTAGAGAAATTTGGGATAAATCTACGATAATAGGATATAAGCCCGAGAAAGGATTTAACATCCTTTTGGGTTTTTGGGATTGGGAAATTTTGGACTGCCTTGACTTTATCCGGGTTAGGTCGTACACCCTCATTGGTAATTATATGCCCTAGGTAAGAGACCTCTTTACGGAGGAACTCGCATTTGTCCGGTTGCAATTTAAGGTTAAAATGACGTAACCGGTTGAAGACTTTAGATAACTTTTCTATGTGTGATTTAAGATCAAAGGAGTAGATGACTATATCGTCTAAGTAAACGTAACAGTGAATACCTTGTAAACCGGATAGTACGGTATTCATCAACCGTTGGAAAGTTGCTGGGGCGTTTTTTAGGCCAAAAGGCATCCTTTTGAATTCGAAGTGTCCTTCGGGTATGCTGAAGGCTGTCTTTTCTGCGTCTTCGGGGGCAATTTGAATTTGATGAAACCCCGACGCTAAGTCTAGTGTGGTAAAATATTTACTATTACCCAGTTGGTCTAGAATCTCATTGATTTGAGGAATAGGGTAGGATTCTCCGATTGTAATATCGTTTAATTTGCGGTAATCTATGACTACTCGCCATTTGCGCTCACCTGATGCATCTAATTTTTTGGGGACTACCCAAATTGGAGAAGACCAAGAAGACAGTGAGGGTTTTATGATATCTTGGTCTAGCATCTTCTTTATTTGAGTTTCAACTTCTTGTTTATGACATTGAGGAAGACGGTAAGATTTTGTATTTATGGGAGTATGAGAGTTAGTTTTGATTTGGTGATTCAGGGCAGAAGTAAAAGTGAGTTTGTCATTTGGCAAATAAAAAATATCGGAGAAGTCAGAGCAGACATCATAAAGAGCGTTAGCTTCCTCGGAGTTAAGATGTGATGTTCTGAGTTGATTAAGGACTTCTTGGGTACGAGAGATCGAGTTGTGAACTTGTACATTGTTTATTGAGTATTGTGGAGAATTATTAATATACGCGATATCGCCTGAGTCCAATGGAATAAGAGTAAGGAGTAGATTATAATCGAGAGATCTAGGGGATTCAGAAGTATTGATTACTGTTATATTTACTCTTTTGTTATCTTTTACTTTAACAAGGCAATTGGCTATCAGGATGTCTTTTAGTTGAATTTAGTTCAATATAACTCCTTCTTTTAATTCCGGGTTTCTAACTGAGCATTCTATAATCATTTCGGATCTAGCAGGAATGGTATAGACTGGTTCGTAAAAACTAATTGGTATATAGAATTTATTAATTATTAGTTTATTTGTATTATAATTAATATTACAGCCGAACGAGTTGAGCAAATCCGTTCCAATAATTCCATCATATGGAAGATGTATTTTATCGATCACGTGGAATTTATGGCTTATTGAATGTTTGGGAGTTTCTGATATATATAGTTTTAGGAGAAAATAACCTCGAGTCTTAGTAAAGCCTTTTCCTGGTTCAATCCCTTTCAGGCTTATTTGTTCGTTGATTAATGAGGGAGGTATTTGTATACAAGAAGACTTGATGAGGCTGATCGCCGACCCTGAATCCACTAACAAGGATAACGGAATCTTGGATATAGTAGAATTAATAAGAACGTGAGGAAGAAGGACTTTAGTGGGATCAGTAGTGATTTCGAATACTTCATTAGTGTTTCCTTTTTCAGATTTTGGGGGTTGAGTAGAAACAGGGGGAATAACGGGTATGGTAAGTATAGAAGATGTAGCAGATGCGGTGAGGATTTTGGAGTCTTCAGATGTGGTTGGTCTTGTAGGTACAGAGAATACAGTGGATACGGTGGAAGCAGTGGATACAGTGGTTACTGTGGGTGTAACGCCCGTGGCGGGAACGGTAAGTATAACTCTTTTGGTAGGTACATCGGACACAGGGGGTACACGGGACACAGAGGATGCAGTGGATGTAGTACGTGTGGCGGATTTGGTAAGTATAATTCCTTTAGAGGGATCCTTCTTTACAGCGGATACAGAGGATACAGCGGATACAGCGGATACAGTGGATACAGTGGATGCAGTGGATGCAGCGGATATAGCGGATACAGCGGATACAGTGGATGCAGCGGATACAACGGATACAGTGGATGCAGCGGATACAGTGGATGCAGAGGAAACAGTGGATGCAGTGGATTCGGTGCGTGCGGCGTCGATTTTTGGAGTTAAGTGACGTCTCGTATTTTTTGTCATTTTTTGATAATCGGTTTCGTCGTGGCCACTGTTTTCTTCATCGTTTTCGATGAAGGTGACACGCGGTTGTTGTTGGTTAAAAGTAGAACGATTGCGGTTATTATATTCGCGTTTTCTGCACTGTTCTATGGTATGGCCAATTGCTTTGCAGTATCTGCATATTATTGGGTTGTTAAAAGAGTTTGGTCTCTGTATTTGCGGTCTCTGTTGGAATGAGTCCCTAGGCCTGGAGGGGAATTGGAATGTATATCTAGGTTTCGGAGAGAACTGGAATGAGTCCCTAGATTTGGGAGAAAATTGGAATGGGTCTTTGGGTCTAGAGGATGACGATGGCGCTTGGTCTGGGTATTGTTGTGGTCTCTTATGTACAGCTTGTTGCAGGCGTTCCTCGCTAATAGCTATGTTAATTGCCTCATTTAAGTTTTTGGGAGATCTGCATCTAACAATAGCGGATATGTTAGGTTTGAGCCCCATCATGAAGTGATGAAGTGCCAGTTCTTCCATTGCTGCCGTGCGACCTACCAATTCGGATTGTTTTCGATTATTTAGCGCTATTTCTGTCAATAATTGTGAAAAACAAGTTTCTATTCTTAGCGAGAAATGACTAAAATTCTCATTATATCCTTGTTTTGTTTCTTGTAATTCGGTTAATAAATGAGATGAATGTTTCCTTTCCCTAAATTGAGTTTTAAGGAATTCCTTCAATTGTTCCCATGACGTGAAATTCTTAATTGAGCAGGCCGTCTCTGCCTTACCTTGGAGTTGGCTCAAAATAAATCGGAATACTATAGGTTTTTGAGTTTCCGAAGCTAGTTGGAGTGCATTATTACAATTAACTAGAAATGAGTTTAGTGTCTCTCTGTTTCCATCGTAGGGTTTAATAAATTTTAAAATTATATTTAAATCTCGAAGGTGATTTGGGATTACTTATAATAGGTGATCTTTCAGCTTCTGCGACCTGGCCTTCTGGAATATCGATAGTGAGTTTATCTTTGATTGCTTTTGCCATTTTAAATTATTTAGATAGCTTGAACGAGACGCAAATATATATGGTTACTAAGGTTTACTACCACAGACTTATGGTATCATATATTAATTTGTAAATATGGTTTATTATTAAGTTGTATAGAAAAATACCTACGGGGTCGTATAATAGACCGTAAACGTAAATTATTATTAATTTTATTAAAAGAGACTTAAGGGAATTATTATTCGTTGAATGTAGATTACCACTAATATTTACTGAAAAGGACCTATGGGATCGGATTTTAATCTGTAAATACATACAAATGTTAGGGCACAAAATTATTATCAATAATAAAGAAAATATATTTATTATTATTATTATTTTTGATAGAGACCTATTAAATCGTAAGTTTGTTCAAAATAAAACACAAGATAATTCACTGAAATAGACACAAGAGAACACATATAAATTTACACGAATGAAAAATTAAAACAGGGAATAACACAGAAATAAAACAATAAAAGATTTAAAATAAGCGAAGCGCATGCACGATACAATGATTCAGTATGATTAAGAAAATTATTTATTTATTTTTTTGAATTTATAATACGAAGTGTTATGTATAAAAAATTGTATTCTGATTTTACAATATTAATAATAATTGTTACGTTTTTGTTATGAATAACGAACTAGGAACTGGATGTATTTATAGTATAATGAGACAAAATTATTAAAAATAAAAGTTAAAATTAAAAGTCAACAATATAGATATTAATTAATTTTTTTAACGTGGAACCCTAATTAGCATGACCAAAGACTTACATAGTGATCGTCGTTAATAATACCACCGCGACGAGATGCATAGTACAGCGATAAGGCGACTGCGGAGAAACGCTTACGTAGCGTCTCGACTTGCGGGGACTCAAAGTATAGATGATGACCGGATGCAATGATGAACCTCGTAGGGGCCAACTTGGTGGCCACTGGGTCCTGGTAGGTATCGGGAACTTGGTGATGAGTTGTTTATTCAGAAATGAAGACAAGGCTGCTTAGAGTTTTCTTCCTTTCGTCGGCGCCGTGGCGTAGTGAAGATCTTGGTGATGAATTTGTGTAGCAAATAAGTCTTATCACGACGTGGAGCTCGGAGTAATTTTAAAGGGAATAGCAGGACTTGGTAAATAAGATAAGTTATTTCATTAATTTCGCTTCACAGTTTTCTTTGTTTATACTTATTTTCACTGTTTTTCACTTGTTTTTCGCTGGGTTTTCCACGGAGTCTATTAATTTCGCGACTGTATTGAATTAGCACTTAGAATATATTCACTCGGCACTCGGAACTTGAAAATTTTTGGGTATCGAAAATCCGGAAAATTGCGGAAAACACGGACTGTGTTACCGAAAGACACTCGAATATTCGTATCCCACCGCTGCCACCAATTTGTTACGCGGGATTTCGAAAAACACTTTTTAAAAAAATATTATTTATTAAGATGAAATGACACAACAGAAATTCGGGATCTTTTGGCAGTCGAGTGTCGTAAGTGGGGTCGCGGAATAGACTGGCGCGCCGGGCCCGGATAGGGCCTTATAAAGGGACTTTGTAGCTTAGTCTGCAGAACGGGCAGAACGGAAAGGGGGGTCAACTCAGCATGAAGCTGCCTACGAGTTCCAGGTATAACAAAACGAATCAGTAGAAAAAAAAAGATAGGTTAAGGGCCCGATTTTTAGGTAGAGCATAATAACTGAAAAAAGCGAAGAATTTAATCAAGTTTTTGATCTAAATTAAAGGTTAGAAAATTATTATTTTTTGTAATTTTTTATCAAATTTGGTTTTAAATGATAGCAAATTTCATCATCTTTAAAATAAGGTGACTTTCAAATATGTGTATAACATTAGATCATAAAACAAGAGTTTCAATGAACTCGTAAAAGTACGAGATATGATATTTAAAAATGGCTCCCATTCAGAGGGGTGAGCGGTGCGACCCCCTTTGTATGGTTTTTTGTCGATAAAATTTGAAGTACAATACGTGGGTAAAATATCGGAAATCCGATCCCTAACACATTGTATATCATATTGCTAATTGTTGAGGAAATAATCTACGATTTATCGTAGTAAATCATGCGCAAATCCGAGGTGTTTATTGACTCTATCAAACGCCTTCCGAGAGTCAAAGTATATAACGTCAACTTGACAGTGGTTGTGCATTGACAGATATAGTCCACTAAGGATAGCAAACTAGTATCAACGGATCTCTTGCATCTGAAGCCATGTTGATCAATACAAAGATACTTATCGAGCTGCGAATAGATACGCGTGTCAAGAATATTTTCAAATATTACAGCAGATGAAGACAAAAAGGCGATTGATCGACACCCTTCTACCACTGCTTTGTTAAACTTTAGATATTTGTGCCAACCATAAACCTCTCCACTCTAAGTTGCAGTCGTTAACGAAATGTTAAATATATGACAGAGGCAATGCTTAATGCTAATGACCCGCCGGGAGTCTTACCCACTGTTTATATCAATTTCCAGGTCTTCCAAAACTTTTTACGCCATTCGCGTTAATATATGTGTATGCAATATTCGCCCATTAGTCCAACATATAAGGGCGAGAGTCATTTAAAGTGCTTAAGGTTATTCTTATCAGTACCTAGTTTTATGGTCGCTATTATTTTTCGAGGAGCAATAAATATTTATAATTAAAAAAAAGTAAAACTTAAAGGACACCATGCAAAATGCAGTTGTGGGTAACAACTACTTGTTAATAAAATACAGGAAATTGTTATTAATTACATATGAGCCCTACGCTACTACTAGTACACCTATCATAATTGATGAT
Source organism: Megathymus violae (assembly GCA_003671415.1). NCBI lineage: Eukaryota > Metazoa > Arthropoda > Insecta > Lepidoptera > Hesperiidae > Megathymus > Megathymus violae. Next base: position 231,640 of record PDGT01000017.1, on the reverse strand, counting down.
TATAAGAATTTGTCATCATTTATGCTATCATATTGAATCCTACCTATGAGAATGTAATCAGTAAGTTTAAGAACTAGTGCTTTGTGTTCAACACAGTCATCTGTGACTGATTACTCAACAACTTGTTCTACAATGGAGCCTACCTAAAGGACATGTGTTACTGCAGGCCCCACTTGTGTTTCAACTGTACTGGAGACTAGTACCTCCCTAGGAACTGTTACACAGTTTGTTTATAGTTATTGCATAAACAGTGGATTTTAGTAGAAATAATACCTTGCTTGGAATTCATAATTATCTACTTGCAAAGATATCTGATGATAGTGTTGGTAATGCAGTCTAAATATAATATTTTGCCAGAACACCAACAGTATTGAAAATTCTAAAATATTTCTTTGTGTCTAAGGAACAACAAAGTCTGGTTGAATTGTTTTTCACCATATAACTCATACAAATTGTTTTCAAAACATCTGGGGCCCAGTCGCTACATTTAAATTGTTTATTGATATCAACATCATTATCTTTCAATATTTCATTACTTTCAGAATCAATTTTATTAAATAGTACATTATACAGATCATCAGTATGACTGTTCCAAGAGAAGGGTTCCATAGATCTTGATATTTTAAAATAATAATTGTTATCTTTTGTTATAGGCCTATATTTAACTAATTGGTTAATTGTAATAAAATTGCCTTACGCGCATTGAGAGATGCTTGACCTACACAAAACTAACCTTTGATCTCTAATATTATCTTTAGTCTGGAATGACAACCTTACTTACTTAAGTGTAACTTGAGATTTCGGATATGGGAAACCATTTCTGAACGCCTTGGTCAAGGTAATGGTAGATCCATCTGCTTCCAATATGGTTCCTTGGTAGCAGCCCAGGGGCTCCCCGCAATTCACGGACACGGCGTAACCTATCCACTTGGACATCGTGGGGTTACACGTGTTTTGCGTGCTTTCGATTCAATAAGTACAATATTATTTATCTTTTGTACAATTGCTTCTTAACTACATTAGAATAAGCAAACATCTAATTTTTTTTTATTAAAATAATCTAAAATCATTTATCAACTTAATTCGCACAACAAACAGTAGCAGTACACTATAAACTTATAGGGCAAAACAAATGTGAAAGATTTGACTGACATTTTGACAATTGGAGACATTGACGACACAGATATACAGCAAACTAACTAAGTTATAGAATATAAAAAATGTATCCAAAAATAAAAACACAACTAAATTATGTGATGAAAGAATGATAATCGTCTTATTCCATCTAAAATTGTAAACAAAATAATAAAATAATTGAAGGTATTTAAAAGACAGTTTGTATAATAAAATAGAAAATAGTATAGTATTTTGTACCCCTGGATATTAGTCATTCTGTAGTTTGGTACATTACAAATTAGATCTATCCAGATTGCAGTTAACATTCGTTTTGTAACGTGCGTGTTGTGTGTATTATTGTATGAAATATAAGGTTGCATTTTATTTTAATTCGCGTGTAAATATGTATAAAATTTTCAAGTGTGCATTTGATTTATAGCAGACGCAATTACTTATAAAAACAGCATTGCTATGGTAAGTGAATTTTGATAACGTTTCATTATAAAGTTTATTTTTTTCTTTCTTTACCATTTCAACTTAAAACATAAAAATTCAAATTCCATTTATTTCTTGGAGTGAGTTGTGTTTTCTATAAAATAAAATACGTTTTTTGATACCATTAGTCTAATATTTATATGTATGAAATTAATAATCGTATAAATTTAATATCACTAAGTTGGTGGGGTATCAGCCTTGAAAAGGTTTTAACATAAAACCATGATCTTTTCTGTTGTGATATCTTGCTAGTTCTAATATCTGAAATGAATATACTGGCTACCTGATATTAAGTGATAAGCAAGTGTGCATCACTAAGGTAATCAATGGAAGCCAAAGACCCACTTATTGTTGTCTAACCAACACCACTATTGAAACAAGAAAAGACGTTTTACGGTCGATTATAGAATGAGGAGAGTAGTTATTGAAGCAGGTAAGAACCTACCATCACACATGAGTTCGGTCAGGATTAAACTGAGTAGTACAGAGCCCAGTGACCTCCAGTGCAAGAATATTTCCTTCTATAGCCATAGTCTTGGCCGTTTATAAACTGAGTGCACCATATTTTTATAGGTACTATTAATTATTACTTTTACTACTTACTATTAATTATTAGTTATAATTTTTAAACTTTGTAAGCAATGTAAAGTATCTGTTTCACATCTAGAAACATATCTTAACATCTCATACATAATCATCAGCATTCGTTCCGTTAAACCAAATCAACTTGGAAACCTTGTGTGATATCTTGAGATAGAATAATACTAATAATAATAATTTAAGTTAATATTGAGACTATATTACCAAGGGTCATCATTATTATGAATCAGTAGTGGTAATGTGTGTGGTCAGAAAGAAATGTTAAAAGTATGTTTGCATTAAACATTTTAAAAATTGGTATTTTCATGTTTAAAACTTGTAATGGGTCAGCCATTATGAACAGACCAAAAACACTGGCTAAGAATTTTAGATATCTTCAGATAAGGCCTATGTGTCACTAGGAAATACTTACCAGATTAACCTGCAGGCATGGCAATAAAGGCCTAACAAATGATTAAGGAGAAGCTTAACTTCACCCAGTCAACAAATATTTTTTCAACATCTGTTTAAAATTTCATAACATGTGGCATTAAACAAATTGAAGTTATCATGTTTATTTATTGAATTTGAGGTCAGTAATAAATGTATCCATAACTGATAAGTAAGTAAGCCCAAATGCGTATCAGGGGGATTGCTGGTGGCGTGCAGGGAGCGGCGAAGTGAAGGAAAACTATCCGGAGCGCGATGCGCTGCGCCTGCGGTGGGCCGTGCTGGCGCTCTTGGGTTCGCTGGCCGTGCTGGCCACCGCCGGCGCGCTCGACAGCCGCCTGCCCGAGCCGCTCATGCGCCACAATGGTTCTGTCCACCGGTTTATTGCCGAAAACGCATACGAATACCTCGTCAACCTCACTTCCATAGGACCGAGGGTAAGACTCATTTAGCACTAAAAAGACACTTATAAATGTGTCTCCTGATTAATACTAGGTATGTAAATACTTAACGTGATAATTAAACTTACGCATTATGGTGTCACCACACAATCAACCTTATAGAATCTTATCTTTGTGACCATATTCAAAAAGTAGTTATTGATGGAATAGCATCCCCAGGGAGTTACTATTACCATGGGAGTGCCCCAAGGATCAATATTAGAACTAGGCTCATTGGTTCATTGGCTCATTGGTGACTCAGATCTGGTTGGAACCAATCTGTAAAGCCTCGAGCACAGGCGCAGGTTTGCCAGCCTCTCGGTCTTCTATAGGGTACATTTTGGCGAGTGTGCACAGGAATTCCCCCATCGCCGTTCCTTCATCGGAAAACTCGACGTACGGCAGATATCCACCCTTACGTAGTGAACGTACCACCTGCACCGACTTCACGGTTTGCGTCTTCATTTATAATGCGCACTGCAAATGACTGGAATAACTTGCCCGCGTCGGTGTTCCCGGCTACATACGACGAAGACTCCCACGTCTTCTAGAGGAGAGTGAATAGGCTATTTATAATTTAATGCGTTTAACATCTTAGACGTCATCACCACTTACCATCAGGTTGGATCGATGTCAAGCATTAACTTATTTTAGGTAAAAAAAAACTAGAGATTTTTTATATACATCAATAATCTTATTTCACTAGGGATATGGGTAAAACCGTATTTTATACTGATGACACCTCCTTAGTTTTTAAAGGAGATAGGAGAAAACAAGGTTTTTACGATGTAATTAATACTATTTCACAAGAGCTACACTAGTTTACATGTAATAGCGAAATGCCATATTGTAAATTAAAAACTATCGTCAAAAGTTTTCTTATCCGGAAAGGTAATTACAAATATGATTATTACTTTAAGGATAAGACTGCTTGGACATTACTTTAATATATAACCATAAATGCGTTCTGTAACTGTGAGTAAGAAAAAAAACGCCTTGGGAGATTCTTACCGCTTCTTCTTCCGGGATCACTCACGGTAGGAATTTCTTGAAGCGATGACGTATTTTGAATTTGGAAAAGTTATTAAATTAGTATTAATTTACTTTGCATCAATCCGCAAGCATAATGTATGATGTTATACATAAAAGACTTTTGCGGTTAACACTCGTAGAGTCTACTCACCCTGATGATGCTCTGTTTCGGAGCGAAACACGTGTTGGTGACGGTATGTGTGTTGGTATATACTGTTACGTGTCAGGATCCGTAGGCTCGCAAAAATGCCACAATATTTCCGCAGAGACTTTATTTTACTTCACACGCACTTCACAATCATAGTTACACTCGGAGATCGCAGGTATTCGCTTCATAGGGAGAGAACTTTTCGCTTCGTATTCGAAAACTTAATGCCCTGTGGGCGAGCCTGCCCGCTATTTATACCGATTTCCGGGCTTCCAGATTTTTCCACGCCCTTCGTGTAAATAAACGACAACAACAATAATTCCCGGAAATCGACATAACAATAGCGTGTCAGGTAAACACCCTCATTTCGGCCCTCATGTAAGCCAATCTCGCCCCTTTTGCCTAAGGCATACGGGCCAGATTGGCCTGAAGTGACCCAGGTACTTTTTATTACTACCTGGGTTTCTCTTTTATTGCCTCCATTGTTTTTTTACCGTAACGGTCGGCCACCCTTCCAGAAACTTCGTAAGCCTGCCGATTTAGAGAAGCTTCGTAACAATACTTTTATCATAATTGCATGTTTTCCTTTGTGGGAATTTTCATGCATGTATAGAAGTATATGTATAACATCATACATTGTGCTTGCGGATTGTTGCAAAGTAAATTAATACTAATTTAATAACACTGAATTTCCGCAAAGTAACGCCTGATACTATCAACTTTGGAAAAGTGTTTGTAAAAACCAACTTTATATAAATATCTATCATTTAATTCCATTTCATCATTTCATTCACTCGATGCTTAATTTATATTATGGGGATCCGAGCCCACTACTGACACAGTTATAACAATTAATAAGATAACATTAGTTGTAACGATGAGTATCAATGCCATCACTTACAGTGATATTATTTTGTAATCATCCATCATCCATCCATCAGCCTTTGGAGGTCCACTGCTGGACATAGGCCTCCCCTAACTTGCGCCACTCTGACCGGTCCTGTGCCTTCTGAATCCAGCGGATGCCCGCTATCTTCTTCAGGTCGTCAGTCCACCTGGTCGGGGGGCGTCCTATGCTATTTTGTAATAAGTGACTCAAACCACACTGAAAAGCGTCAAGGACAACGATATCACTTTGAGTGTGTTGCGCGCACGTGTCGGCAGGTGGCTGGCAGCTACCAGAACGAGGTGGTGGCGGTGGGCAGAGTGGTGGCGATGGCGCGCCACGCGGCGGCCTCTGCCTCGCCGCACAACCACGTGGAGCTCGACGTGCACACCGCCAGCGGCGCCTTTCCGCTCGCATTCATCGACGGTATACACTTGCGCTGGCATTGTGCTATTTGTTTTATTCGTAGCATTAGCAAACCTTGCGTTTTCGCTTGTGAGCAGCCTTTGCGGCCCGCAATAGCACTATTTTTTTGATATTATCACTAACAAAATGAATATCAAGTACATATTGGCATTGCTATTACAAACTAATTCGAGCAATCGTTACACTGTACACAAGTTTTCCTAAAAACCATAAAAAATGCAAATGAAAGTATGTGCAAAATAAATACGTACCTACGCGTCTATTTTGCACACATTAATTTTTATATCTGAAATCTTTAGGTCGCTGTTATAATTCCAACTCGAAGGACAAAAAAGTGATATATTTGAGAATTTAAAACAATACATCGATAAGAAACTAGAAGTGTCTGTGACACGACTTTGCGAGATAAGAAGTGACTTTTCAACCGAAACTTTAGATACTCGCAGCAAATTCAAGAGCTCACTGACTGGAAGTGTGACGAACTGAATGAAGCCCTTGATATAGAAATTAAAAAAAATAACAATGTGGAGCTGGAGAAAAACCTATTACAATCACAAGTATCAGACCTAAGTAATACTTAGCCCAGAGGTTCCCAAACTTATTTTTCTCATAGACCACTTTCAAAATTTTGCTGGTTAAGGTGGACCCCCTGCAGCTACATTTCTACTATATTCCCAAAACTTGACAAAAAATTTGAAGATTATATCTAACTATGGAAATTTGCGTTGCGGCTGCGTTGCATCCACGAATTAACAATTTTCGAAAAAAAAGTGAGAATTGATTGGTTAATTAATTTATTGTGCTGTGAGTGGATGTCAAAAAAGTAAAATTGGTCAATGAAAAAAGTGATTCCATTCAACTTCACTTTTTTGACGTCTACTCACAGCACAAGGAACCAATCAATTCTCACTTATTTTATTTAGAAAACTCCTCATTCAGTGTGGTAAAAATAAAAAGAAAAATAATATATTTGCTTGTGTTATTTATTAAAATATGTTGTTTCGGCAGGCACGGGGTCCTCAGGTGGTGTTGAATAATTATAGGCTTCGGTTATAATGCGTTTAATACAGACGATGACTCTAGTTACAACAGCAAAGTTGTTGGAAGCTCTTTCGTAAGTGAGCGCGTAGAGGTCAAGCGTTATACAATTTAAATTATAAGGGGGAGATTTTCGGTTTCCCAAAAATGTTTAAATTTGCACCAATCGCCGTCGATTAATATAATACAGACGTGAGCGGAGTCACAGACGCGTAAGAGATTATGACGTTCCGTTATGCCGCGACATGCCCCCGGCCTTGAATGCTCCTGCTTCAAGAGTCCCTTACACGTCATCCTCTGGTAGCAGTGGACAAAGCTTTGAAAACGCATGCCTAACAACAGCGCCAGAACCCGTCCGAATGTCAGCTACTCTGGAGACTCCTTTGTCCACAATGGTATTGACAATGCGGCCGATCTTTCATTTCAGCGATGGAAGATTGTCGTTTTTGACGACAACCATAGTATTAGGTTGCAAGCCGGTCCCGTTTTCCCTCCATTTGCATCTGGTCTGAAGCTCCGAGATGTACTCTTTCGCCCAGCGCGTCCAGAAATGGTGTCGAATCTGCTCTACTCTCTGGTACCGGTTGAGTAGCCCCCTAGGTTCGTTACGCATGTCTTGATATACCAGTGATATTATTGGACGACCAACCAGGAAGTGACCAGGACTAAGAGGAAGGAAATCGTGGGGATCAGCTGACAGTGGGGATAGAGGACGGGTGTTAAGGATGGCTTCAACCTGAGTTAACACCGTGGTGAACTCCTCGAACGTCAAATGGGCATTAACTACAACGCGTGATAAATGTGACTTGCATGATTTGACTCCAGCCTCCCATAAACCCCCAAAATGAGCAGCGTAACAAGGGATGAATTTAAATTTGATGGCCTGATTTGCCGCGTACTCAACAATATCAGCTGCACATGTCGTTAGAAATTTTTGTAATTCATTCTTCGCACCTATGAAATTTTTGGCATTATCAGAAAAGATTTCATCCGGTTTTCCGCGTCGTGAAATAAATCGCTTAAGAGCTAGAATATACGCTTCAGTGGATAAATCGCTAACCAACTCCAGGTGAACCGCGCGAATGACGACACATACAAAAAGGCATATATAGGCCTTGACAGTTCTAGTACCTCTACCTTTCCGATTCAAAATGAGCACCGGTCCCGCGTAGTCAACTCCACAACAACGAAATGGAGAGGTAGGAGTCACACGTTCCTTTGGAAGGTTTCCCATGATGGGACTCAAGGTTTTACCCTTCAGTCGCCTGCACACAACGCACTCGTGCACGATTTTTCGCGTGAGGTTCCTTTCACCAATGGGCCACCACCGCTGGCGAAGGTTGTAAAGTAGTGCTTGAGGAGCAACGTGCAGTAATCGTTGGTGCTCGCAACGCATAAGCGCAACTATGAATGGATGTTTAGAAGAAAGTAACACCGGGTGCCTTTGTTCAAAATCAAAATGTTCGGAGTTACTAATTCGACCGCCGACACGTATCAGATTGTTATCGTCAAGAAACAAATTTAATTTAGAAAGACTAGGTTTATTTCTCAACGATTTATTTTTTGAAATTAAAATAATCTCCCCAGGAAAGGATGCCGATTGCGATAATTGAGCAAACCCCATTTCGGCCCTCTTCAGTTCATCTACAGTAAGCTCACCTATTTGTCTCTCTGTTTTACTTTTGCGCGCATTATATATAAAACAGAGTAAGTAGGCGAAGACGCGTCTCATGCGTTCAAACTGCGAAAACCTAGAAAATGGGAACAATTCTACCCTTTGATCCGTTAACATAACATTACGGTAATCGATTTGACGTCGGGTAGCTCCTGAGTAAAGGTTAAACTTGAAACTGAACAAGAATCCGTGCAGTCGAAACTGGGATCACGAAGGATAAACGGACCTTCCCACCACAGAGACGACGTAACGAGGTCAGGTAAACCGACCCCGCGCGACACCAACTGGGGACAATCAGCTGGGTTGTGACATCCGCTTATGTGACGCCATGGTAACTCCTTCGTGAGCTCGTGGATTTCGGCTACTCGGTTCTGAACAAAAGTTTTAAGTAAACGAGGTAAAATCTTTAGCCACCCTAAAACGATTGTCGAATCCGTCCAAAACACTACGTTATCAAAATTACGATTAAGCGAATTATGTATTTTTGTATACAGTCGCGCGCCTAATAATGCGCCGCATAATTCGAGTCTAGGAACACTCACTGGTTTCAATGGGGCGACGTTGCCTTTGGAACACAGCAATCTAACGCACGCTGATTCCTTGTTGTCAATGTTTGACACTGTACGAACATATGCGCACGCACCGTAAGCCGTTTGTGATGCATCAGTAAATATATGCAACTCAATGCGTTCGGATTCGTTCTTGATCACACAGCGTGGGATTCGCAAATGGTTGAGCTCCGACAGACCTATAACAAACCGGTTCCAAGAACATGTGACGTCATGAGGCAATACTTCGTCCCAACCTATTCCTAATAACGAAGTTTGTTGCAATATTACCTTAGCGATCATTATAGTAGAGCTAAGTAGACCGAACGAGTCGAATATTTGTGAGACGTGAGACAATATCACGCGTTTTGTAATTTCCTTCACATTCCCTATTTTAGATTGCGTGCTATAATGAAATTCGTCGTTTATATTGTTCCAACCGATACCTAGCGTTTTACAATGGTTATTTTCGTCTAAATTTAAGGGCTTGATATCATCAAACAATTTTAAAGGAAATTCATTACATTTAAAATTAAAGATCCACTTGCGTAATACAAAACACCCTGACTGCAATGTGTGGAAGGTTTTTTCGCATAATTCAAGCAGTGTAGCTTTATCGTCGTGACCAGTGATCATATCGTCCACGTAAAAGTCCTCGCATATTATTCGCTTAACGTCAGAGTCCGTGCAATGAGAAGCTGTTTCCTTTAGGCATCTGACAGCCATAAAGGCTGCTGCGGCAGTCCTATATACAATACGGTTGTGTCTGTAAATGCCTATAGGTTGAGTCGGTTCATTACGCCAGAGAATGAGCTGTAAGTCACGCTGGGTTTCGGCGACTTCAACCTGCCGATACATTTTTTCAACGTCTGCACAAGCTACGTACTTGTGCAGCCGAAGCCGCAATAAAATGGCCAGAAGGTCACCTTGAATAGGAGGGCCTACAAGTTGGATGTCGTTGAGAGACACTCCAGTCGACGAGGTAGTACTGGCATCGAATACTACGCGTAGCTTAGTGGTGCTGCTGTGCTCGCGAAAGACGCCGTGGTGCGTTATGAAGAAATTTGGTATCGCATATGATTCTATGCGAGTCATGTGTTCTAAGTCTACATATTCATCCATAAAATCTAAATATAGCGCTTTGTATTCTAATTGACGTTGCAAACGCTTCTCCAACGATAGAAACCTATTCAGTGCTTGAGGAAATCTCTCACTTAAATTCTGTGCTGTAGATTTGAGAGGAAGCTGGATGCAAAACCTTCCATCACTATTGCGCGTAGTAGTTGCGACGAAATGGTTTTCACATTGTAGCTCCTCCTCTGTGCGTGTATTACAGGGTGTAGACAAGTCCTGAAGCTCCCAAAACCTTCGTAGTTGCTTTTCTAATGTTAGAGAAAAGTTACATCGAAAGGGGCTCATCCCGCGCGTCATATTTATGGGACCCGAAATGATCCAACCCATCCAACCCAAATGCGTGTTTTGTAGGTATGGACCTTTAGATAAACGTATTTTCCCCTCGCATAATAAATCCCAAAATATGTCTGCGCCTAGTAGTATATCAATATTTCGGGGTTCGTGAAAATTGGGGTCAGCTAATTGTACGTTGCCGAGGCTCTTAAACTGCTCGTGTTGTTAGGGTACAGCTTGCGCCGCTAGGCTTTTAGGCTTCTAATTGCAACCAGGATGCGTAATGAGACCATAGGCACTAATAATAATAACGATTTATTTGGAAACTCAGCGCGGCACATACAAATGAGTGTGAGGTCGTGGGTGTACGGCCTTTCTGTTTCCACTCCGCAGCGTAATACTCTCCTGGTGAACACGGCCGGAAGGTGGTAGGCGGCCCCGAGAATACGGAGATGTAGTCAGGCGTTGCACAGCACGGTGTAGACGAGTGGATGGTTCCCCGGCACTACAGCGCGCAGCGGGGAAGCAGTGGCCAGCTTCAATGTGTTGTCTACTGGTAACACCCAGTAGAAACGATACTCCTGGAAATGGTTAAAAACCAATCCATTTAAATGGATTGACTACATTCCGATCTGGTAGCCCGCCATCGGCATTACACAGAAGAGTAAACGTAGCAGATTTGTTTTGGTGGTGCTACCAGAACGGAGTTTACAATCATAACAGGAAAGCTACCAAGCTCAAGGCTAAAAAGATTGTCAACAATAGAAAAGTAAAACTATTTGCCAAAAGAATAAACCATAAGAACATTTAATTATTATTTATTTTGAAAATATAAGGTAGAAGAAAATTTTGGATTACAAATGTAGTGTAACGGAAAATTAAGAAGAGGACAGGAAATAAATATAAAGAAGTAAGCAACTATAGGAGCGGAATACGATTTAAATGTATAAGTACTATTATAATATACTAAAATTAAGACAAAATGAAAATATTAATAATTTTATGTGCCATTTAAAACTTACCCTAGATCGGGTACTCGACGAGCACACAACAATTAAATTGTGAGATTTAAAAAAAAACAAATGAACAAAAATTTA
>PDGT01000017.1:161196-191645 GCA_003671415.1 Megathymus violae | reverse complement strand
GCGCCCACCGGCTGGGCGGTCGACCTGCACCTCTACACCGTCTAACTCCTCCGGTCTCCACGTTCGACGCCTGCATGTTAATTTTGTCCAAGTCGTCTTGTTTCTGCGACGCACTAGCTACACTAGTGTCGCGGGTCACGGCAGCCGGCGACACACTTTAACACTTACTCGAGTGATGCTTCGAACCTGGACCACATCCACGTACGATCGGTGACGTCGACTGGATCGTTTTAGGTTATTAAATTAAATCGAAAGATTTGTTTGTGACATTACGACGCCCATATTACGACCGAACATTTCTGTTCGTCCGTTTGTTTTAATATTATACGACGAATATGAAACTTAAAATGTGGTGTCTACATCCGCCGTGACAAATATTTATCATATCACTTGTGCCTTACAACTAGTCATGACAGCTGGCAGGACAAGGGTATCCCGACGGATTAAACCGACAATTCCAATAGCAAATCGTAAGATTTTTTTTCTATATAAACTTTATTTGTCAACTTTTTTACTAAATAACTTTAGTCACCTTTAAAGTAGGTCCGCTCCATTAGATGGGATGCATTTGTCAAGTCAATTTTTTCATTTATTGAAACATCTCTGGAACTCTTCAACTTTGGTGACATCCAATGCCTTTACGAATCTGTTTTTCTGCCTCCATATCACCAAAACGGTTCTCTTTTAGATTTTCTTCATTCTCAGAAAGAGAAACAGATCGGACGGGACTAATTCGCTAATAGTGAATACGACAGACCATCCCCGAGAGGCCAAATAGTAGGTCACTAGTAAGGTCTAGTATGCGGGGTTGTTGCCGTGATGAACGAACCAGTCACGTAATCGCGAAATCAGCGCACATCTTCATCGTCTGACACTTCCAAATAACTAGTTAACAGTATGGCCAAAGGAAACAAGTTTCCGATTGCGATGATAATTATATTCACATTCTACTTCACTCGTCAAGCTTCTTTTGGTCTAGGAAAGTTGGAAACGTTCCACTGGCTTAATGCTTGCTTATTAATGGAACGTGTGAATTCACACTTTGGGCATTATCCAAATGGGCAGATGCCAATCCCGTGAAATTCAACGCCACAAATACACAGACGTGGCTGTTCAGCGCCGAGAGGAGCCCGTTCACCGTGGCTTCTACTTTTCAACATGTATCCTTGGAATGCACTGAACGTCTTCAATTGTAGGGAGTTGAAGTTTCTTCGAACGTCAACTTTGGTCGGTTTATCGAGTCCCAGGGTCAAGCGACTGCAAGACGAAGGTGCGGCAGTACTTTACACCGAATCAACTTTTAACCCTGTACAAAGCTTAGGTTTGACCGTCTGTGAAGTGCTGTTATCATATTTTGGCTAGTGCTGCCGAATCTCATCTATCAGATTTGGACTCGATGGGGAGGTGTGCAAAGAGGCTCAGTGGTGACCCAAATTTGGTCGAAACCAATTTTCAATGCCTTAAGCACAGCGCAGGGATGCCAGCCTCGGTCTTCTATATGATACATTTTGACGTGTGCGCAGGTATTGTTCGAAATAATACCCCCATCGCCGATCATCTACGCAATGACTCGATGTATGGTGGGTATCCATCCTTACGTAGACAACGTCCCGCCTGTGCAGACCACTCGGTTTGCGCTGTCATTCGTTGTGCTTTTCAATAAAAATTGATTTTGAACGATGACCACTGATAATATCCACCATGGAAAGAAGGAATCCCCATTTGTGGTGTAGATTTTTCACGATGTGTAACAGACCACAGTTTGAGTATTGTATACATACTTATTTCATTGTATTGTATGTACGAGAAACAAATTTATCGAAAACACTCTTATTTGCAACTGTTCAGCCAAAATCAATTAATTAAGAAAATAATTTTTCGTTTCCAAAAATCGACTTTGACATCTTTGTCACGTTTTTGATCTTTCTAGACTTTGTTTTTCCATGAAATTAATAGGAGATCAATTGAGAGCGTCCGAAATACTATATTATGATTATTCTTCATTTGTTTGACAAACATGCACAATTAAAGGCAATGCGAATCAGAAAACCACAGTCTCCTTGGATAACCAGAGGAGTCCGCATGGCGATGACCTGACATGACAGAGCTTTTGCAAATTCAAAAGAAACAGGTGCGCTGAAAAGTGGTCCACCTATAAAGTCGTTCGGAATAGGTGCAATAAAATCTTTCTTGCCTGATGACTTCAATCCTCACTTTAGCACTATTACTTAAAGCTTTTGTAAATTTCCCAAAAATATCTGAAATCAATTCCATGGCTCTATCTACTTCAGATTACTTTTGTTTTGCTCTTGTTCTTCCGGAAGAGAACCGTACTATTATTTCGTCAATCAGGTCGGGCGCGGTGGGTTATGATGGAGTGAATATCATGCCTGTACTCATGTTCTTCTTTCCTATTATAGAACACATCATAAACTTGTCATTCATATCAGGGGTCTTTCCCGCGCTCTGGCTTAAAGTTTTGTTATTCCTATTCCTGAAACTACCAGCCCCTGTGAGCTAAAAGAGTACAGGCCTATTTCACTAATGATCTTTCTTTGCAATGTCTTAGAGGCTGTAGTACACAAGCAGTTCCCTTTGTACCTTTAAAAATAATCTGCTCTATTCATACCATTGTATCTTTAAAAATAATCTGCTCTATTCATACTAGTCTGCGTTTAGGCCTGGGCATAACACCACCACTGCCCTACTTAAAGTTACGGAGGATATCCGTGAAGGCATGGAGAGTAAAATGGTCACCGTTCTTGTTTAAATTGATTTCTCGAAAATCTTTAACATAGTAAACTATGATCCTTGCTCTTTTCGAGAGACGGCGATTCTCGCCCGAAGCTCAGGAATGGTTTTCTTCATACCTCCGTGGACGTCAGTAGGCCGTCGAGGTTGACAGAACGCCGTCCAACTGACATGACCTTATTTCTGGCGTGCCTCAGGGTGGCATCCTATCACCATTATAATTCTTAATATTTATCAAATATTACGGATATTAAGTATTGCCATCTGCAAGATAAACCGTGACTCAGTGAATGTTAGCATTTGTCCCAAAAATTTGTTATTAAAATAAATCGTGGTATATGCTAAACTATTGTTTTAGATGGTCCATGTCAGATAATTAAAATTAATGTTGACTTTGTTGCTCTTGCAAAATTTGAAGACTGTTCCTGATCAGTTAAGTATTAAATACGTCGGTATCTTTCTTGATAGAACGCTGAGCTGGAACGTGCAGGTTAGCGGGCCCCTCGCACCTAACGAGCCGTTACGTAAGCCGCACGTTACGTAAGTCCCCCTCAACCTCAGATCAGAAACTTTCTCTTCGCCGAAACAAAGGCTCAGCTGATCCAAGCGCCTATTTTCCCCGTCATCTATTATGATGATGTCTCGTTGAATACGAGTATGAATAATGTTGATAAGCTGAATCGACGCATCCCGCTGCACCGATCTTGTTTTATTTCCAAGTCTCACTATTCAAGCTGCCCGCTTGTGGAACGCCTTCCCCGATGGAATCAGAAGTCCTGCTTGTAAGTTTACGTTTAAATAAATATTAAATGCTCATCGACTTGACAACTATCTCCACCACTGGGGGTATTTTTAAAGATGTCAATTATATATGTATCTAATATCGTGCATTTATATATATGTAAATCTTTATTTGATAACCCAATAAAGCCGGTCTTCACGCTTGTCTGCTTAGCCCACTGGCTAGCTGGTAGATAATGCATCAAACGTTAAGCTCACCATTATATACTAAATATGATTTTGTTTTGTTTGGACAATAAAGGTTAAATAAATATCCGTATGCGTTGTGATTAAAAGCTATGTAAATATAAAAGTTAAGTATTAAGTTCACGCACAATATAATACCCTAAAATTTTTCAGTCGGAGCGACCACAAAGACCAATTTGATAAGTAACGTTACACTTACTAAATTAAGAGTCAGTCAAAAAATCAGTCGGCTCCTGGCCGGCGTCGAGCTGCGTGTTTTACAAATTTATCAAATCTGAACTGCATAACAATTATGAGCCGGTATCGGTGCAATCTATATTGCTATATATAAGAACGATGATAGCCAGTGTCGAGAGCATTTTTGAATGTTTAAAGCAATAAATAAAAATATAAAAAAAACAATATCGTACAACAAATGTAACAGTTCCACGGAGTCGAAATTATTATTAGTCACGAGTGACACCTCAAGTTGTCCACCAGGCTGGCGCCAACGAAGGAGTCGAGGCTCTAAGTATAAACAATAATAAAATCATTTGTGATATTCTCATATTTACTGCCTTCGATAATTTAGTTAAAATTAGCCTCTCCCGGCTTCTGTCCGTGTAGTGATATTTTCATACGGACTCCCTGTAATGGTTTTTGCACCCGCTCCCAATATTCGGGCCAATCTTCTGCCCAGTAAGTATGGGTAATAACAATAGTTAAAATACGAGACGAGAGTTTTATCAGTTTGTAAGTGTTCGACTTCCACCGGCACCCGCCGCGGCAAGAGCGGCCCCAATCCCTCGTCGCCACGTTCGGTGTACTCCGGTGGACGGACTGCGCGGCGGGTGTGCTGTGGGTGTCTTGTTATGTTGTATGTATATTTACGGTCGTATTGAATGTTGTTACCTTGTGTTGTGAGTAGTGCTACGTATTTTTGTTAACTAATAAAATGTTTTGGAAACACGCAGTCTATTTTTTGCCACCCTGTTTTTATGACATTGCATAACATAATAACGCAACCGAGCATAGTGACCGGTTGTCGACAAGGGCACCGATATGTGGTGAATTCTGATTGGTTCGTTCTGAGTGTGTAATGATCGAGTAGTTACCTCGCCGTCCACACGAAGGCTTACTGAAGAGGCGCTTCGGACTCCGTAGATACGTGGCAACTACGTTGGCTGGGCTACCAAACGACAACTGATCGGCAGGACTGAATAAAATTCTAATGTTCTTGTAGCACTGATTTAATTTTGGTTAGATTTATTGTTTTCCCTTAAAGGTACTGAATATTATAACTTAACCTGATTATAAACACACCGGCAGAATTAACGGAACATAAAAAAAAGGAAAATCAAATGTATTTTTTTCGTAACACTGGCTGGTTACATAACTTTTTTTTTTCGTTTGAAAAACATTGTATTGCAGTTTTCTGAGGATCTTGTGTTTTTTCGCATATTGATCAGTTACGAGCGTAGGTTGTGCCTGATTTAACGCTATCAGAAACCATTAGGGCAGATGAGATGAGAAGAAATGGTCAATCCTACAGATCGATTGCCATAAGACCGTCGATCCTTATCAACGATTAATCATAGCATCCAACGGTACAGATTGACGAATTCTTTAGTGAGGAGGAGAGGACAAGGCAGAAAGAGGTGTACTTCAAGGAGAGATGACCGTTTTCTACAACTTCAAGTTCGTCGGAACACGAAACTGACGGCGGTGCAGACCCGAAATGTATTGGAGGAGGTTCGACGAGTAAGAGTGAGTGAACGGACAGTTCGCAGATGATTCGAAGAAGTCGGTATAGGCTCATTCATTTGTTAGAAAACTAACTTTCTCAAAACATGTTGAAACTATAGTCAACAAAGCCTATAAGAATCTAGGTTTCATCTTAAGAGTCACGAAGAATTTCACTAACTTAGAATGTTTGAAAGTTTTATACTTCGCTTATGTAAGAAACTCACTTGAATATTGTAGTCCTATTTGGAATCCTCAATGTTACAATCCTCATATAACTTATGAACATGCAATTGAAATATTCAGAAAACATTTTTGAAACACCTGGACTACCGAAACAAATCTCTGTATGAGAGTTACTCTTCATCTCGTCAGAGAAACGGCATGATTTCGTTAAAAAATCGTCGCGAACTACTCGACATGGCTTTGCTACACGACATCGTCTCGGGAAAAATCGATTGCCCGGCTATAATTAATAAAGTACTTTACAAACCTCTAACAAAAGAAGTCGGTACACGCAGCTCTATTATGTACCTAACCATCATACAAATTACTCATCCAACAGCGTCACCAGCAGACTTCCCAGAACCTATAATAAACACTTTGACAGTATTGATCCATTTAATACTTCGAAAGCTGCATTCAAAAGACAAATCTGTAAAAGCCTGGCAACACGAAATAAAGTCTAATCTTAATATAACTTACTATTAGCATAGAAAGAGACCAAATTTAATAAGTATTTTTTTAAATAATAAATCAATAAATATAGATTCCATTGTAAAATAAGTTAATGAATACGTTAACCGAGTTTTCTCTGAAATTAATTAAAACATACTTAAATATTAGATAATAAATTGGTGATATATATATATTTATATTATTACAGAAATATAATATTTAATTTAATGCACTCGCTTAACTTGAAAACTACGTAACATAATAAAATTTTAATCAATGAATTTATTTATGTATCCGATACTCAACATCGTTATGTAAGCCTGCCACTAGGTTGTTGAAGCGCTCTGCATCATCACAAACCTTCACAGCTAGCACACATACACACACTCACACTCCCATGCACACATACACTACACACCATTCGCTACATTACAAACAATTAGTATTGTTATTATTTTTTATTGTATTATTTCTTGCGTAGGTACTTGCGAATCTGAGTTGCGAACTTTAAATACTTTACTAAATTATGCTACTTATAAAATTGACATTGTAAACTATAGTTAGCTGTAAATCTGTGTTTAGTAAGATTGACGCAACCTTTTATATTATTATCGTTGCTTTGTATAATTTCTAAATTCATTCTTCACCCCTCCTTTTAGTATTGTATAAAAAAATAGGCTACAAAATATGTATTCGATTTGGCTTAAGTATAATATATGTATAATAGGTAACATACATTAGTTAAAACGCTGTGAATACAAGTTTAAATTAATAAATAAATATCCGTAACCGTAACTGAATCCGATAAAAAAGTTTCAGGTAGCGGCAGTCTAAATAAAATACGTTATGACAGATTTCTGCCGGCCGAATACGCTAGCCGCGTCGTTACAATTTTAGACAGTTTATTGTTTTTCCTGTGACTGTAATACTGCATTATAACTAGAAATAAAGTCAAACTGTTACTGTTGTGTGTTGACTGTTACTGCTGTGTTTTTGTTCTTTTTCTCCAAGTTGTAAATCATCTAATATCCGTAACCGAAACTATCCGAAACAATCAGATAATCTTAGTAATATTATTAATGCGAAAGTTTGTGAGGATATATGAATGTATGTTTGTTATTCTATCACGCAAAAACTACTGATCTGATTTAGATGAAACTTTACAGTAATATAGCCTATAATTATATTAAAATAACACATGGGCTACAAATTATAAAGATTTTGTGTAATTTGGCCATAATATAATCATAAATATCAATTAAGTCGAGCTATCCCGGCGTGCGCTGCGTAAACCTTTGGAGTTACATGAAGATAATGTATCATAGGATTGTTTGTCTTAAATACTTCTGAATCAAAGTCCGCGACTTATATCCAAATTAGTGAGCCATAATTACATTAAAATTGGATACTTTTTTTATAATGCACATTTTACAATAATATTCAAATTCTTATCAAAATTGATACTATAATTTTGTCTTTTGCACAAATTAATTTGGAGGAATATTTTAAATATTATCACTCTAAGACTGACCTGAATGGAGCGCCATTATGAGTCATAAGTCATAAGTCGGCGTCGTCATAAGTCGGCGCGGGACACAAAGCGCGACATCATTGACGGTTGCGTTTATTTTGCGGTTTTTTAGCTAATTCGATTCTCGAAGCGATTTATTACTTAGTACAGTTCAGTACAGTTACTTTGTGTGACAGAGCAAATTCCACGCGGGCGAAGCCGCGGGCAAAAGCTAGTCTAATATATAAAACTAGTTCTATGGAAAACGCGTTCTACCTAAAAACTGGTTTTAACTGTAACATATATATATGATTATCTCTAACATATATATGTCGGAGATGGTCTTTAGTATAGACGTGAAACGAAATTCAGCACGATATCCGAGTGATGGCAGCACTGCTGCGATGACGTCGATACTCGGCTAACATCGTGCTACAACAGAGCCTAGCTGGTGGAGTGACGTGAATCAAGCCTCAGTTTACATTCTCCGGTCGAAGAGATCGGTTCCTCCGCACTGGGAACTGTTAGTGGTTTCGTTTGCCCGGTGTGAAGTGTTTGTGAACAATTAATTTAAAAGTGTTAAACGATTACACGCCCACGTTATGTTCGACAATGCTGCTAAATCTACTGGCATCGCCGACATCAGAACTGGGATACGGTTCTCACGTGTCCTGATCCATTCTAAAGCAGATTGGCCATTCAATTTTTAAAATCTAATTTTTAATTTTTAAGAGTGTATAAGTGATAATTTTATATGGTAAGGTGATAAAATCTGGTGAGTACGTTCCAGTTTGATTACTGTAGAAGACTATAGCGTGTTTTCAAATTCATTGTTAACGTAGATTTTTAGTTTACTCCATACTTTTACCTACCCTCAAGTTATTGGCAATTTTTCTTTTATTTCTCATAAAATCTTCACATGTGAGCCAGGAAGGCCGAGTGGATAGTTTACTTTTGTTTTTTTTTTTGTTTTCGAAATGTCATCCAAGGACGAATAACAGGTCAGAATGGCCGTGTTGGAGTCGAGTAGCCGGCAGGTTCGTGTACGTTCGGATGTAATCGACGCAGGCGCGCAATAACCGTACATGGGCAGTGATACTTGGGAAGGCAGAGCGAGTGCACGCTGGCTCCGCCGATGGCATAATCGAGGCTATTCGGTCAATCAACACGACGGTGAGATCTAATCTCAATATCCCACACGTGGCAAGCTATGAAGAACAAGGAAGACAATCCAACGATGACGGAGTGATGTCAGCGACGAAAAATTGTAGAGCTGCCTGGCTACGGAGTGAATTGCGATTGCCGCTGTTTTATCGCATATCGCGGGACACGAGCCTTGAGCTGAACGTCGAGTCGACTTGTGCACGGTCGAGTCATCTTCAGGACCATTCAGACGTAACGGTCAGTCGATAACATTTCATTTTGATTCTGGAGCCGAGTGCTCATCAGTTAAAGAGAGCATTGCTAAGAAATTCTGTGGTAGGCGTTTTAACGATGTAGTTAGTATCTAAGCTTTGACAAAGACGTGTCATTGTTTGGAGCCCCGGTACGTATCATCGCTGATCACTATCGTGGCTTTGCTAGTAACGAGTTTAGGAAATTTTATGACAGTAAAAAAAAATTGAGAACATTAAATTCAAATCGTACTTAAAAATACGCGTATTAAGCAAAATGCCAGCAGCTCAGGTATCAGTCGAGATTGACGTGGATGTTAATGATAAAGTTCAAATTTAAATTATAGTGGAAACTTGAGTAAGGGGACTCTAGATGCCATAGTGAGTTGAGTTGTGTTCGACCGTACCAGAAGCTATTACGTAGTCATAGCCCGGTAGAAATCGGTATCTCTTAAGGCAACTTAAGTAGTCCGTGGGTGCGCGGTGCGCGTTTAGTTCTGGCGGAGGTCGGGGTCTGTAGAGACCATACGTGTAGTCACCAGGGGGTGACACACGGGAGATCCAAGGGATCTGATCCATGTGCTGGATGTGAGCAATGCGATTGCTGATCGGCTGGATAGCCGGGGCGCTAGATTTCTTACTCGAGAGTTTTTAGAGTTTGAATTTTGTAAACCCTGTATACAGTTGTTCTGAGGTGTTTTGCAATTTGGTTCGAACGACTGTGATACCTGGCTATGGCTGTTAGTATAATGATTATTCCCTATTGTCTAACTTGACTTAATTTTCATTAAAATTAAAAACACAGTGTTGCTTTATTCGGTGCTCCAACACGAATTATAATAGATCAGGGTCGTTTCTTTGCAAGTCATGACTTTTGTGACTACTGTAATTCAGTTAATATTAAGTTGCATTTGATCGCAACCGGTAGTTCGCGAGCCAATGGTCAAGTTGAGCGAGTCATGTCGACTCTTAAAAATATGCTCACTGCAATCGAAACTTCACAAGGCTCTTCGTGACGTGGATCAAGCCTCAGTTTACATTCTGCGGTCGAAGAGATGGTTCCTCCGCACTGGGAACTGTTACTGGTTTCGTTTGCCCGGTGTGAAGTGTTTGTGAACAATTAATTAAAAGTGTTAAACGATTACACGCCCACGTTATGTTCGACAATGCTGCTAAAACTACTGGTATCGCTGACATATATATATGTTGGAGATAATCAATTTACGAGGGTATTCGACGTCACTTATTTTACTAGTGTCGACACCACACAACATGGTTGACGTCTTATAGATTACCAGTTGTCTACGCCAACGCATCTATTTGTCAGTCAGGGGCGTGCGCTCCTTGTAGGCAGAAATGCAGTGCTTTATTTGCCATTCACAGATATTTTAATAAAACGTTCGTACGTTTTAGATGACTTTAATGAATAGTAAATAAATGAATCAACAAAATATAATAACTTAAAAACGCCTAATATTTTATAAATTGCAAGCACACAAACATTATGTTTGCTAGACGTTTGGCCACAAGCAAGCGGCGCTGCAAAATAATGTACCAAGGCATGCCATCGCGTTCGGCAGTAGTTTTGTTCACACATGTAAAGAAATTTAGGTGTCCGTGCACAGTTCGCAAATATGTGTGCGTTTGCATTCGAAAGCCGCGGTTAGCCGCGACTCATGCGGCAGGCTACGGAAGTTCGGCAGTTGGTCGGGAGTAAATCGGAAATGTTCGTTGCCTATAATCCGAATAAAAATAATAGACTTAAAAGACTAATAAATCATTTGTGTACATTATGCATTTTTGTTTAGTAAGGTTTTAATTCTTAAAATAGCAGAAATGTTTTGTTTCGCAGGGGCCATTTTACTTTTTTCATGTGATAAGCATTGTTTACTATTTTGTTTGCGCCAGTATATTTATAGTTTTCTTAAAAGATTTTTCATTTTAACATTTGCAAGTGTGTACATTTAACAGTTTATTACTGAGTTTCTATAATAATTGTAGTGATTTGCTTTTATTAGCGCGTTTGTTGATTTTTTTTAAATGTTATTTGATTGTGAGGTTTGTGTTGAAAATGTGTGTTTATTAAAAATTAAAAATAACAACTTCTCACAATTGTCATTCAGTGAAAAGATTCAAATTGTGTCTAAAGATAGGTGCGTACCCTAGTTACAACAATTTAACCAGCAAAAAGAGACTGTAACTCGAAAGTTTCATGTTAAAAGTTATGAAACGTATAACTGGCTGTGTGGTTGTGTACACACGATTAAATTATATTGTTTTCCTTGCATATTGTTTAGTAATTCTAGTACAGTGTGGACTGATTCGGGACGGGATATTCAGATTTCAATAATTTCTATTCCGCGGTAAAGAAGCATGACCATACAGAAAAACATCTGGAGGCCTGCTTAAAATTAAATACTTTTGGTAAATATCGTATTAAAATGAGTATCAACAGTCAGATACGATTAGATATTGAGAGGCATAATGCTAAAGTCGATCGCAAGAGAAAAAATTTTCAAAGGCTGTTCGATGTTGTTTGCTTTCTGGGAAAACAAGAATTAGCTTTTCGCGGTCACGATGAGTCAGTATCGTCGTTGAATAGGGGTAATTATTTAGAAATAGTAGATTTATTAGCCAAGTATGATGGAGTTTTAGAAACCCATTTATATAGTGCAGGTACCTCATTCAAGGGCATGTCTAACCGTACGCAGAATGATTCGATCTCGAGCGTTGCATCTGTGATGATCAATCGCGTTAAAGCCGAAATTAAACAGTCCGATTTTGTCGCCGTCATGATAGATGAGACTCCTGATGTTAGCGGCCGTGAACAATTAGTATTAGTTTTGAGTTATTTTCGTGGTTCTGAAGTAGTAGATCGATTTAGCAAATATGTTGATGTCAGCGCAGATCGGACCGCTGTTTTAGAAGAGTTCGATTGTGTATCCAAATTTGTTGCACAAACTTACGACGGGGCAGCAGTTTTATCCTCACAAATTAATGGCATGCAGGCTTTCGTAAAACAAGAATGTCCACAAGCTATGCACGTTTGGTGTTCAGCACATATATTAAATTTAGTTTTATCGAAATCGTTCGAACGAGTTGCTGAAACAAAACGCTTTTTAGTATTATAAAATCAATCGCGGCTTTTTTCACATCAGTACAAAGCGAATGGCCCATTACAACAACTTTGCCGATATGAAAAAGCTGCCTCGTGTCGCGGAAAGAAGGTGGACATATCACTCGCGCACGGTTAATGTAATTAATAATGCGTCCACCCACCTCCTAGAATTGTTTGAAAATATGAACGAAAATACACAAGACTGGGCTGGTGAAACACTGACACAAGTCAGTTCATTTTTATTTGTTATGAAAGAATTTGAATTTAATTTTCTCTTAAAATCTTTCGCAGATATTTTTGCAGAAACGGATATTCTGTACGATATTTTTCAAAAAAAAAACTAGTGACATCGCGTATTGTGTAACAAAGATAAAAGAGTTAGTCATTTTTAGAACGTTTCAGAGAGAAGTTCGAGATCTATTATGATGCCGACATTCACATTGCCGGACCACCTAAAAGAAAACGCAATGTCGATGATGTAAAAATACATTATCGGCGAATTTTTGTTGAAATAATTGATAATGTAGTCAGTGAATTAAGAAATCGCTATAAAAACATTAAAGATTTAAAGTTTATTGAGCTACTTTCTTGTGAGAATTTTAAAAAATATAGTGAACGTTTCCCTGAAAATGAAATCAGAGAGTTCATTAATAATTATCAGGCAAATTTTAATTTTGATAAATTGAAAAAATGAATTGCGCTGTATTTATAGATCACCTCAATTTGCAAATAGTTGTGTATTTAGTATTATTCAAAATTTGTATAAAGACAATTTAAATAAAGTTTTTTCTGAAGTGTTACGATTAGAGAAATTCATTGTGAATATATCCCAGCAAGCAGCGCATCGGCAGAGCGTTCATTTTCGTGTTTAAAACGTATCCACACCTATTTGAGAAACACAAAATCAACAACGACTCACAGAGCTTTCCATGATTTCTATAGAAAAGGCATTAATGATAGAATTAAAACGCAATCCAACTTTCTATGACGATATCCTAAAATCATATTTAAAAAAGGATAGGCGCATAGATTTAATCTATAAATGAATGAGTAGTTACTAACCCGTAGTTTTATTATTAAGTTTATTTATATATTTTGCGAATCACATGAAAATCGGCCTTTTTAAAGGCCACTTCGAATATCTTGCAAGCGATGTGTTCTGTAACTATCACTCACTTGGATAAGATATTTGAGGTGGCCGAAATCTTGCGTTTATTTACATCGGGATATAGTAATCTCAAGTAACCGGAACTTTGAATATATGAAAATTGAAGCTGACTATGTGAGTAGTTATAATATTTTAGCTTATTATTTTACTTATTAGAATTTGTTCCGCCGCGACGATCGATCGCTGCTTTGTCTGCGTTGCCGTGGAAGATATACATGAATAGTAGTACATCTAAGACTTGTTCTGTTGGCATGGTTTCCGACTTAGAGATCCGTCCGTCATAATCCTGTGCACGCCGCTGCTGTCAGTAGTGCCTGTGATCGTTTGCCAAGACTCACTTGCTCTAGGTGCCAAGACTCACTTGTTCTAGGAACAGCGCCTGCGCCGGACGTGCGCACGGACTGAAAAAATTATATATAACACTGGTCTCCTACAGGCGTCTGCCTGTAGGAGAAAACTGATCAAGTGAAAATTAATTAGTTATCGACCTGGGTTGAAAATTATTGAATTACTAATATCGCTATTAAAAAATAGGGGTTGATGGTGAAGGGTGAAAATTAAGGGTTGTATGTATTTTTATTGTTACATTATAAAAAAATTAAAAATAAAATTGTCCAAAAAATAAAAATTTGGGGTAGACCACCCTTATCACTTAGGGGTATAAAAAGTATATAACAACCTATTCTCAGACCTACTGAATATACATGTGGGATTGTTATTTTATTATATAAAATTTAAAAATGTTAAAGGCGTGAAAGGAAACGTAAGAGTGAGTATGAATGTGGTAGTTGATTGAATGACGGTTTTGCAATGAGGAATGGAATGAAAGGAAGAATGAGCGAGTCGTGGTTGAGACGTTGTGTGCGAAGACGAATTTTAACAATTGTAAAATAATAATTAGATTACAGCGAATAAAACATTGTTTCTATTGGAAAGACGTTTAATTTGAAGATTACACCGCAAATTTTGGGGCCTCGCCCGGGATCCACGCTCTGAAAGATTACGTAATTTAACATGTAAAACAATCAACTGGCGGTAGACGTTACGCGAAGTTTGAATTTGAATTTCTCAAACGACAATATAATCTTCATTTCTGCAAGAGAATATGCCTAAAACTTCACCAGAACAGGCGGCGCACGATCAGTGTGAGGTAGGTGACTAGAGCTTCCAAAGACATGTATTACTTTTCGGAGGAATTAGTACCGAAGTTCAGCGGCCTTGACAAGACATATCCCGTTACGCGGTTTATCCAGGACGTCGAGATAAACACCGAAATCTTCGGATGGACGGCGCTACAACAATTTATCGTGGCTAGACGTTCACTTGTGAACACGGCGGCGTTATGGCTAAAAGCTGAGAAACCATTCAAGACATGGGAGGAGCTGAAAGCGGTGCTAATTAAAGAGTTCCCGGATACATTAGACAGCAAGACGGTACACGAAATGATGTCGGCACGGAAAAAACAAAGGGAGGAATCGTTGCTGGACTACGTGGTAATGATGAAAGAAATGGAGAAACGCGGGAAAATTCCCGATTACGTTGCTATCAAATATATCATCGACGGCATAAAGGACGACGAGACGCACAAAATCATGTTGTACGGAGTGACCACGTATGTAGACCTGAAAGAAAAGATTAAGATTTATGAACAAGTAAAAGAAAAGATACGGGAGCAGTGAAGCAGCAGGGCAGTTGACGCGAAAACACCTAAAAACAGGAACATAAAAACATCGACGGTATCAGGTAAAAGAAAACGGTGTTATAATTGTGGCGAGATGAGTCATCTTTTATCGGCAAATTGCCCATACAAAAATGGAGGTTAAGGAATGAAGTGTTTTAAATGTAAACAATTCGGTCATTTATCGACTCAGTGCAGATCCAGTAACAATAACCGTTCACTGCCGTCACAGGTGAACAATGCCGTGATTGGAGGACACCAAAACAGTTCACTTCGTTCCGGTCAGTATGCATCAGTGTCACATCCGTCGAAGCAAATGATGTGTGTCGAGATTGCATCGGAAACTACGAAGGAAAGAGATGGCGACAACTATGGCGGCGCACAGACAAACTCTAATCGAGCGGTTCCATATCATTGTCAACAAGAGCGAGACGTTTGTCATGTGTCAACATCACTGAGGACGAATGACGGAAGTGATACACGGGGCAATATATGCAAAAACGGAGTTGTCAATTAGCCATTAAAAGTTTTGACAATTTGCCGTAAAAATACTTGTGCGTTAATAGATACCAGCAGTGATATTAATTTGTTGTTGTATGATTTTTACAAATAGCAGTGTTGGAAATTTGTAAAGTAGTGATGAAAGGTATCGGTTCTAACAACATTGTTTCATTAGGACGTATGAATGTTCAAATATGTATTGATAACACTACTTATGTTAGACTTAAAGGGGCCTTATCATCCGAAAGTACCCTAACCGGATCCGATATCGCTGAGCCCGTACGTCCGAACCACCACGTCGTGGGAGTGTAAAATCTGCGCATCAGCATTTCGATACGTGGGAACATCATTCAGAGTTCTAACATTGTCTCTGGATCACTACTTTATATTTAATTTGCAATAATTCAAATTTTAACATTCAGTTTTGAATTAAATAGTTTTAGAGATTTCGGTCTTTCTATTCCTCACTGCAGCCGCACGTATATAATTCTTATAATAATGTTGAGTTTTATGTTAACGAAAGTTGGCTATGAAATATACTATGTTGTATGTCTAATGTCGAATTCGATTCCACAGGTACAGGTATCAGTGAGGGTACACATTGCCAAATAAGACGTATGGTTGGAATATATACACCTAAGAAGACGAAGGAAGCACCTATCCAGTTTGCGAATCATTTTGAAAGACGATATACCAGTAGCTCAACGACCACGACGTTTGGCATTAACAGAACGAAGGTTAGTAGAACAACAAGTCCAGAAGTGGCTTCAGATGGGAATAATATGGGTGAGTTACTCGGAATATTCCAGCCCATAGTTTTAGTTCGCAAAAAAGATGGGAATACTCGTGTTTTTATAGATTATAGACAGATTAATAAAAAGTTGGTCAAAGATGAATTTCCAATGCCTATAATACAGGATCACATTGAAAAGTCATCAAGTGCCAAGGTGTTTAGCACATTAGATTTAAAAAAATGGATTTTTCCATTTTTCTGTTCATGAAAACTCAAGTATACAGCGTTTGTTACACCTAATGGGCACTATGAATTTCTGAAAGCACCATTTGGTCTTGTTGTGTGTCCGAAAGTTTTCACTAGGTTTATTAATATCATCTTCAGGGATTTCATAGCTCCTCTAGCTATCAAATTCCTCAATATAGGTCTAATATTCATAGATGATTTAATAATTCCTTCAGAGAGTGAGGAACAAGCTGTACATTACTTAGAGCAGGTTTTACGTGTGGCTTCAGATTATGGACTTGAGATTAATTGGAAGAAGAGTCAATTGGTAGAATACTTAGGTCTTTTGATCGAGAATGGTAAAGTTAGACCATCTCTAGATAAAACTGGAGCTGTGGTTCGATATCCAGTTCCAACTACAATCAAACAGGTGCACAGCTTTGTTGGGTTGACATCTTATTTTAGGAAGTTCATACCTAATTATGCATCCATTGCTCAGCCATTAACAGACCTACTTAAGAAGAATGTGCCTTTTAAATTTTCTGCTGAGCAATTAGCAGGTTTTAATACTCTAAAGTCAAAGTTAGCAAGTAATCCTATATTAATGATTTATAATCCTAAATATAGAACAGAGCTACACACCGACGCGTCTAGGGTTGCCTATTCAGCTATTTTAATGCAGTGGAACATTACAGATGGTTGCCTACATCAAGTGTACTACATGAGCCGTAAGACGAGTGACGCAGAGAAAAAGTACAGAAGTTATGAACTTGAGGCTTTAGCTATTATAGAAGGTGTGAAAAAATTTAGATGTTACCTGTATGGAATAAAATTTAAAACCGTTACAGACTGCAAAGCCATCGAGATGACGCTGCGTAAAAAAGATCTCACAACAAGAGTGGCACGATGGGTATTCTGCTTGGGACTGCTTGCGGAATATGATTTCACTGTGGAGCATCGAGCTGAAGAAAAAATGAAGCATACCGATGCACTCAGTAGGAATCCATTTATTGCATTAAATGAGATGTGTTTACATGATAGTATCAAGAAGGCTCAAAAACATGATGACGGTATTAATGTTATTAAGGAGGTGTTACAAGGTAAAACATATCAAGATTATTGGATTAATAATGGTTTGTTAGTCAAGGGGTCAGAGAAGAAGTTGGTTATACCAAAAAATTTTGAGAAACAAATAGGCAAATAAGCAGGATTCACTCCAATGGTCATTTTTCAAAAAAGAAAATGATTGAACTACTAGATAAAGATCATTATATTTTTACGAAGCTTCTCTAAAGACAGCCGATAAGAGAAAGCCGGCATGTTTACAAAATTTCTGGAAGGGTGGCCGACCCTTATATTGAAAACAACAGAGGCAATAAAAGTGAAACCCAGGTAGTAATAAAAACTACCTGGGTCACTTCAGGCCAATCTCGCCCTTATGCCCTAGGCCCTACTAGTCCTGGAGAATAAACCAGCCGATCGACGCACGTTGGAGTCACGTTGGAGTTGAAGCACGTATATCGTGCGCAGCTCAAAGATCGCGTCCAGAAGTCGAGCGAAAGCCTACAGCAATGGGCTACGGAAATTGAACGCCTAGTACGCCGAGCCTACGCGTCAAGTTCTACGCCAGTAGACGACAAAGTATTGGAGGCGTTTGTTAGCGGCATACGGGATCATGAAGTAAGGGCAACAGTGCGTCTGGGCCATCATAACACAACAGAAGCGGCTTTAGCACATGCCCTGGAGGTAGAGGCGGTACGTGGCGAAGTGGTGGCGGCAATCCAACCTCGTACTGGACCTATCTGCTACGGATGTGGTGAACGGGGTCATATAAAGATCAACTGCCGAACTTAAAAACGAACGACAACGGTGTCGACGGCCACACAGGCCGACACCCAGGAGTCGTTAAACTAAAAGGCGCCAGGGCCGCAGGGCGGGCACTGGCTGGAATTCGTCGAGCCCCCACTATACAAATATCACAGGCTTGCAATGGGAACAGTCTTGTTACTGTTGGACAGATAAATGGTAAATGCTGCCGCTTTACCATCGACACAGGAGCGTCGAAATGCATCGTGCGATCGGAACTGTTGAAGCGAACCATCATGTGGGAAAATACACATCCGTTCTGTAACCTTCAAACTGCGACAGGCCAGCCAGTGACCGTCCTAGGAGTTACAGAAGTCACACTGAAAGTGGGAGATAGCATTTCCATGCAACCCGTTTTGGTAGCCAATATAACCGACGACTACATCATCGGACTGGATTTCTACGGACAACTCAATGCTTGGTTGATGTTGCGCGAGGAGTTTTAAGCTTCCCGGCATCCAGAAGTCTTTCTAGAGGGCGCGTCTGCAATGGCAGTGCACTGCTTAAGAACAGTGAAGCTAGCACCCCGATCGGAAACGCTAGTCAGCGTTAAGTTTCCAGAGAAGATGACACCAAATCGATGTGTTATAGTGGAAGACTATGCAGATCACACCAGTTGAATCACGGCAAGGGCATTGCTAATGACCAAGCCAGATGCCAAAGTGAAGATCATCAACCTCAGTAGCACACCAATACATCTATCAAGAAACACGATTATCGGACGTTGTGAACCTGTTAACAGCATTCGGAAGATACAAGAGGGCACTGGTAAAACCGAATCAACGGACCATATCACCTCGTTGCTGGAAGCAATGAATAAAACTTGACTACTGAAGAATACACAGAAGCAACAAAACTGTTGAAAAATTATAAGGACATCTTCACAGCAGGAGATAGCAACCTAGGAAGAACGAATCTTGTCACTCACCCAATTGATACTGGTGCTACCATACCGATCAAGCAGAGACCAAGACGTGTACCATTGGCAAAGGAAAAAGAAATATCTGAGATGATCCAGGATATGGTGCGCAGTAAGGTTATAGAACCATCGACTAGTCCATGGTGTTCACCTGTGGTACTCGTGAAAAAGAAAGACGGCAGCACCAGATTCTGTATGGACTACAGAATGCTCAGTGATGTGACCAAAAAGAATAGCTACCCTTTGCCCCGGATTGACGACACACTGTACATGCTTGGAGGCATGAAATGGTTTTCGACGATAGACCTGAAGAGTGGTTACTGGCAGGTGGAACTTCGGCCAGAAGACAAGGAGAAGACCGCTTTTACCACTGGCAATGGACATGGTCTATGGCAGTTCTGCGTTATGCCTTTCGGACTGTACAACGCTCCTGCCACTTTTAAGCGCCTCATGGAGCGAGTATCGGTAGGACTTCTAGGAGATGCATGTCTAGTGTATCTCGATGACGTGATAGTTATGGGACGCAACTTCAAGGAACACCAACGAAATCTGGAGAAGGTATTCAAAAGATTCCGTGAGGCGAACCTGAAACTTAATCTGACGAAATGTGAGTTCATCAAGAAAGAAGTAGCATTCTTGGGACACGTAATATCGGATGAAGGTGTTAGAACTGATCCGGATAAAATAAAAGCTGTTCAAGAATGGCCGACACCGAAGAACACAACAGACGTGAGAGCGTTCTTATGCCTGTGTGCTTATTATCGGCGGTTTGTGGAACTTTTCCGAGATAGCCAGGCCATTGCATCGACTCACAGAGGATAAGAGGATTTTCAGTTGGGATTCAGATTGCGTACGTGCGTTTGTTCACCTAAAGTATGCTCGGCTCCGATTCTGGGTTACCCCAGAAGAGAAGGAAGGTTTATCGTGGACACGGACGCTAGCAATACTGGAATCGGCGGGATATTGTCGCAGGAACAAGACGGTCAACAAGTGGTTATCGCGTACTTCAGCAAGTCCTTATCGAAGGCAGAAAGGAATTACTGCGTCACTCGACGTGAACTACTAGCTGTGGTGAAGTCTTCAGCATTTCAACTAGTACTTGCTGGGTCGCAAGTTCACGATCCGCACCGAACATGCCGCTCTGAGATGGCTGCTACAATTTAAGAACCCTGAAGGCCAAGTTGCGAGATGGATTGAACAACTTCAAGAGTTTAACTTCGTAATAGAGCATCGCAACGGAAGAGTTCACTCAAATACAGACTCACGACGACCGTGCTCCGAAGATTGTCGACACTGCTTGAAGCATGAATCGACGGATGTGAAGGACGAGGTTAAGTTATAAGAACACAAGAGCTAGATGAGTCTTGGAGTAAGGAACAATTAAGCTAAGCTTAGAAGGAAGACAAAGATCTCAACATCATCATGCAATGGAAAGTTAGAAACCGGAAACCACTTTGGAGTGACATCTCAGCAGCAAGCAAGCAAGTGCAATCACCAAAGCTTACTGGGCTCAATGGGACAGTCTCATCTCATTGAGTGTTATATAGAAGATAGGAGTCACCAAGCGGGAAGGAGCAAACTTTACAGATGATTATCCCCACGAGTAAGGTGGCTACGTTACTGCGACTGGTGCACGACGGTACACTGGTGTACATCTCGACGTCAAGAAAACTCTTGTGAAGTTACGGAAGCGTTTCTATTGGATGCGATGCCGGGAAGACGTCGAAGATTGGTGCCGAAGATGTACGACTTGTGCTTCGGTAAAAGGACCTCGGACCAGATCCAAGGGAAAGGTGCAGTTGTACAACGTTGGAGCTCCCTGGTCCAAACGATCCAAATAATCGCCATAGACCCCCTCGGGGACCGTCACCTTGTCGTGGTGGGGGGGCTTGCGAGTCCTAGTGATTCCTGAGGCTATACAGCAGAGCTACTCATACCGGAAGTCGAAGGGTAAAGGACCAGACTAAGAGCGGCCCACGGAGAGTGTTTCCCCGGGTGTCCCTCTGTTAAGCAGAGGGCACAGCGGATGAAAGCGCGGTGGGGTGTTTCTAGCCCAAAAAGGTTCGGTCGGCGGCAGTAGAGCGCTCTTGGTGCCTGAGAGCGCTCTAGGCGAAGGCGGCCCGCATAAGCGGGCCAACCGTCGGGGCGTCACGGTTGAATGCGCGAGCGATCCCGTGGCGCCCCATGAAAACGATGAGGGCCCCGCTGGGTTTTAGTGGGTATTCATAGGGGCGTGCCAGCGAGTCCCACATACCCGCCGCCTCACCTCGGCGGAATGCGTAAATGCATTTCCCAGCGTTAAAAAAAAAAGAATCGCCATAGACGTCGCTGGGCCATGGAAATCGATTCATCGTAGTAGTTCAAGACTACTTTAGTAAATGGCCGGAAGTATATGCAACACCAAATCAAGAGGCGAAGACAGTGGCCAAAAAGCTCGTCGAGTAGGTTGTTTGCCGATTTGGGGTACCATTGGAGCTGCACAGCGATCAAGGCAGGAACTTCGAATCAACGTTATTCCAAGAGATGTGTACTCTCCTAGGAATTAACAAGACCCATACCACACCTGCACATCCTCAATCAGACGGAATGGTGGAGAGATTCAACCAAACATATCACTTGGCTAAGGTAGTTGAGGATCATCAGCGAGATTGGGATCTGTACATACCACTGTTCCTGATGTCGTATCGCTCTGCAATCCATGAATCCACTGGGTTTACTCCAGCTAGAGTTAACTTCGGAAGAGAAATGCGTCGCGGATATACAAAAGAGATTGGACGAGACACACGAATTCGTGCGGGAACATAGCATGAAAACCAGCGAGAGAGTAAAAACCCGTTACGATCGCGATGCACGGGCACACGGTTTCAAGGAAGGAGACTTGGTATGGCTGCACAACCCACTTAGGAGAAAGGGGAAGTCTCCGAAACTACAAGCACGGTGGGAAGGGCCGTATACAGTGGTCACAAGGATTAACGACGTGACCTACCGGATCAAGCAGGGAGATAGGAGAAAACCCAAGATCATCCACATAGACAGGCTGGCACCGTGTCATGGAGCAAACAATGTTCGGGACGAACATAATTAAGAGGGGGGCAGTGTTACGAAGCTTCTCGAAAGACAGCCGATAAGAGAAAGTCGGCATATTTACAAAGACTCTGGAAGGGTGACCGACCCTTATATTGAAAACAATAGAGGCAATAAAAGTGAAACCCAGGTAGTAATAAATACCTGGGTCACTTCAGGCCAATCTCGCCCTTATGCCTTAGGCAAAAATGCGAAATTGGCATACATGAAGGCCGAAATGGGGTTGTTTACCTGACTCGCTATTGTTATGTCGATTTCCGGGACTTATTGTTGTTGTTGTTTACTTCAACGAATTGCGTGGAAGGATCTGAAAGCCCGGAAATCGATATAAATAGCGGGCAGGGTCGGCCACAAGGCATTCGGTTACCGGATACGAAGTGAAGAGTTCTCTCCCTACGAAGCGAATACCTGCGATCTACGTGCACAACTGCGATTGTGAAGTGGAATAAAGTCTCTGCGGAATTACTTTGGCGTTTTACGAGCCTACGGATCCTGACACTGTAACGAAATATAATTCGTTACATAATATATATTTTTTAATTAATTGCTCAACACACGCGGCAGTTACAGTGTTTCGTCGATGTAGAGTTTAGAGCAACGCGCGGGGAGAGGCATGTGACTCGACCTGCGCCCGGGCATTACTGAGCGCAGGACGGCAGTCGCTCCTAGGCTGCAGAAAAGGCCAGTCTATGTCTCTGCTCACCATAAATTTTTATTAATTTGGTTTTTTCTAAATCTCACAATTTAATTGTTGTGTGCTCGTCGAGTTCCCGATCCAGGAGTATCATTTGTACTGGGAGTACCAGTAGATGGTAGATTCGACGCTGGCCACTTCTTCCCCGTTGCGCGCTTTAGTGCCAGGGAACCGCCCACTCATCTACACCGTGCTGTGCAACGCCTGACTACATCTCCGTATTCTCGGGGCCGTCTACCACCTCCCGGCCGTGTTCACCAGGAGAGTATTACGTTGCGGAGTGGAAACAGAAAGGCCGTACACTCACGACCTCATACTCATTCTATGTGCCGCGCTGAGCTGGCAAATAAATAGTAATTGTTATCAGTGCCTATGGTTTCTTTCTGCACCCTGGTTGCTATTAGAAGCTTAAAAGCCTAGCGGCGCAACACGTAACAATATTAAGAATTTAGCACAAAAGGTAGAAGATTTCATTGTCATGTGTTCCATGTCTATTGGCAAGTCGTTAAGAAGGAAAACAAGAGGGGTACTTGTATTCAATTGAGAAAGTTGACTCTCCATTGCATACTCTGCACATTGATCACATTGACCCATTAACAGAGACGCGCAAACAATACAATCACATATTTACAGTTGTTGATGCTTTCACAGTTTGTGTTGTTGTTCCCCACTAAGGGCACAACTACAAGGGAGGTTTTAAATAAATTGGAAATCCATCAATAAACATTTGGTAATCCTGTGAGAATAATTTCTGATAGTGGAACTGCCTTCACCAGCAATGATTTTCGGCAATACTGTGAAAGAGAGGGAATTCAGCATACTAAAATTACAACAGGGATACCACGGGGTAATGGCCAAGTAGAGCGTATTCAGAGAGTAATTATATCTGTATTCAAGAACCAGGGGTGTGGTATAAAGAGGAGTATCAACTGTACACCATTTGAATTGCTGATAGGAAAAAAAATAAAGCATCAGGAGGACATAAAGCTCTATGAATTATTGGAACAGGAGGCTAGAGATCACCAAATAAACACCAGAGAAGATTTAAGAATGCAGACTAAATCTCAAATACTTAAAGTTCAGGAAGAAAATCGGAAAAATTTTAATAAGAAAAGGAAAGAAAGCCAGTAGTATGAGGAAGGAGATATAGTGGCAATAAAAAGAACACAATTTGGTGTAGGTATGAAACTCAAACCTAAATACCTAGGACCCTACAAAGTTGAAAGAGTCAAAGGCAAAGACAGGTATGACGTTGTTAAAGTCAATAGTGACGATGAGGGACCCATAAGAACATGTAGTGCTGCTGATTTTATGAAACTGTGGCCAGATGATGATGATCATGAAAGGTGTGACTACGACAACTAAAATACAAGTTAGTGTTTTAGTTATTTTGTTTTACTATTTTATTTCATTTTGTTGTTTATGATGTTACGGGTTAGTAGAAAATAATGCCACTGTAACAGTTTATTTTCATGTTTGTTACACGGCCCTTACACCCTCTATGTCACAACGTAGCGTTCACACGCTTGGGGAGTCTTGCGCAACATCAGTTGCTTCTTAGAAGACACTGGCCACCCACGAACCAGCGTTGCATCGCGCAAGCTTCACCACCACACGGAGCTCTTGCCCGAATCGCCGAAGCAAGCAGTCGCCTCCGCTGCTAGTACTCTTACTCGACCGCATAGTAATCGAGACCAGTTAGGATTAAAGTTTTATTTTATGTTATTATTTTTATCAATAAATCAAGTACAATATATCGTCTTTTAAAAACTTCATTCGACAGCCAACATCCATAATTGGCGCAAGTCGAAAAAGGAGATAGTCGAGGCAGTAGCGTAGATCGATCGTAGATACTTCGCGCTGTCACCGGATCCGAGGTCGCATTCGCGTCGGCTATCCAGAACCAATGTCAGCTGTCGAAAAAGGAGGGAGCTGCAAGGATTCATCCAAAAATCGATGAACAAGGTCTACTTGACCTTGCACGCCGTGAGTACATTGAACTATTGTTAGCAGTTGCTAATCCTGTCTGTGTATCTATCATTTATTCCTAGTAAATTTTCCGTTAGTGAAAATTTTCCATCCACGATCATCGAGATCACAGGGCACAAATTTCTACTTTCGGAACGACCTACGCAACGCAAGGGACGCCCATGGAAGTTTAGATTTAGGAAACCTAAATTTAGATTTAACCGAAATTATGACTACCGAACAAATTCAAACTAGGTGTGACAATATATATAAGGCTTTACGTCTTTCACCTGAATTTTATGGTAACCCGCATTTACTTGTACGATTTTTACGGACTTGTGACCAACTAGTTATAACATTCATTCAAACGACCCCAGGGCACGAGTTATCAAATCAGTGCCTGATTAACGGGATCTTAAACAAAATAACTGGTTCTGCTGCAAAAACGCTAGCAACCAATGGTATTCCAGGAGACCGGAGCAGCATCAGAAGTACATTAGTAAATTGCTTTTCAGATCACAGGGACGAATCATCACTACACACCGATATTGCTCTTTTATCGCAGAAAACTTCTGAATCCCCTCAGCTATTTTATGAACGTGTGCAAAACTTATTATGTACTATTATCACAGATGTAGAACTTCACGAGACGATAACCACTAACATTGAGGCAAAAAGACAATTATATAAAAAAACTGGCTCTACAGTCATACTTAAGAGGAATTCATGAACCTCTAGGCTCTATAATCCGTTGTATGAAACCTGATACTTTGGAAAAAGCACTAGAGTTTGTACAAGAAGAAATGAATACTTGCAAAACAGGAATTAACCAACGAGTTCTAGGAAATTTAATTTTGATCCATTTACAGGTCAACCATAAAATAATTTTAAGCCGAAAACTAATGCACTTACTAAAAATTTGTTAACTCCAGTGCAAACTAAATCTAACACTTATTTTAATACTAACCCCAGTAATAATTTTGTACCACATTCCTTACCTAAAAACCACCCTAATACCAACCCTATTTAGAACCGAACACAACAGATGTTCAGAGCTTTACCTAGATCCGACATGTCTACAGGATTTAAAACTCCTCCTCGTCAAATTAATAAACCAATTCCAATGAGCGGTATTAGTTATCCAGTAGTACGTACTATTGCACCATTTCATTCTCGCGTTAATAACGGCTACCAACCAAGAGAAATGAACTTCACCGAGATGTATAATCCTATTAATAATTATTGCACGGACGAAGCATATGACCAGACTTACTTACACACTGACCGTGATGATAATGAACAATACTTACCCATGACCTATAAGGAAGAATATATTTCTCAACCCCAAGGCGAACAAGTCATCGATGCGTCTTACTCTTACGACGATCATAATTTTCACCAAGTTTTGATGAAAACTGCC
The DNA here is from genome assembly GCA_003671415.1 of Megathymus violae. Taxonomy (NCBI): domain Eukaryota; kingdom Metazoa; phylum Arthropoda; class Insecta; order Lepidoptera; family Hesperiidae; genus Megathymus; species Megathymus violae. The sequence continues at coordinate 165,229 of PDGT01000017.1, read as the reverse complement.
CCCGAATAGAACTGAACATACATAACAAGCGACAATTACCATACATACAGATAGGTAATCCTCCACTAAAATTCTTAATTGACACGGGTGCAAACCAATCATTCATCAGTCCTGACGCCGTAGAAAAACATTTCCCAGACTTACCCATAACCATACCATGTTTCCAGGAACTCAATGACGAATCTTTTATAAAATTATTCATTTATAAATTCCAAGAATATTTCTACGGACTTATAGGATGCGACATAATGAAACAATGGCAGGCGAATATTAACTTAAGTACTAAAACCTTTAAGACTTTTTAACCTAACCTTTTAAACATTTAAGACAACTTTTGCTGTAAATCATATTCATTCGTACTTTTCGCAGTGTTAACTTATGTGAAAAAATTATTCCGACTAATTCATATAATTCAAGTAAATTAGTTAATTTACCGAGTACTATTTCTAGAGGAGATATATTAATTAATCACCAGAATATTTAAAACTGTTTTATTAATGAATGCATGACAAAATCATTCGATAGCAATGCCATAGTTGAAATTACTAACCCTACGGAAAATGACAATCTTTTCCCTTTCACAACCAATCGAAGCACATATTTTTAACGAACAGACAGAGTATACTTACGACATTTCTAGAAGTGAGCAGGTACTATCACGCTTACGCTTAGACAACCTAAATAAGGAAGAATCAATTAACTTAACTAATTTGTGTAAAAAATATAGCGACATTTTTTATCTGGAAGGCAAAAAATTAACTTTTACGAATAAGATTAAACATCGTATTAGAACTACAGACGAAATAGCAGTACATAGTAAAACTTACCGATATCCTCATATACATAAACAGGAAGTTCAGGAACAAATTAGTAAAATGCTACAGCAAGGTATAATTCGACCTTCGAGTTCTGCTTGGAGTGCACCTATTTGGATATTTCCCAAAAAGTCCGATACCTCCGGTAAAGTTAAATGGAGATTAGTTATCGACTTTAGAAAACTCAATGAAAAAACTATCCACGACAAATACCCCATACCAAACGTGACGGACATACTAGACAAGTTAGGAAAGTGCCAATATTTTAGTACACTCGATCTTGCCAGCGGTTTTTATTAAGTGGAAACTCACCCTGACGATATCCACAAGACGGCATTTGGTGTAGAACATGGCAAATATGAATTCTTAAGAATGCCCATGGGATTGAAAAATTCACCCTGTACTTTTCAGAGAGTGATGGACAACGTATTAAGAGGACTCATTAACAATATCTGCACAGTTTCTCAAGATGACATACTAGTATACTCAACTTCCCTTCAGGAACACATTGTAAATTTGCAAAAAATCTTTCAAAGACTTCGCGACTCTAATTTTAAAATCCAGATGGATAAAAGTGAATTTTTAAAACAAGAAAACCCCATAGTTAAGACACATAATTACAACGGATGGAGTAAAACCGAATCCTGAAAAAATCAAAGCTATTATAAAATACCCCATTCCGCGTACAACTAAGCAGATAATAGCATTTTTAGGTCTACTAGGATATTATCGCCGGTTTATACGTACTTTGCCAAATTAACGAAGCCATTGACTAGTTGCTTGAAAAAAGGCACAAAAATTAATATAACGCCAGATTATACAGTGTGTCCCTCGATAAGGTGCAACCCCGAAAACAGGTGACATACATAAGACCGAAAATTATCGACGAAAATGAGTTATATTTTTTTTACTTGTGTAAGGTTACATTCTTTAATAAGTTTAAAAAAAACGCCGCTTAGCGGGAAGCAACCGTCGAAGTAGATTATAGGTATCGACGCGAGCGGCGAGCTAGCGGCGATCCCTTTTTTCCGCGCAGGCCAGAGTGAGTCGACGACCACGGAGCGAATAAGGTTAAACGCGCGCTAAAGGATACTCGGTCGCGACGCACGCGCTTCGCCCTAGATTTACACACCGCAATCTAAAGAACCCTATAAAATCCCATGAGAAAATAGTTATCATGTTAAAAATGGCGCTCAACTAGTGGCATTGTGAGTGTAGTGTCGGTCGAAATTCATTTCTACGAAGTGTCGTTACGCAATATTTACGATTCCGAGAAGTGATTTCGGGTCGTGTGTTTATATAAGTACGAGGCGAAGTTCGCGTGATCTGTATTAGTTACGAGTCGAGGATTACACCAACTCCGTAGACAGAAACTCTGTTTTAAAGGAAGGGGACGGTAACCGACTATAACTGATACGTACCTATCTACCTGGTAATAACTTCACGTCGCGTTTCGTGTCACCGTTTCAAGGCAAAACTATCTACCCGTGAGGATGTCACCACGGCGAGGAAGAAGTAGAAGGAACGAGGATGACAGTAGCGATGAAGGAGGAGCTGTAAGAGGTACCAACCTGACCATGTCAGAAGAACAACTCTCCAATCTCGTTGCAACGATTACGAAGAACCAAGTGGAGACGAATCGCTTGCTGATTGAAAGTTTGATATCGTCATATCGTGGACCAGTACCAACGGAGGAAACTAGCAGCCATTCATCAACGGCGCCATCGCCAGTCACTACGTCACGCCCGGGTAATTTCGCGAAGTGCACAGAGCGCTTCGACGGCGCTGCCACGGACAACAACGGCGACATCCTGGAGACATTCATCGACGCCGTGCTGGTTTACAAGGAGTGCGCCTGCGTCGCCGATGATCACGCCTTAAAAGGCCTTCCCATGTTACTAACCGGGTACGCCGCCGTCTGGTGGCAAGGTGTCAAGGGCGACGTGACGTCATGGGATGAAGCGCTAACGCGACTCCGGGGCATGTACGGCACCCCGCGCCCCGCGTATAAGATTTTACGTGAAGTGTGTAGTGCGGATCAATGTGTTAATGAACGCGGTGATATCTTTTTAACACGTAAACGTGCTTTGTTCGCTAAGTTACCCTATAGTTTAAGTGTAGTGGTTAAGTTAGACCTTATATATGGTATGTTAAACGGCAAAATAAGGAAGCGAGTGCCGCGCGACTCGGTATGCGACCTTGATCAACTATTAGAAAAGGTTAGGTTAGCCGAGGAAGCTATCGCCGAAGTAAACGAAACAGAAACTTACAATATCTCGCCGCCGCGTAACAAACCCTTAAATGCGAACGGTATCTCAAATAACCCACCGGTTGCTGCGTTATCTGATTTTATATCAAACAATTCTGAGTTCAATAAATTGAACTCTCATAATGCGGCTTACACACTTAACCCTTCGAATGAGACTTGTTTACGTAACCCTTCGATTGCAATTTTTTCACCTAAATCGATTTATGTGGCTGGGTCTACTAATAAAAATATACGCGCACCGAACGTAAATACGAAAACTAAACGCAACAGACCTAAATGTTCGCGTTATCGGATTTTCGGTCATACGTACGAAGAGTGTCGGTATAAAACTACAAAGCCGGATGAAGGTACCTGTAGTAACTAATGTAATAAATGGTGCAACAGTACTGTATAAATATCGGCTCGGCGTCCTCACTCCTGCACGTCTTCACTGTGCGGCGGTCGGGGCCAGACTGCCCTCCTCGCACTATGCGTGGGGTCTAGGTCCGAGACGACAGGTGTCTTGAATGTGTGTGTTCGTGTTTGTATGTCTATGTGTTTACTAACACATCCTTAAATTACCTATATACTACATCCCTCCCTTATTAAGATTTATCTTTTATTTACTTCTATTTACTCAGAATCGGTTTTCGTAGTGTTAGTCTTTTTTTTTCAATTTCGTCTGTCTCACTGATCGTTTTCCACTGCCCTTCAACTCGTTTCAGGTGCAGAATGTTTCGCCTCACCACTTGGTTGCCCGTCTTTTCCTATCTGCGTACTCTTTTCCCTTTTCCTTCTGCTCTTTATCTTTCACTTCTAAATCTTCCGAGTTGTAGGTGAGATCCAGTACCATCGGTAATTTATCTCTGAATTGTCGCCGGAAGAACAATTCTGAAGGGGTTTTACCCGTTACTGTGTGCGGTGTACTGTTTTACATTACCATATACTCCCGCCAGGCTTCCTTACAATT
>PDGT01000017.1:123661-160993 GCA_003671415.1 Megathymus violae | reverse complement strand
TTGCTGTTACGTTTATCCGGTTTTGAGCGGTACTTTTGGTTTGTATACTCCTGGTCTCGTTTTCTTTTCATACCATCTCTTGTACGGCACTGTTTTTGAAAATGGCCTGAAATCCCACATTTATGGCAAACTTTACCTTTCGCAGGGCATTTTAAGTCGCGACTAAAATGATTTAAACTCCCACATCGACTACAAGCTACGCGTTTTTTTTCCTGTAGCAGCATCCTTGATTTTGTCTAATCTTGTAATTATTTTATTGACTTCCTGACTTTCCAACTTCTTACCATCTCGCAATTTAATGCTATTATTACCAATCCTATACTTGGCACTAAACAGATTTACTTCGGTCAACATAGCTTTCAAAGCTAACTCGAATATATTCCTCGCAATTTAATGCCAAACACTCTTATCGCAATTTTATGCACACAAGCTTCGCAATTTAATGCTAAGCACTCTTATCGCAATTTAATGCACACAAGCTTCGCAATTTAATGCTAAACACTCTTATCGCAATTCAATGCACACAAGCTTCGCAATTTAATGCCAAACACTCTTCGCAATTTAATGCACACAAGCTTCGCAATTTAATGCATAAAATATCGCAATTGAATGCCAGTTACTATCGCATTTAAATAATTAAATGTTAAACTATATTCACCGCCATTTTTTTTTCTTTTTTTTTTACACACAAATGTGTATGCGAGAAATTTCTCGCATATAAAAATATCACTATAGATAGATACCTAACATTGAAACTACTATATTGGGTATGATGGTGCATAGTTAAGATCAGCACTATAAAACAATACAAATACTCGTAATATCCTTCTAACTTCACCTAGCCAAGGAAAGTAAGGAAACTGAGATAGTTAATTAGCTGTTGAAATTGGCTACGTGAATGCAATTCTAAAAAGGTAATGTTATTTATAAGAATAACTGCTCGATGACAAATATAGTACTTATCTAAATTGGTGTTATTTTTTTTTTTTAGTTAAAAGTTATAGAATGTAAGTTGTTTACGAGGTAGGCATGCATTCCGATCGTGCATGTGAATGAAACAAGTAGGTACAGACCTTATGCCAAACAAATGTTTGCAATTAATGAAACACGTATTTTTATCACAATAACTACCTACTTACTGGTACTAATAACTTATTACTTTTGTTTATATGACTAACTTATCTCAAATTGTCCTATAGTGACAACTAAGCACCCAATTTTAATAAAAAGTATAAGTAGGCTATTTTTTCCAAAGTACCTACATAGGTTTTTATTAAGATTTGTCTCTGTTTCTTTCTCCTTTTTTTTATTATAATAGAATTACTTACAGTTCACCTCGTCGCCATAATGTAGTAACTAATGTAATAAATGGTGCAACAGTACTGTATAAATATCGGCTCGGCGTCCTCACTCCTGCACGTCTTCACTGTGCGGCGGTCGGGGCCAGACTGCCCTCCTCGCACTATGCGTGGGGTCTAGGTCCGAGACGACAGGTGTCTTGAATGTGTGTGTTCGTGTTTGTATGTCTGTGTGTTTACTAACACATCCTTAAATTACCTATATACTACAGTACCCCTAGTAATGCGGTGACATCCGAGTTACGTTGTTACGGTTGTGGTCAGCTGGGAGTGATACGATCGAGATGCAACAATTGTAAGGGCGCTGCCGCCGGTGATGGTAAGGTCGATTTTCATACTGCTTATATAGATGGTGTGGAGAGCTTGAGACCGACTATTTTAGTTGAGATTGGAGGTTTTAGAGGCACTGCTATATTGGATACCGGCGCTACGCATTCCATAGCGAGCCCGATGCTGTATAAATTACTGGTAAGTATTGGTGTTGAATTCGTTGAAACTCAACGTACCATAGGACTCGCCGACGAGTGCGACTTAGAGACTTAGAGTGCGGTATTGAAATTACTCTGATGAGTCGTACAATACTCACATCTCTTATCGTATTCCCCGACGCAGACGCACGTACGCTTTTGGGGAGAGATTTTATAATTTCTGCCAATATTTCATTGAACCTGCCGCAAGGTGGTTGGAGTTTTTCCGATGCACCTGATCAATTGTACACGTTCGTAAAACCCGACGAGTTGATTTCTACTAACAACACGGAGTTAATGAAAGTCGACACATCCAAACTTGTATTAAGAGTTTATGAGGAGACGCAGTTGACTACAGATCAAAGGTCAGAATTGAACGAGTTGTTAATTAGAAGAGCTGACCGTTTTGCGACCGAAGGCCCGCCGACTGAATACGCGGAGCACCACATTAAGGTGGGAAGAAAACAGGAGCCGATAGCTTCTGCACCTTACCGAATGTCGCAGAACAAGAAGTCCCTCCTAGAGAAGGAACTGAAGAAACTTCTTGAAGCGGACATTATCGAGGAATGTGAATCGCCCTGGGCAGCGAACGCGGTATTTGTCGCAAAGAAAGACGGCGGCGTTCGACTGTGTATAGACTATCGCAAGTTGAACGCCGTTACGGAACCCGATCGATATCCACTGCCCAGGATGGAGGATATACTACACGCCGCCAAGACAACAAGCTATATGACCACCTGTGATCTCCGATCTGGATACTTTCAGGTGAGAGTACACCCTGATGATCGTGATAAAACGGCATTTGTATCCCCCTTGGGTACTTTCAGATTTAAAAGAATGCCCATGGGACTGAGAAACTCGGGGGCTACGTTCCAACGCCTCATGGACCGCTTTAAATCAGGTAGCAGCTTGTCGGATGTATCTATTTTGGCATATTTAGACGATATTATTATCCTATCTGAGTCATTCACTAAACACCTGCAGGATCTAGAAGCAGTGTTCGAACGATTGGAGCTCTTTAACCTACGGATCAATCGTGACAAGAGTCACTTTGCTCGTGACTCCGTAAGATTTCTAGGGCATGTTATTGTACCAGGTGGTTTACAGGCAGATCCCGACAAGACAAAAGCAATTGCTGCAATGACACCACCAAGGAACGTGAAACATCTGAAAACGTTTCTCCAAACGTCAAGCTGGTTCCGGCGATTCATTCCCAATTACGCTGAGGTAGCCAGACCTTTAACTAATCTCCTCAAAAAGAATAGCACATGGAATTGGACGTCGTTGCAACAACGTTGCAACGTCAAGCTGATGAAACGAAGCCATTCATCTTGAGAACAGACGATAGCGGTTATTGTCTCGGGACAGTACTGATGCAGGGGGAGGGCCTTGATGAGCGGCCCATAGAATATGCAAGCCGACTTCTGAATACTGCCGAGAAAAATTACACAACAACCGAGCGGGAGGCCCTCGCGGTTGTTTGGGCAATAAACAAGTACCGCGGATACATCGAAGGCTCTGAAGTAACGGTGAAATCCGATCATCAGCCATTGCGTTGGTTGATAAACATTAAATCACCGAGTGGCCGTCTAGCGAGGTGGGCGCTGACGCTCCAGGAGTACAATCTACGAATCGACTATACACCAGGTAAATCCAATGCTGTTACTGACACACTCTCCCGGCCTCCATGTAATGAGGAAGTTGATAGTTGTGATCTGTGTTTCGCTGAGGTTGATTTACCTTCAAGAAGTGCACGTGATATTCGTGAAAACCAATTATTAGACCCTGAACTAAAGAAAATCATCGAAGAGTTGGAGAAACCCGATGAACCGTTTAGGGGGAGGAGTTGGGCTGACCGCGGGTTCACCATATCCGATGGAATTCTATACAGATATGGAGCCGAAGTAGATGACCAGGAGACAGCCTGTTTGGTAGGTCCTGTACACGAACGTGAGAAAGTCTTAGCAGATTATCACGATGCTCCAACGGCAGGACATCTTGGAGCAGATCGCACTTATCATCGTCTAAGTTCTAGATTTTATTGGCCAGGAATGAGGCAATTTGTCACACAGTACATTAAAAGTTGCGTACCTTGCCAGAGATACAAGGTCGACGTGAAAAAGCCTGCTGGTCTTCTGCAGACCCCAGCAATGATGCGCCGCTTCGAGGTCGTGGCCATCGATCTCTTTGGTCCATTACCCGAAACATCAAACGGCAATAAATGGATATTGATAATAGAAGACGTTTGTACGCGTTGGGTTGAGCTTTTCGCGCTGAATAATCCCACTAGTCCGGAATGTGCGAAAATACTAATATCCGAAGTTTTTCTTAGATATGGCGTACCAAGGCGAGTGCTCTCGGATAATGGTGTGCAATTTATCAGTGAGGTCATGCAACAGGTCTGTCACACGTTTGGTATTACGCAGTCACTCATCCCAAAATACCACCCACAAGCAAATCCAGTAGAGCGAAAGAATCGTGACCTGAAGCCACAGCTCGCCATTTTGGTAGGTAGTGACCACAACACGTGGGATACTTATTTAGCAGCTATCCGATTCGCTATGAATTCGGCTGTGACAAGTAGCACCGGATTCTCTCCTGCATATCTTATGTTCGGACGCGAATTGCGCGCTCCAGCCGACGTAGTTACGGATATGAGAGCCATGGTTGAAAGTGAGAATGTCGTAACAACTCTCACACCTTATCTTCGAAGATTATCCACAACTCTTTTGGATGCGAGGGAGGTACACGAAAAAGCGCAAATGAACCAAAAACAGTGCGCAGATAAAGGTCGGCGTCCGGCACCGGATTATTCTGTAGGTGACCTTGTCTTGCTGAAAACCCAAGGCTCAAATGATGCATGCCGGGGCCAAACTCCTAAATTCATCCCCAGGAGAGATGGGCCTTACAGGATTAAAAAGATTGCTAGTCCTACTACTTATGATTTAGGCAAGGTGAGTGATGGTGAATCTATAGGTCGGTACCACGCCTCCCAGCTGACCCCATTCGTGGGTGACGTCCAACCACCTCTTAATGAGAAACGTAAGAGCGGAAGACCAAAACGTTCCTAATCCGGTCACGGGGACGCTTTGACCGTATTAGAGGGGGAGGATGTAAGGTTACATTCTTTAATAAGTTTAAAAAAAACGCCGCTTAGCGGGAAGCAACCGTCGAAGTAGATTATAGGTATCGACGCGAGCGGCGAGCTAGCGGCGATCCCTTTTTTCCGCGCAGGCCAGAGTGAGTCGACGACCACGGAGCGAATAAGGTTAAACGCGCGCTAAAGGATACTCGGTCGCGACGCACGCGCTTCGCCCTAGATTTACACACCGCAATCTGAAGAACCCTATAAAATCCCATGAGAAAATAGTTATCATGTTAAACTTGTTATTTTTTTTATTAACATTTTTATATCGTATTCTGGACCCTATGTACAAAATAAAATATTTCTCCTAAAGTAACGGGCCGATTTTGATGAAATAAACGAAAAATCAGTGCCAAGTATCTAACGATGACGATAAAATAAGAAGCGGCAGGAAAATGTCTCTCAGGACTGAAATTTTATTAATAACTGTGCAGATTTTTTTTCAGACTATTTTCTTAATAAACTCAAATTTTCTCGAAATTATCACCATAATGTTAGTTAATTTTATAATTTATCATTATTCCTCATAGTATTAGCTTTCAAATAAAAAATTAATCAACATTGTGTCTCATTAAATATGGTAGCTACGAATTCCTAAACAAAACGGAATAAGCATGATAAAATTCGTTTACATCCTTCGTATGATTTGTGATTCAGTTTTTAGATCTTCCACACACTGCATAATGCGGTTAAGCAGCTCGGCCTCGGTGGTTATCGTTGTGCTGTAGACTTTTTGCTTCATGACACCACTTAGAAAATAGTCCACGGGTGTCAGATCAGGAGAGCGGGGTGGCCAGCCCACTGGACCTGCGCGCCCAATCCATTTTTGAGCATAATTATTGTTTAAGAAATCACGGACATTGCGTTCGTAGTGAGCAGGGCACCCATCCATTTGCAAATACATTTGCCGTCTCGATGCCAGCGGTACATCGTCTAACAGAAGGGATAGCTCGTCTCTTAATAATGACAAAAATCGATCCGCATTCAATGTCGCAGGTAAAATAACAGGTCCAATCAACATATCGTCCATAAGACCAGCCCACACATTTATCGAAAATTGCACCTGAAATGTCGATGTTCTCTGCAGACGTGGGCTTTCAGCGGACCATTCATGTAGATTCCTCAAGTTTGTGATACCATTTCTCGTGAATTTCGACGCATCCATCCATAAAAACTTCTTTAAAATCTCTGGGTCGTTGCGAATTTGTCTTTGTACCCAGGCAGATATAACGCACCTTGATTGGCAATCCACATCCCCATGCAAATCCTGAACTCTTTGGTAATGATAGGGGTGTAGGCCCTCTCTTTTTAGAATTCGCCATACTGAGGTGTTTGAAATGCCATGACGTATAGCTAATCGTCTAATGCTAATTTTTGGATTGCCAAAAACGTCATTTAAAACCGCCTCTTCTTTCGATGTGTCGATTACAATAGAAACTTGCTAATCGTCTAATGCTAATTTTTGGATTGCCAAAAACGTCATTTAAAACCGCCTCTTCTTTCGATGTGTCGATTACAATAGAAACTTGCTCGCGTATTGTTTGACTTATTCCTAATCCGATATCGGACAGCTTCCGATGAACTTCCTGGAAGTTCCGTGCCGACGGTGCAAGTCTGTTCGGAAACTCATTTACGTATGCCGAACGAGCGACTGTGGTGCATCCACCAGACATTCCATAATAATAATGGATGTCAGCGATTTCTCGCGGGGAGAATTCAACTCATCGCGGCATCTCAACACAAAACTTAACAAACAAACAAATAACGTAACAAAAAGTCAAATAACTAATGATTTTAACGGATTAATAATGGAGAGAAGAACACGTTATCGGCAGTGAGAATATCAAAGCGACTGGCGCTAGCTCCTGGCAGGAGGACTGTACCTGTACCCCTTCTTTTTATCCCGAACGTTCAACATGATAACAGCCGCCCAATGGTAAAACAAAGAAAAAAAAAGGTCTCTACCTGAGTAAGGACATGCAAAGTGGTCAAGTTTAAGAATTCGCAGCTACCATATTTTATGAGACACAATGTTGATTTATTTTTTATTTGTAAGCTAATACTACTATGAGGAATAATGATAAATTATAAAATTAACTAACATTATGGTGATAATTTCGAGAAAATTTGAGTTTATTAAGAAAATAGTCTGAAAAAATCCTTTTTCTTCACAGTTATTAATAAAAATTAAGTCCTGAGAGACATTTTTCCTGCCGCTTGTTTTTTATCGTCATCGTTAGATACTTGGCACTGATTTTTCGTTTATTTCATCAAAATCGGCCCGTTACTTTAGGAGAAATATTTTATTTTGTAACTAATATACTTATATTATATATATATTATATTTATATAATATACAGTTAACTAATATAACTAACACTGACTCTAAATTACCAAATAAAATACCTTTACTTTAAATGAAATAAGGCTTTATTGCAGCTAAGAAGTATTCAGACCTATTTTGCGGACTAAGCGTGGTTTAATTAACCCCTTAGTCATTTAATCAAAGGAATAACTGGAAATTTAGATCACAATGACGCCCTGAAATTTGAGAATGCAATAAAAATTATTCAAAAGGATAATAGCAAATTAGCAAGTAGCTTTAATAATCACATTTCTCTATTTAAGGAAATGTCCACCCAGTAGTCACAGTTGTAACTAATGTAAAAATTAACCAGGATAAACTGGCCAGATCCATATCGTATGTCGTGAATATGCCAAATACCGACAGACAATAGTAGACGCCTTGCACAATTGCACATTTATCGCAGCTATTTGTAATTCTTAACGAGAACGTTCAATAAATATTAAATGTGATAATTAAGATATAAAATATGTTAGCATTTAGTCGTAAAAAGTCAATTCATCATTCTGTTTTATCAACTGGTAACCTTAAGTCAATGATAAGTACATTAAATAAGATTTATAATACCAATGAAATTTTAGATTTAGATATCCTATATTATTATTATGACATAATCAGTTTAGGTTTTTATTTTACGAATGGGAAGATTGGGGTAATCCTAAAATTTCCTATTACCCATTCACAAACCTATGAATTGTATCGACTTTGTCCAGTTCCTAATAAAAACCTATCAGTCATAATACAACCCTATCCCTACTTACCAACTGACTCTCAGGCGTTCATGTACATGGAGGCTGAATGCCTGAAGATTGACAAATGGTATTTATGCGAGCAAAATGCGTATCATCAGACACGCACAGAAGATGACTGCATTCACCATTTACTACAACATCAAGACCTGCTATCATCATGTGCCCTTAGACGTATCTCTATGTCAAAAAAGGCGCTAATCAAATTAGATGATCTGTACTGCGTCATCACGTTTCCAGAACCCACCAAAGTACACTTGTCATGCAGTAAAAACTTACACAAATTACTTTGTGGAAGCTACTTCGTCTCTCTACCTCATATCTGCAAAATTAAAACAAAGGAGTTCACAATTGCAAATGAAAACAATCGAATTTACGGGAAAACTGTCGAAATCATCGCATATGCAAATTACTCAACGTATTCAAAGTTGGAAACTAATTTGAACGTTAAATCAATTAACCTGAACACATTACACAACATTGAACATCAAGTAATGATGGAAACCTCAGCGAGTATTGATTCAGAGGATTCATCAAGCATTTTTCATACAAGTATACCATTTTATGGAATGGCAATAAAATAGTTGCTGATCTTCGAGGGGAGGTGTTACACGGCCCTTACACCCCCTATATGACAACGTAGCGTTCACACGCTTGGGGAGTCTTGCGCAACATCAGTTGCTTCTTAGAAGACACTGGCCACCCACGAACCAGCGTTGCATCGCGCAAGCTTCACCACCACACGGAGCTCTTGCCCGAATCGCCGAAGCGAGCGGTCACCTCCGCTGCTGGTACTCTTACTCGATCGCTCGATCGATTGATTTTATTTTATGTTATAATTTTTATCAAATAAATCGAGTACAGTATATCGTCTTTTAAAAACCTCATTCGACAGCCAACGTCCATAATTTGTTTGTCTCGGATGTCAGTTTGTTTAGTTTAAGATGTTTATATGTAAGGTAGTATACTGTATAGTCTGAGGTCAGGATGGCCGAATGTGGGATTGTTATTTTATTATATAAAATTTAAAAATGTTAAAGGCGTGAAAGGAAACGTAAGAGTGAGTATGAATGTGGTAGTTGATTGAATGACGGTTTTGCAATGAGGAATGGAATGAAAGGAAGAATGAGCGAGTCGTGGTTGAGACGTTGTGTGAGATAGTTGTGTGCGAAGACGAATAGCAACAATTGTAAAATAATAATTAGATTACAGCGAATAAAACATTGTTTCTATTGGAAGGACGTTTAATTTGAAGATTACACCACATACATATAAAAATCATATATATATTTCGTATATGATAAAATAACTGTACATGACATGAGTAGGCTACAAATTAATATATGTAAATATTTGATTGTGATAGCTAAAACAAACCGTCTAGGTACAAATGCTATGAAGTTTGTAAGGCTCACTCCAATGTTTGTCTAACCCAAATGTAAGCGGTTAAATTAAGGAATTTAAAAACCCCAAAACAAGTCTTTAAAACAAACCCTTCAAAATCCTATCCCAAAACAACTTGGGTTGGTTAGGGTTAACCCGATCGGAACTCACTCCGAGACTCGAGAGCGCCGCCGCTGCGTTGGGTAGACTCCTGCCCAACGTAGGAGGTGCGGACTCCCCTTGCCGACGCCTATACGTCGACATAGTGCGGAGTATGGCGCTGTACGGTGCACCCATCTGGTGCGACGATCTCACCGCTCGCAACAAGACCCTCTTGAGGAGGCCTCAGAGGGTCATAGCGGTGAGGGCGATACGTGGATACCGTACGGTGTCATGGACGGCGGCGACACTTCTCGCGAGCGACCCGCCCTGGGAACTCCAGGCGGAGGTGCTCGCGGAAGTGTACCGTTTCCGGTCGAGCCTCAGAGGGAGAGGTCAAGTCCCGAGTTCGGACCAGACGGCTCGGATCAGGGTTCAGGCTCAGAGAACCCTGATCCATCGGTGGAAGGAAGATCTGGGGTCCCCAGCGGCGAGCCTGACGACGGTGGACGCTATACTTCGCTGGGTCAGAAGGCGGCACGGGGTAGAGACCTTCCGGCTGACGCAGGTACTTACCGGGCACGGGTGCTTCGATAAGTACCTGCATCAAATCGCGGGAAGGGAAGCCACCCCTGCCTGCCACGAGTGTGACGCGCCGATAGTCACGGCGCGTCACACTTTCGAGGAGTGCGCCGCTTGGGGGCCTTAACGCCATGCCCTGGTGGCCGTTATAGGCGGAGACCTCTCGCTGTCGAGCGTGGTCCGCTGCATGTTCGGCAGCGAGAGGTGCTGGTCGGCCGTGGCCTCCTTTTGCGAGGAGGTCATGGCTCTGAAGGAGGCCGCGGAGCGAGAGCGTGAAGCAGCCGCTAGCGCTGACTCGCTCCGCAGAAAACGACCGGGGGGGGAGACGGCGCTACGCGCTCCTCCACCCTCCGCAATAGAGTGGGAGGGGACACCACATCCTCCCACTCGCCACCCGGGCAATAGAGCGCTCACGGTGGCCGAGAGCGCTCTATGGGCGAGGGCGGCCCGCATAGGCGGGCCAACCGTCGGCGCGTCACGGCTGTTTGCGCGAGCGATCCCGTGGCGCCTCATCAAGACGATGAGGACCCCGCTGGGTTTTAGTGGGTATTCTGGCACGATCGAAAGGCTTACCACTATACTGGCTAAGCTGATCGAAGGTTAACCCTAACGAACGAGTAACACTCGAACGGCTTAACCCCTTCCAAAGGCTCAATCAAATGAACGGGTTTTCCGGGCCCTGATCTGGAGACGAAAGCAACGCCATAGTTTAGATCAAAATTTAGCTTACCAGCCTTCAGTGAAATCTTTGAATACCTATGTAATCTATAACCACGCACTGCATTTTCTAAAAATATACGGTTTCATGATAATCAGTTTGATTTTTCGAGAAATAAACGTTCCAGTGACGCGTGCGTCGCGCTGCTTAAATACTTTTTTAACGGTTTAAAGCTAGACAGATGCAAAAATGTTTTTAATTTAAAACGTTGCTCAACAAATCCGTGCAGTGCAACATGCCGACGTAACGCTTCTTGTAATCAGACGCAACAACCGCAGTGCACACGGGCGCCGAGCCAGTGCAGCGCTCCGTGTACACAATGGACAAAGGAACGGGAGGAAATTAAATTGACGCGTAGTTAACATTCAGTTTATTGGTAACGTGAGTCAGACGGTCCGTCCCGCCGCGCCCTCGGACGCACGTACGTACGGACATCATACATGTACCTACGCAACACAAAATATCTAAACCTAACACGACACGACAGTTTTCAACGTGTGCTATTTATTTACAAACGTACAACACTTTATCGCTCGACGTACTCGTAACAGCGCCCGCGCGCCGCACGGGCCGAGGGGGGGCCGATGGAAGAAATACATGTTACCTTCGTTAGTAATATATCACGGAAGGATCCGAGGCACTCTCGAGACAAACTATCGAATTTTTTTTTTGAAGTTTTCCTTTATTTTACGTTAGCGATCATATTATACCGAATCGTGCTCTCAAAAAACTGAAACCCCGATCCTCCCGTACAGATCGAAGACAACGAAGTGCGAACGCAGAGACGACGAGGTGTCTTTCAACGGCGCTTGAGCCGCGGCTCGCAAGCACCGGGCGGTGTCTCGAGGGCCCAATACAATTGGCCGTTTACGACGAAGACACAACTAAACACTACTGACTAAGCAACTAAAAAAAAGAACAACACAAACGAGTATCAATGAACGTGCAAACGGTGATACGGCGCTGCTGCTGCCGCTGCTGCGGCCGTCTCCCTACTATCGGTCAGTAGAGCATGTTATTTTATAAAACAAGTTCATGTTTCGTATTATTCCGCCGCGTATGGCGCGTGCCTCGTGCGGCGGCCGAGACATACGCCGCGGCAGGCGGCGGCGGCGAGACCTCACGACCACTCGGAATAGAATTATATCGCATCAAATTAATTTTTAAATACAATTTATGGTTGTATGCAGTGCAGCGGCGGAGGTGCGCCGCGCGGTTCAACTACTCTGATATATTATTATTAAATCATTTATATAAGACCACAATTTAAATCGGCATCTGTCTTTTCGCATTCGCGTGCACCGGTGCAGCCGGTGGAGCGGTCCGCGATGTGAGGAGCGCTGTAATACACTCATTTCCACATTCATTTGGCACTCTGATACTTTCATTCGCTCAGGGACTGAATAGGTACTGAAGTTAACGGAGATTTCTTTACAGATATACACATGGAATGGATCCGACGTAGTCGGAGTGTTACTCGCATAATACTCCACTACATATATAACAATAATATAGTAATTCGATTACCTAAATTAAATAATTCATAACAGATTACATGTAAAAATCAATGAGCGGGGGCAATCCCACATCGGCCGTGCGCTACACGTCGGCGGCCGCTCGCCGCTGGTCATTTTATATAACGACGGAATGAACTAATAAACATCAACATGGACACGCTACGAGCGGGCCGCACGGCGGGGCGGCCGGGGAGGGCCGGGGTCATGAGGAGCGCCTCGGCTCGGGAATGTGTGTCGCGCCGGGAGCGCACGCCGCAGCCGCACTACGCCCAGATCTGAAAATAGAATCGTTGCTGCAAGACACTTGCATGAGATTCCTATCGATGGTCATTCACCATCGAATGACGAGAATCTTCGTTGACGTCTAAGCAAATATCCACAAAAACGTTCAAAAGTAGAAGCAAAATTATTTATGTATTAAAATTATTCATTGTAACATTTGTAACTAAATTGTTTGACCATCACAGCGACCCGACAACATACATTATAATATTGTAAGGACCAAGTAGTTTGAGTTGTGGACAGTATGGTGCCGTCGTGAGTTGTTATGTACCGTAAGGTAGAATTTCCCTCAACTATAGCGAACTACCCTCAATATATAATTCGAAAAAAGGCGGAGGAGACTCGGTTCCATCAAAGCGGAGAGATGTAGAAATAACGAAATATGGTTGGTTATTCAAAATACATCTCCTCTCCTCTCCGATTTGGTGGAAACCGGACCGAAATCAGTCGAATGCTGTCTATGAAAAGAAACCGTTATGTCGTTACAAAAGTTATATATTAATTTACTTCAGTAAGAGGAATCAGATGTTGAAGAAACACAGTTAACTCTTCAATATTTAAGTCATCAGCGGAAACATATTCTGTACAGGCGCCGCCCCCCGTCTACACACATCCCCGCTCCGCCGCGCCGCTTGCTCGCTAGCGACACAAAATTCTATAGAAAAACCGAGAAACATCTCCTCTCTTCTCCGCTTGATCCATTTCCACCGAAGCTAAGCGCAGAGATTTTGAAATAACATCGTTTCATCTACGAACTAGAATCAATCGTCAAACATCTTTACATGTGATGCATTCGATACTCCGGAACTCCGCGCTTGTCACTTGTTTACTTGTATAAAAAAATGAAGCCTTTCTTTCGCAAACTTACCAATATATACCTATCGGTATATACCGTCTATAGCAGTACAGCCACAATATACTCGTAGTAACTTCTACTTTTCTCTATTTTTATCAACCGCCTTACAAATATTGTTTCGTCAATTAACCATCAGAGAAAACAATGCCATTGGCGGTAGCTACCATAAACATGCATCATCTGCGGAACCGCGGAAGATCAACGACGACAGAAGTAAATCCGGGAACGAGACACGGCCGCTCTCCTCCGTGTGTGCGCGTGTACCCACCCGGACCGTGGCGTCCCAGGAGGCGGTGGAGAGCGCGGTGCCATCGGGCGCGAGCTGCAGCCGCGTGACGCGGTGCTCGTGGCCGCACACGACGCACAGCCGCGCGCCGCGCAGCGAGTCCCACGCGGCCGCCGTGTAGTCGCCGTAGCCCGCGAACAGCAGCCGTCCGCTCACCGACCTGCGGCCGCGACCGGAGTACGGTGTGGGTACTACAGTCGGTTGTATTTTAAGCGAACGAAGGACCTCTTTCTCCTTTACAATAATTGGAAGAGTCACGCGATATCTTAATTTATTTTAACAGCAATCGCTGAAAATATTATATTAATAAGTGAAAATAAAAAACGACGACTAAAACCGGTATTTCTACATGAAACATTTTACGTTAATTCAGTTCAACAATTACACCCATATCTATCGAGCCCCCTACCCCACACCACCTTACACCAAGTACACGAAGATTAGGCAAAAAGTACCCCAACGGAGAAAAAAAATTAGTGGTGAGCGATTACGTGATATATTCATGATAATTCTCGATTGTAACCATTACGGTAGTAATTATTAATTCATAAAATCATTAGTAGTCGTCGTTCGTGTGCGTCGCAGGAGTGAAACGCTGAGTTGTGAGTGGTCTATTTGTTGTCAAGAAATGTGTGTTTCGTACGTTATAACTACGACAGGACATTCATTTTATAGACATTACCAAAAAATAAAATAATGTTAAATATAATAATGTTCGTTTGTTTTTATTATATCAAAATAAATGGTATGTTCGTTTCAAAATTAATTTACTTCTTTTTAAATTTTTAATATACATGATATATACCTCAAGGCGTGATACCGAATATCGCACACACAAATTTTTTTACATGCACCATCTATTGCCCTAATATTTCGTTAGAAGTAGTTTTTAGGAAAATACAGAAGACTTTCACAAAAATTGGAAGCAGTATAAATAAGAGAGCAAAGTCGTCCGCGGGTCATTCAGTTTTCGAATACGGAAACGTAGAAGACTCTCGAGTGCGAGCTAAGCTCGTGCGATCAACGAGTGATCGACTGTGTGCGAGAACTTTACACTCAAAACGTGTTTTTAATTTTTTTAACTATTATATTTTATACAGATATTTTATTATAACAATTAATCGAGACGTATCTGTTGTGCCCGATCTCGATGGATGTACCTTTCAGCGGGTCATAGCCGGGGCCTCGGGGGCCGTCGGATGACATGAACAGATCACGTGACACATGTCTCAAGACAGCTCGAGGTGAAACATGTCTTTAATACTTACACTAAATGTAAACTACGCACGTTGATCAGGAACTTTCTTGGAGAAATAACAAGATGAGACTCTTTAAAAACGCTAAGATGGTAACATAAAAAAGCGATCGAAATAAAATATTTGAGATAGATTTATTTCTATTCACGTACCCCGCCAGCGTTCTCAACTCCACTGCCACACGTAAGTCTCCTGTGGTTGACGCCACACCACTGGACTCTACACACTGTACTTTTTAATTATATTTATTTTATTTTTATTTTATCAATATAAAAAGTCTTTATTGATTGGCTGAAAATTCTAAAATTTTGACAACATAACATTTTTTTGTTAATTGTGCTCCCACGGGGGTGGTAATAAATAAGCGATTTCAGTCTACGAAAGTCCGTGATGTTTTACTATCAATAAAATATAAATCGACGCTAGAGTGCCCTGCTTCCCTATCACTAAAGAAAATCGATGAAACCGCACGCACGAAATTACCACCGTACCTCGATTTTCGCCGTGATTGCGTTCCACAAAGTCAGTTGTCGTCATACTCACCAATCGACCGAGTTGACGCCGAACATCATGCTGTCGCGGAAATAGTGCGCGATCTCGCGGTCGGCGCGCAGGTCGAACAGCCGGCAGTAGGAGTCGTCGCAGCCGGACGCGACCGAGTCGCCGGACGGGTGGAACTTGACCGCGTTCACGTCGGACGGGTGCGTGTCGAACGCCTGCACGGCGTGCCCCGAACGCATGTCCCACACGAGCACGGCGCGGTCGCAGCCCGCCGACACGAACGTGTCGCCTAACTCCGACGGCGCCAAGTCCAGCGCCGTCACGTCGGCCGCGTGCGCCTGGAAGCTCTGCAGCAGCTGGCCCGACTCCACATCCCAAAGCGCGCATGTGCCGTCGCCGCTGCCCGTCAGGATCTGCCGGTCCGTGTTGGGGAACAGGCAGCACGACATGTACGACGTGTGCGTCGCCACGGTACGCTTGCGCGATCCCGGCTCCTCCTCCCCCGCACCGCCCGCCAGCGGAAACACCGTCACCTTGTTGTCGAGCCCACCCGCGGCCACCATATTCCCGGAGGGAGCGTAGGCGCATGCCATCACCCACGTGCTCGGCATCGAAATAGTGTGCTCCTTGGTCGCCGTAAACGCATCCCACACAATCACTTTACCGTCCTGCAAATACATATGTCAAAACACAACTGTTACATAGCTGCACACGAGTGACGACCTCCGACGGGGCCGTGAAACGAACACGTCATGGTTCAACCTATACCTCGTACATCAGTAATTTTAGTGTCATAACAGACTGACGGTCAGACACATATTCCAAAGAATATAGGTTTCCAAAAATATATATTTAATGTGCAGCCCCATACCTTATTTTACTAAAGAAGCCTCCCGAAAACGTAGTTAAATTAAAACGACACCTTGATGGAATTGCGTCGACATGAAGCATCTTCAAATTTTTTCACATAATAGAAATATACAAATAGTAGATAACACACAGATTATCCACTTTTATACGAACAAGTTAAGTAAATATACAGAGGCAAGACAACAACTGAGTAATACTAGCACACAAAAAAATTTAGTGTCTAAGCACATTATGTCAACACATTCTGAAGCACTGTCGAAACAAGCCGACACAAATTAATTACCTGCGATGAGGAGACGATGTGTCGCTTATCAGGAGACCAGTCCGAGCAGAGCACCTTCGCTTGGTGACCCTTGAGCACCCGCCGCAACTTCAAGTTGAGGGTGTTGAGCGGCTCCAGGCGCTCCGCCACACAGGACACTGCATGTTTTGTACTGAGTTATGTAAACATAGGAAACAATCTAATTTTGACTCGAATGAATAACCAGATAGGAGTAAAAATAACACTCATAACAGGTCACACATGTCCATGGGGACGACATGCTGATGAAAAGCTTAATTGTTTTGAGTTCACTGGACTTCTGAATAAGCCCACCAGTCATCATGTATATCACTTAGTTATGCACAAAATCCTCACCTAAGTTTCTCTTGACACCAAAATAAAATTGTTAAATATTTTTCTGTACAAATTACTTATGACATAGTACTGAAAATCTGCAAAATAAAACAAATACATCACTAATTCAATTTCAAAATAGATTAATAATATAAGTATTCTATAAATATACATTAGCCCATCATTATTAGCTTTTATCATCCTAAGAAAGGTTTTGAATAAGACATGAAGAGGTTACCAAATTATGCTTATTTTTTTTCATGATTGTGAATATCACTTTTCTGCATTGTTATTTTTTTGTATAAATACTAAATTACTATAAATATTGTGACAGGCTACTTTAGGTACAGCTATTTCTTTAAATCTTCCCCAATTTAAATTAGACTCATGTGACTTCAACGTATACAAAGTGATTGGAAACAGGTGGAAAAGATCGGAGGAGCAAAAGTCTAGCGCATATCCTATCAATCCACGTTTCCACCTATCCAAAAATCAATGGTTTTAGAGTTATGAATTTTTTTAATATTTTTCAATAAAATCCTGATTTTCTAGGAAAAAAATCGATGATTTTTGTTTTTACTTATTTCTACACAATTTTTATGACATAGTTATTGTTTGATCATTGTTTTATTAAATTTATTTAATAGTCATCACATGGGTCGAAAACTTTTAAATCAGGTTCTTTGAAAGTCGTAATAGTAAAAAAAGGCGTCATACTTTCATTTTTATTTAATCGTAAAACAAAATTTTATTAATAAAATTTTCCTATAAAGCACATAAATAAGTAACTTACTTCAATACCTGTCCGGTATTTTAGAAACTTTATGTAAGAAAGTACATAAAGACGGCCTCGCAGGACCCAGTCGTACCCGATGTCCCACAGGATCGGACCCAGAACGGATCCCTGCGGGACACCGCAGCCGACTTGCCGCCACTCCACGGACCCCGACCGGTTCTCGAGGCCTACCCTTCAATCTGAGAGGTACGGCTCCAACAGCCTTCTTAGATACGGTGGCACTCCGAAGTATTTTAGTGCCTCCCGTATCACCGCGTGCGGGAGGCTATCGACGGCGTTCGCGATGTCCAACGACACCGCGACCACTACTTCCCTTCCGTGTTTCGCCTCACCCGTCACCGCCCGCAGGCGTTTGAGGGCGTCGATGATCGACCGACGTGCTAGGAACCCGAACTGGGACTCTGAAAGTCCGGGTCCTGAGCCCTCTTCCAGGTGCTGAACGAGCCGGGAGGCCACTATCTTCTCCAAGGCCTTCCCGGCTTCGTTCAGCAGCACCACCGGTCGCACCGCCGAAGCCGAGTCCGGGGTCTGCTCTGCCTTAGGAAATAGGCAGAGCCGACCTTCCTTCCAGGCCCCAGGGAACTGGCCAGACCGCAGGAAGCGGTCAAACAGCTCCCGGAGGGTGTCGCCGAGGTGCCCGAGAGCCATTGCGAGAACTCTTCCTCCCGTGCACCCCGTCTGGACCAGGCGCCCTCTTCTTACTCTGGAGGCGGGTAATAGCCGCCTCCATTTCAGCCTCCATGTACATCTAGTATTATGTTTAACATAATTATGTACGAAGCACGCAAAATAAAACATTTACGTTATCTACCAGATTCCTCAATTCCACGCATAAAAACTAGAGTTGTAAAAGGCGACAGAAGCCAGTTTCCTGTTTGGTGGAATGTTTCCACGGAAGAATTATATTTGTACTCGCGGCGCCGTTTGCCCCGTGTTGGGTTGGACTATTAATTATAAATAACTAGCACACCCCGCGAACTCTGTTTCGCCTAACCTAATGTCAATGAATGAACAGATTTATGATTTTAAAATACAAAATTATTAAGTTGAATTTTTTATTTTATTAGTATAATAATGTTACGTGTCAGGATCCGTAGGCTCGTAAAACGCCAAAGTAATTCCGCAGAGACTTTATTCCACTTCACACACACTTCACAATCGCAGTTGTACTCGTAAATCGCAGGTATTCGCCTCGTAGGTAGAGAACCCTTCACTTCGTATTCGATAAAACCGAATGTCCTGTGGCCGACCCTGCCCGCTATTTATATTGATTTCCGGGCTTCCAGATCTTTCCACGGCCTTCGTGGAAGGCAACAACAAAAATAATTCCCGGAAATCGACATAACAATAGCGGGTCAGGTAAACAACCTCATTTCGGCAATGCATGCCAATCTCGCCCCTTTTCTCTAAGGTTGCGAGATTGGCCTGAAGTGTCCCAGGTAGTTTTTATTACTACCTGGGTTTCACTTTTATTGCCTCCATTGTTTTCACTGGAAGGGTCGGCCACCTTTCCAGAAACTTCGTAAGCCTGCCGACTTTCTCGGCTATCCTTCGCGAAGCTTCGTAACAATAATAAAATATATGTATATGAATTGGTAGGAAGAGTGCACTCTTCAGTGAAGCAACCTGTGTATTTCGACATTTTTCGTTTTGTTATCAGGCGTAAGAACAAATAAAGCAGATGGTTTTTGTTGTGGCCCAGGGTGATTGCCCAGACCACACTAATCTGCGGGAAGTGCACGGTTTTCTCGACCGTACGACTATGACCGAGCTCCTAAGAACTTGGTCGCGGGGACCAAAGACCTAAGCCTATGAGGTCCTGCGGTGTGGACTGTATAAAAGGCCGGTTGCGGGATTGTTTAAGGACAATTTGGCTAGTTAAGTGGAAAGGGAAAAGTATGTACGCGTACCTGGTTCTGGCTGAGGAATTCCGCAAGTAGACTGCCCTTTGTTGGCGGCCCACGCTGATGTTAAAGCTTCAGGTGTGCTCCAGCCACCTTCACCAATGTTTCTACTATCCTAAGCTACACTAAATTGTAATTAATTAATAACACTTCACTCCACGTGCTCCTTGCAATATGGCCGTACTCGCGCGCGGTTGTATGCGGTGCGGTGATGACTAACGTCAGCGGATTCGCAGTGCTGCCTCGTAGTGCGTCAGCGCTGATTATTGACGACCAACTGACCGTATTCGCGTACATAGGTCGGGATCGAGGAGAGGAAAGAAGGGATGGAGAATAATGCCAATATATCTTAACAGTATCTATACTACATAGCGCGCGCACGTAATTTAAACATATATGGCGGAAACAGTTTTATTTAATAATATATGTATATAATAATTTATATTATTAATATTTTTAATAATTGTTAAAATTATAAATTAATTAAATTAAATTAAATTACAAATTCAAAATCATCTCTCACAAAAATCATAAAAATCAGTCCAGCCGTTCTCGAGTTATAAACGGTGTAACTAACACGACTTTCTTTTATATATATATATATATATATATAGACACGGCGCGTCACACTCTCGAGGGGTGCGCTGCTTGGGGGCCCCAGCGCCATGCCCTGGTGGCCGTTATAGGCGGAGACCTCTCGTTGTCGAGCATGGTCCGCTGCATGCTTGGCAGCAAGAGGTGCTGGTCGGCCGTGGCCTCCTTTTGCGAGGAGGTCATGGCGCTGAAGGAGGCCGCGAAGCGAGAGCGTAAAGCAGCCGCTAGCGCTGACTCGCTCCGCAGGAAACAACCGGGGAGGAGGAGTCGGCGTTACGCGCTCCTACACCCTCCGCAATAGAGTGGGAGGGGGCACCACATCCTCCCACTCGCCACCCGGGCAATTAAGCGCTCACGGTGCCCAAGAGCGCTCTATGGGCGAGGACGGCCCGCATAGGCGTGCCAACCGTCGGGGCGTCACGGTTGTATGCGCGAGCGATCCCGTGGCGCCCCATGAAGACGATGAGGGCCCCGCTGGGTTTTAGTGGGTATTCTGGCACGTTGTGGCGTGCCAGCGAGTCCCACATACCCGCCGCCTCCCTGCGGCGGGATGCGTAAATGCATTTCCCAGCGACAAAGAAAAAAAAAAGGGGCCACACAGACCTAATGAAATGGTTGTCTTTCAACGAGCCGCGCGCCGGACAGTGCAGGGACTTGAACCTGGGTTTTAACTATTCAATTAACATAGCTGAATGTAGCATATGAATTTAATACTCGCCCATGACGCCGGGTATGTCAGACACCATACATACTTCAATATTTCTTTTGTCTATTAAGAAGACTATTAAGAAGTCTTAATTTTTTGCTGAATAAGACGGTATGCACTCAAACTGCAAATTAATATCGGATTCTATACTCCGTTCAAATTGGATATGGAAACTTAATAAACAAACCATTAAAATTCTTTTGTAGGGTTTCCACCAACTAACATGTATTTGTACATCAAATGCTTTATTATGAAACTAAACTACTCATTATAATATTTGTAAATCCTAAATTTACTTATTATTGATCGATAACAATTTTAAACCGCGTGAAAATGAGGTAAAACTAATGTCACAAAACACTTTCATCATTGAAAAACTCACGCAGCCACAACCTTATTTTCGTAAAGCGATCTGTAACATTTTCATAAAATATTATGTTTTGGGGTAAGCCTGCCTATACCTATAAAAAGAAATGACTATTAATACCTTACAGCAATAATGATTTTAATTAATTTTTCAACTTGGTCGTATTATATTTCGATACAAGGACGTTTTGGTCCACGCAATATGTATAATAATAAAATAAATAACATTAAAATTTCCAACATGATTTATATACATAAATTTTATAAAGGCTATTTAGATACTATTCATGACTAATTCGTATTTATTTAAATTATTTACTTGCTGTAGGACATGAAGGTTAAAATACGAAGTCAATATTTATGTAATTATGCGTTTTAATACTTTTAAAGCATTTCTCCTTAAAAATACAGTTAGTTTATTACTTTTGAATAAAAAAAAAATAAAGCATACAAAAATAATAATCTACTGATAATAGAACGAAAAATTTCGTGCACCTGTTTGTTTGTGGTTGCCAGGCAACACCTTGTTTACAAAGTTTCCATATCCAATTTGAACGAAGTATAGATCATCAGTTTGGTTTATGTGGCCCGAAAATTAAATAAAACGTTAGTTCTATAAATAGGTATACCTAAATATAAGCAAAATAAATTTTGTAAAAATAAATCTAAAGGTAATTTTTACACCGGATTAAACTATTTTTATTTAGATAAAAATATGTTATTTTATCATGTACGGTAATTTCAATATATTTATTTACACATAAAATATTTTATACATTATATTTTATTTACTTCACATGCATTTTCATTAATACATTTGTGGCCTATTTATAACATATACACTATTCTTAAATAGTTATATAAACACAAAACATTTTATATATCATTATTATATTTACTTTATACGCATTTTCACATAAACATTGAAATAAATAAAATTATACTCATCTAGTTTGACGGAATATTACAAACACCTGATCTCGGAAACAGCACAGGCAATCAGTAGCGGCGACCAACGATTGCCTACCACATACGGGTCGCCTTTTCGTCGCCGATCGCAACTCATACACGAAATTTATCGTCGACGCTGAGAACGATCTGTGTGTATATCCGCATTCCGCGCTTCGAGAGCGCTGGGTTAAGGCAGACTTTGAACTCAATGCAGCTATTGGGTCCGTCGGTTTTATTGAACTTAATTGAAATCTAGGTTTATGGCGTAATTTTTCATGGCGATTTATTTTTGCTAATGTCACAAAGCCAATAATTGGAGTTGACTTTCTAAGCTTCTATGACCTCGTTGTAGATTGTCGTGATCAGCGACTTGTTCATAATACAACTACATTAAGCTCAACTGCTTCTCTTACCAATACGGAAATATTTTCTGTTAAGATTTCAATAAGTGACACGCGCTTTCATAAAATATTGCTTAATTTTCCAGAAATTATTCACCCTTCTGGTAAGCCAGTGTTTCCAAAACTCAACTAGTACATTACATAAGAACCACTCCTGGCCCTCATGTATACAATGTGCAAGGTGTAAACCAGCTGACCCGGCAAAAGTTGTTTTGCCATATAAATTATTAATTATATATATCGCTAATTATAATAATTTTACTAAAAACAATATCAATCCCTTAACGCAATAGTGTACAAAATTTTTTGTTGTCCCATCTTTAGCTAACACAAACAAACTGGATAGTTTACCCACTCGAGAGCATGCCAGGAATAATTAATTGTCCGTGTGAAAAACATGGTGTGCTCAAATCTAAGCAACAAACGGACATCATTTGGCTTCGAGACTTATTGATAGTCATCGCAAATGCCAATGTTATTGGAAATTGAAGACGGTTAAATTGAATTGCCACAAGTGTGGGTTCCGTATCTGTGGGTATCTGTAGGAATCCCTGGTAGTAATATATTTTCACCTCGAAATTTGCCATTTAAATGGTAAATTATTATATGAAATTACTGAATTAACTGAACGTGAGAACTACACTCAAAATTAATAATTTTATATATAGGAATAAATAATTACAGCCCTGCAAATTAATGATAAATTTATTTAAAAATAACACTGAAATAATAAAATGATAACTGTAAATGTCACTATTACGATTGATGCACAAATAATATTAATTATGGCCGACAACTGTAGGTAGTGAGAAAATTTTAAGAGAAAACTGATAAATTGAAAATTAATTAGTTATCGACCTGGGTTGAAAATTATTGAATTACTAATAACGCTATTAAAAAATAGAGGTCGATGGTGAAGGGTGAAAATTAAGGGTTGTATGTATTTTTATTGCCTTAAATATGGTTTGGTTTGACGATTGAATGCTACGACGAATATCTGGTTGAGGGTGACTGTTCACTGGTAAAACTGATAATTGGACAATAGGCCTTTTCATGATACCACTCTCGGTTTTCAACGTAACAACTTCGAACTAACCCGTCGTCGCCAGGATGTCTCTGTATAACTCGTTTGCCCACTTTCCTGGCGGCACGTTTTCTTCATGAATCACTACCAAATCTCCTTCCTTTACGTTATCTTTAATATCTTTCCACCTACTTCTAGCCGATAGCATAGTTAGGTATTCTACCTTCCATCTCCTCCATAGATCTTGAAATTTGGTTAGTTTGGATGTTAAATGCCACCTAGTTCTGGCATCATGTTCGGTTTCAATTATAGTTAATCCAGGCCTTGCCGTTAAAAAACGAGCTGGTGTTAAGAAATCGAGGTCATCGGGATTTTCTGTCAATGCACACAGTGGACGAGAGTTCAAGCAAGCTTCAACCTTTGATAATAGTGTAGTGTACTCCTCAAAAGTAAGTTTTTGATAACCTATGACTCGCTTGAGATGGTGTTTAAGGCTTCGAACAGCTCTCTCCCAAAGTCCACAGGCATTTGGCCATGACGGCGCATTAAAGTGCCATTCGATACCCATTTCCGTGACTTCTGATAGGAAACCGCTACTGGAATATAATTGTTGAAGCTAGTGAAGCTCTTCGTGCAAAATCCTATTGGGTCCGACAAAATTAGCCCATTATCGCTTTATAAATGACGGGGTACTCCCCTTCTCGCTGACATTCTTTGAAGAGCCGCCAAAAAGGCTGAACTGGTTAAATCCGACACAAATTCGATATGAACAGCTTTCGTCACCACATAATAATAATAAGAACAGCTTTCGTCACCATATAATAATAAGTCATTTATTGCCAGAACATAGAACAAGCATAGGTGGTACATAAAACATTATCGTATGTTCTGGCTCTTAAGGCGTGCAAATTAAAATATTGTTACGTGTCAGGATCCGTAGGCTCGTAAAAATGCCACAATAGCTCCGCAGAGACTTTATTTTACTTCACACACACTTCACAATCACAGTTACACTCGGAGATCGCAGGTATTCGCTTCGTAGGGAGAGAACTCTTCGCTTCGTATCCGGAGACCGAATGCCTTGTGGCCGACCCTGCCCGCTATTTATATCGATTTCCGGGCTTCCAGATCCTTCCACGCCCTTCGTTGAAGTAAGCAACAACAACAGGAATTCCTGGAAATCGACATAACAATAGCGGGTCAGGTAAACAACCTCATTTCGGCCCTTATCTATGCTAATCTCGCCCCTTTTGCCTGTTGCATACGGGCCAGATTGGCCTGGAGTGACCCAGGGAGTTTTTATTATTACCTGGGTTTCTCTTTTATTGCCTCTATTGTTTGCCTCACCGTAACGGTCGGCCACCCTTCTAGAAACTTCGTAAGCCTGCCGACTTCGAGAAGCTTCGTAACAATATATTAATTAAAATTTATAATGTGGCTGTAATGATAATACATACATATAAATATAGCAATATAACCTTTGCACGTTTTTATTCCTCGTCCTCTGTTAGCTTTCACCTCGATGAATCCTGTATAATCAACGCCGCAGTGATAAAAAGCACATTCAGGGTTCACCCTGGCCTCAGGTAAGTCACCCATAAGCTGACTCTGTTTCACTGGCTCTTGTTTTTTGCATGTAACACACTGTCTGATATATTTTTGGTTGCCATATATCCTCTAATGATCCAAGAAAGTTGTCTTAAGTGAGACAATATAAGCCTTGCACCCGTGGACAGTTAACTCGTGGGCTTCCTTAATTAGTAAAATGGTTAAACGATGGTCGTGGGGAAGAATAATTGGATGTTTCATCTCATGATTTACCTGAGCGTTTCGAAGCCTACCTCCTACCCGTAAGATATTGTTTATATCCAAAATAGGATTCAAATTTAAAATTTGAGTTTCAGAATGTACTTTATTATGTTTATTTAAGTAATCTAAGTCTTGAGTGAATGTCGATTGTTGAATGCATTTGATGATTATCATTTTATCGCGTCGCGACTCATGTAATGGGAGAAAGTGTTGATGAACTGATTTCCGGTAAATAGGTAGTCGTAATATCCACGCGAATAAGCGAATTATTTTATTTATGGAACTAAATTTATTTAACAAGTAAATATTATATTTGAAATGATATCGTTACAGTACTCCATTACTCTAACATTCGTTTGTTTTAAAAATGAGCTTTTAAGTTCCAAATTAGTGTTATAAACCGTTTTATTTGTTTGTTTAGAATTGAATGAAGACAACCATGAAGGGCCCTGCCACCATAACTCATGTTTTTTAAGTTGCTTAGCCGTTAAACCGCGACTCGCGCAATCAGCCGGGTTTTCCTTACTTTTAACGTATCCCCAATTGGTTGATGGTATTATAGTCGTAATAGATTTTACTCGCTACAAACGGCTTCCATCGTGCTGGCTCGCCTTGTAACCATCCCAACACTGCTGTAGAGTCAATCCATCCGTACACTTCAATATCGTAATCCACTAAGCACTCTAAGACCTTTTTCATGAGTAATGAAAGTAAACCGGCACCTAATAGCTCCAAACGGGGTGTCGATATGGTTTTACTCATCGGAGCTAGTCTGCCTTTCGCAGCAACTAATATTACGGTATTTTCGTTGCCTTCACATACTTTACAGTAAATCACGCATGCATACGCCTTGTCTGTCGCGTCACAGAACCCATGCACTTGGATGATTTCATAAGCTTTCTTCATTTCTAGCCCAATGGCTAGAACCTCAATGGTATTTATATTGGTCAAATCTTCTCTCAAACTGTCCCATTTGCTCATAATAGGTTCTGGTAATGGTTCATCCCAATCTATTTTTGAAAGATACACGTCTCTGAACAACAGTTTCATGGTAGCACTAAGAGATGTAAACCATCCCAGGGGGTCGAATAGCTTTGAGATGTCCGACAGGAATGTTCTTTTGGTAGTGGTTCGCGCTTTA
The DNA here is from genome assembly GCA_003671415.1 of Megathymus violae. Lineage (NCBI taxonomy): Eukaryota > Metazoa > Arthropoda > Insecta > Lepidoptera > Hesperiidae > Megathymus > Megathymus violae. The sequence continues at coordinate 134,251 of PDGT01000017.1, read as the reverse complement.
CACTCCACTTGTAATTTTGAAAAATTAAAATAGTCGTTTCGAGGGTTCCAACCCAATCCTAAAGTTTTAGCAGTATCCAGTTGTTTAAATTTGTATATTTGTTCGTTACAACTGTTGCTCTCTACATCTAATAATAATTTAGGTTCGTTCGACTGCCATTTTCGCAAATTAAATACCCCTGTTTTTAATAGTCTAATCAAGTCCCCTTCAGTATCAATTTTCTATCGAGTGACTACCTCCACAGAAATCATCCATATAAAATTTATTTTCTAATATTCGGCTTGCTTCGGGAAATCGTTGTTGCTCATCCTTGGCTAGCTGCTTTAGACACATAATAGCCAGAAATCGGACTGGTTTGGTTCCATATGTCACGGTATATCGTATCATAAAGAGTAATTCCCGTAGAAGATTTAGCTGATGCGTTAAATACAACCCTAAACTTGTTAACGGGAGACCATTCTTTGGTGACGGCATGATGAGGCAGATAGCATTCTGGGATAGTACTTCTACATGGTATCATATAATTTAGATCTCGATATTCGTTCATAAATTGTTGGTATTCTGTTTTTAACATATTATTGTTCTCCAATTTCTTTTCTAATCCACAAAACTGCGCCATTGCTCGTTGTTTGGTAGCCCCTAATTGATTTTTAACGTCTGGCTTGAAAGGTAACCTGACCTCGAATCTGCCATCTTTAAGTCGTTTTGTGGTTGATAAAAAATACTGTATGCATTCCTGGTCTTCACTCGACATTTCACTTGGTTGGTTAATTTCTTCGTTCTCCCAGAACCTACGTAACTCATCCAGGTTATGAAGAACGACGTTACATCGGTAATATGGTTTCACTGAGCCACAAACCAACCACCCTAACTGCGTCTGCGGAGCTATAGGCTGGTCTTCTTCGTCTCCCCGTATAAAGCCCCCTAACATAATCTTACTGTATAAATCGGCTCCGAGCAATAAATCGACCGGACGACTTTCATTAAATTTAGGATCCGCTAAGTTAATATTTTGTATGTGAGCCCACAATGGTTTAGAGAAAGTTTTGTTTGGTAAACTCTTAATTAAATTATTCATTATAAAAGTCTGAGTTTTTACCGAGAAATCATTATACATCGACCGTATCCCAACGTCCATCGTCCCCTTACAATGATTTTCTTTTTCTCCCACCCCAAAAATTTTACCTTCACATTGGTTTCTTTTTAAACCCAGTATTTGAGCTGCATTTTCACTAATTAAAGAAATTTGAGAACCCTGGTCAATTAAAGCTCTCATTGTATGTTGAATAACATTTACCCCCGTGACGTTAACCATGGCAGTGGCTAATAAAATTTCGGACATATATAAATCATTAAAACTATTTAAAGTATCTAAAACATTGGTAAAATATGGTTAATAGCGAGCACGAGATATCACAACAGTGGTTAGCTACATACTGCCTTGAAAGAGACAATTGATCAGCCATTCCAAAAGTCGAAGCTGTATAATGCTGATCAGCAAGAAAGAAATGTGAAACAATTAGTATTAAATGACCTGTATAAATTGAAAATAATGGAAAATTGTACCAGAAATTATAAAAATGTAGGGTAGTTTAAGAAAGAAAAAGATATACTAAGGCAATGATTTGTGAATAAGATCGTTCATTTTTAACAGGTGTTGTTAAAAATATAGGTAGAAAAAAAAATGTAATTATATAAGAGCTAGAGGGAAGTTTCCTATGCAAAAAATATTATTGCATAATATTATTATTGGTAAAGCCGAACGGTAACACCGTTTAATATAGGTGCTTTACCCACTCGCAATGATGGCACAGACTTCCTAATTATGTTAATAATAAAAAAATACTTAGTTTAAACTCGATGGTTTCTCTTTTCACTCAAATAATATGCACTATTGCACTCGCAACACTAACTCAGTACCTATGTGGTATATAGGCTATAATTCGAGCTCACTGTTGTCTAGTAGACAACTGCTCACTGCAAAGAATTTGACCCCAATGAATCTTAGAATACGGCCCTTGTACCTGCAAACCTCGGGCCAAGTCACCTGGTGGAGGAGGAAAACCGGATGTGCGAGCAAGATAGATAGGTTAAAGGGCAAGGAAGGAGTGAAGAAGAGGGAAGATATTGCAGAAGTCAACTGAACACCTCTCTCAATCTAGTGAGCTTCAAATAACGGTCAAGTGTTTAATACTATTGTTTTATTATTTAATTTAAGAATTTTGTCTAATATCTACACATTTGCTTATACAAATGTTGTTCTTTTTTGGCATTTTTCATTTTCTTACATTCAATTATTTTTTAACATTTGATTTTTACCATACAAAACTTTTATATTTATAGTAAACCATTGTGATATACATCACTTGTAACATTGTCAAATTTTAATTATCTTTCTTTCAGTCTTAAATACATAATAATAATAATAAAAACAATATTTTTATATACATTATAATATACTTATGTAGTATTTACTACATATTTATTGGTATATGTGTATGTGTGCACGCTGCATCTACCTCTCAATTTGATGTCTCCAGTCGCAGGTCTGCTGGAAGTTTCTTTACAAATAAGCAGTACCTTTGTACATTTTTAATATCATTAATGTTACACTTAGTCAAGTATGTGTATACATGAATAAATAAATTAAACTAAAAACATAAAAAACACGATATCAAAATAGCGCACCACAATTTTAACGAAATAAGAACTACCGTACCAATGTTTTCATGTCAATTATGACAATACATGTCATTTATATAAAATAAAAAGGGAAAGAAATAGTACATAGTAAAACATTCAGGAACGAGGTTGTCGGAAGTGTTATTGTGTACTCACAGGGAACATCATTGAGCTTTTGCCTCTCCTCCTCCAGCTTTTGCTTGAGCGCCTCTACTTCGCGCAACAGCGACTCTAGAGTCTCCTCGGGGCTCGCAGCCACCGCTGTGTCCGCCGCCATCGTCCTGAACGCCACGATCGCCCACTACTAGTTCGCTACCATCACATTCTCACTAGAGCATCACAGCGAAACCCGAGCGAGCCTAATGCTCCTCGATCTGGTTAAGCTTCTTTAAATCATATTGTTCACACCAAATTGGTAACAAAATCGATTTAATTTCCAATTTATAACTTGTGAACGTTGTGTCACAATATAATCGATATCTATTATACGATAGGTACAGCAATTCTGCAAATTCAATAATTCCTTTGACAATCAATTTGACGTTTAAAGTTTCACAGACTAGAAAAAAGTTCTTAAAAGTACTAATAGCATAGAGTTAATACAAGTAATAGAGGAATAGTCATCTCAAAATCGCGTCACCAAAACATAAATGTGCATGCTGTGAAAAATACACAGATGTGCGTGACTTTTAGTGATGTCAAATTAACATCCATGCATTATCGACTTTGCTATATTTAATTCGTTCTCTTAATTAATTATTACATGTTTAATTGATAACACCATGCTAATCCTAGTAACTTCTCTTTACTTCACTTCTTCTAAACTAAAACTTATTTGAGAGGATAAAACAAAACGTGATTAAACGGTACTAAAGAAAACAATAATAATAATGCTGATTGGTATTAATTAATTCTTTGATGTAAATCGATATAACTGATTGCCCTCAGAAAGGAAATAACCAACAAATTTCAAAGGTATAATATTCTTCATTAACATGTCTTTGATTCCGTAGAACAGAATAGTTGCCCTTAAAATGTCTACTGTAAACTTTGTGAGGAACCCTACCTATCTGGTTTAACATTCGAATCCATTTTTCTTTTTGAACTGCATTTACAGGAAACCTTGAAGAACAAAAACTTGTTAATAAATATGAAATCGCTTTCGCTGTTTATTATCATATCATAATAATAAAAAATATAAAATTCGCAAAATTTTATTAATTTAAGGAGCTAATACTATTCAAAAGCCAAAGATGCACCTTTATATCAGTCTATCTACTTCCTGTCCAGTGTGTTTACAAGCTGTAACCGAAAATAAAAATCGGTTCAAGCTTCAAAAACATAAGTCGGAAAGGTTTAAGGGTTGTTTTAAGTTTTCTGCAACAAAAATATGGAATGACCTGCCTCCCCCACTTCGAATAAATGTAGCACATACTGTTTCAAAGCTAAGTATAAAGCTGCGTTGCTTAGGAAACAACTTGCTGCAGAAAATTTAGGACACGCACACTGGAAATATCTGAAATTAAAAGATTTTTTTCCATAACTCATAAACCCCTCTCATACATATCTCATTAATACGCATACACACACACACACAGATCCACACGCAAGAGTAGTCTTTCAACCGATTCTTCAACCTTTTTATTTATTTGTTTTTTTCAATACAAATGTTATCATCACCTGGCGGCTGGGGGACAGCCCATTGCATCTCCTATAATACATCCTAGGGAGAGCGGACTGGCTGAAAACCAGCTCTTGCCGGGACCTTAGTCCCGAGTAAGCAAACTGCTGAGGCAGCTCCCATTGTCTCAGATAATTATATGTCAGTTTTGTTTGCCTTTTTATTTGTATTTCTTTTTGTAAATTTTGTAATTATCTTTGGTAATAAACAGATTTTATTATTCTCATTATTATTATTATTATTATTAATCCTAATTTATATAATTTTAAGATCAACTTCTAAGAAAATAAGCATCGTGAAAGTAGTATTGAACTATCAGTATTTACCTGTGTATACCTCTTTGTTTGTTATAAGTAACCCTACAATTTAATACTGAACACGACACCTTCATGCTCACTATTTTTAGTCTGATAAAATATAGAAAGATTAAAGTGAAACTAATAAAATAACAATTGTCAATATTTTGACAGGAGAGTAATGGTGAGTAAATAGTTTGAAAACAGTCCTACTGTAATTTTCTTCAAGTAGAAATTTTCTTCAAGTCTCGCAAGTAGGATTTTCCGTGAAGCTCGAAATCTCACTCGCACACTGTGTTCCTCTATACTAGTATATTAATTTTATGACAAATACACGCCTGTCGTCAGCGGTTGTGATGGGCACCTCGATTAGGTTAAAAAAAGGAAATAAATATCAAAACAAATATTTTTAGCGTGAGAAGTGCATCAATCAGTGTGAACAGCTACAATTTACAATCAATTAAGTATTTTAATGAAAACACTCTACCTTACAACGTTCTCCATCGATGAGAATAATTTACAGAAGTATTATGAAATTATTTTTAGTAGTTATCTACGCAATCGATGGCTACCAACGCCGGAGTTCGTCAGGGGTCCGTTATGTCAGCTACTCTTATTCCTGCTGCACATCAATTTGCAATAATGCAGATGATAGCACAGTAGTGAAGAGATACATTTCGAAACCTCGGACCAGCAAAGACCACTTTATACATCAAATTAATCTTAATACGTCAAAAGTACAAAGTTAAGTAAAGTATTTACTTACTTAATAATTGGTATTTAGTCATTAGGTATTTTTCTGTTAGTTTTAAAGAAATTTTTTAGTGATTTCGTGTATTATAGTTTTTGAGCTTACCTTGGTAAGCCTTGCCTGTCCTAAGCCAGGAAAAGTATGAAGAGAAAATGAATCTTAACTAGTCCTTATCAAAGGTCGCTAACCCCGCCCGATTGCGCGGCATAAGTAGCATTAGACCGCAGTGTTTTGAGTGTTTGCACACTGTCCATACTTCCCGAGAATTTTTAGATATCCTTGAGTACCATTTTTAAATATTTATCGCGCAGAATTTTGATTTTATATTTTTGAACATTACATATGACCATGTACTTTCATGTCCTTGAGTACGTCAAGTGACTAAACTTTCACCCTGTATATCAAACCAATGGGGTACTGGCGCGTCACGTCACGCGAAGACATGAATAAGACAAAACAGGTATTCACACCATAGAAGTAATGGAAAGTACTTTTATGCACTATAGTCGTATAATTCCAGTACTAGAAAAAGCCAATAAATATAAATATTAAAGTATTTGAAACCCTATATCAGCCCTGTTCAATTAATGTTTCGAGTCCATCTGTATGGAACTACCGTACATTAATTAAATGAATGAAATGAAAAAATGAAAAATGAATGAAATGATACATTACGTACATTAATAAGGAAACAATTAGCCAACTAAGCAAAAGCGCGTCACGCGGTAACACGAGGCATCTGCATCGCAGTCGCATCCCAGTCTTTATACGTACTATTTTATAGCAATTGAGTGAAATTCAATAAAAACAGTTTTTTAGTTAAATTATTTTTTATTGTGTGAACCACACAACACCTATTTTGTTTCTTATATATATTATAATAAAAGAAAATATAGGAACTAATATGGAAACCTACAGAAATTCTGATTTTTAAAACGTATGCGTTAATTTGTCTCGTCATCACGTGTATAGATTATTGAATATCCTGTGGTTGTACATAATATTTACTTATGCATGTAGGAATTATAGCTAGTCTGTTCTATATAATGACAGTTGATGGAAATGTGTAGTGCTGTATCGTAGACGACAGTTTAATTTTCAAAATTTAAATACCGTACTTAAAAGTTTGTTTAAATCCACTTACTGAATTTATCAATATGAATATACGCCTTCATGTGGAAGTAGTCCAAAAAAGGCAAAGCCGTGCAAGTAAGGATTACATAAAAGAAATGGTTCATTCGTATTTATCTAACTTTGCTACTTTAACTCCAGGTGCTACTGTAACTAACAGCGATCTGGAAGAAAATTTGGAACTTCAAGAGCACATACATTCAATAACATTCTGCGATGCAGAACATGATTCCGAAATAATGACAACGGAATGTGAGCTGATATTTCATATTTACACCTTGGATGCTTTCGGAGCCGAGAGAGACACTATGACAGACAATTCATCGGGAGAGGAGCTATCCGTGGCGGACGTGTGGGCGTTGCCGGCTGAGGAGTTCCACGGTCTATGGGAGAACCTCGTGTTCGATTCTAAACTGAAGGAAGAAACTCTTCGATTTGTGGAAACAGCCTTCGAATTTGCGGATCGCGGAGTTGATCCTAACGTGGTCGCTTGGAACCGCGTGGTGCTTTTACATGGGCCACCTGGCACTGGTAAGACAAGTCTCTGCCGCGCGCTCGCGCAGAAGTTGGCTGTGCGGCTCGGTGATCGGTTTCCGCGAGCCCGTTTGCTTGAAGTGAACGCGCACGGGCTATTCTCAAAGTGGTTTTCGGAGAGTGGGAAATTGGTGGCGAAGCTATTCGACCGTATCCGCGAGATCGTTGAAGACCAGCGGCTACTGGTGTGTGTTCTCCTGGACGAGGTGGAATCACTAGCACACGCGCGACGTGTCGCGCAGGCCGGTCTAGAGCCGTCAGACGCGATCCGCGCAGTCAACGCGCTCCTTACGCAGCTCGACCGGCTTAAACGTCATCCTAATGCACTCGTGCTAACCACCTCTAACGTGACTGGCGCCATCGACGTCGCACTAGTGGATCGAGCGGACATCAAGCGGCTCGTAGGTCCGCCCTCCGCACGCGTCGCTTACGAAATTTTGCGCGGATGTTGCGGAGAGCTCATGTCGCGTGGACTAGTGACGCCGCGCGAGCCACTATTTGCGCTGCGCGTGCTGGAAGCTGCGCGCTTCGCGGAGGCAGAAGGTTCGCGCGCATCATTACGATTGTGGGCTGTTGCGCGGGACGCAGCGGCAACAGGTGCGTCCGCACGCGCTCTTCGGCGCGTGCCTTTCCTGGCATACGCGCTACACGCGCGCGATCAACCTTCATTGCCCGTATTTCTGGAGGCGCTGGATGCAGCACTGCGACAGCAGATTCAAGATGCGCAGGACCTTGGCGACAGATCGGCAATCGCAGACGTATCGTAATAACGTGTATATTGTGTAATATAATTGTTTAATGTATTGATAGGAAATGTATTTCGATATCATTTATAAACTCTCCTGCATTCCTGTACTGATAAGCTTAGTGAATAAATTGGATCAGAATGAATGAGAAACTTGTTTTGTCATCTAGCAGTGACATAAGAATAGCGATGTAGACTATAGTAGTCACAATTTTAATAGTCCTGATTTGAGTGAATATAAACTAACCTTGAATGAGCATCTTTAAATCATATGGTTCAGTTATTTACTTTACATAAGTAGTGGGATCCTTACATAATAAGTTAGTCAAAATATGTTAAAAATCCCTACTTGTTTCTGTTGGCGTAATTTACAATCCATATTAAAAATATTAATTTAGTCAAAATTCTTCACATCATAGTTTGTGCAGAATCAAGCAAATATGGAAGCCGTTGTTACAATATTGCATTAGGAGGTCTTTACTCATTGATGTGATTGCTTAATACCATCTATGAACCAACCATAATCAATAAATTACTATAATTGAAGCTTTGTACTGCCAATTTATACCTAATGTACAAAAATCAATCAAAAATGAAGAGAGTATAAAAAGTAAAATAAAATAAATTACAAATGCAATAGCCTTGTTTAATGAAGCTTGTGACAAAATCACTAATTAGATAAGTGTTGTAAAAAAAAAATAAAGAAAAGTAAAAGATTTTACCAGAGACTAAACATGGATAACATAATTGAAAATAATTTGTATTATATATATATGGGTTAATATAACCGATGACTTTGAATCTTCATCAAAGAAATAACAAATAATTTGGGGCTGTAAAACTTTTGTGGCTATAAGTATTAAATTGGCTGATCTCACCTAATGGTAAGCAGTTAGTCAAAACCATATGGCAATACCTTTTCAGTTATATAAGGTCTTTAGGTTTTAGAATTTAATTATCAAAACGATTAGAAAGCCTTAAAATTCAAATCGATTTATTGTAAAAATCGGTTGCTTTGGTGCATCGATTTGTTAGAAACAGACCCATTAGAATGTAACGACTACAGTATATAAGTACAAAATAAAACATGGCATATGCCAGTGCCAACACTTTATTTATGAACATGTTCATCGGCCGATGATCCAGAGCATGTTGAGGCCGGCGGGCCCCAGGTGGGTGCGCGCCAGCGCGGGCGGACGGCGGCGCGCGGCTCCCGCCAACAGCAGCAGGATTGAATGCAGTAGATTGTTGCGTCCGCGCGACACCTGCACAAATTATTATCTATTCAAGCAAGAACACTATGTTCATTAGTCCTCATAAGCTTGGAGATGTCGTTATCAGTGTTGCGTGTCATTGCAAGGGGATATTATACATAATTTGTTTGCTATTACATAAGTTTGAATTCCTGCAAGCCCTAGCAAGTATGTAATACAAAACTATATCATTGAATCGCAGTCATGATAGAATAAAATAGAAACCAATAGAAGCGGAAACAGCGCCAGTGCCTGCACTGGGCTATGTTTTATCAAGTTTAATACAGACACTGACGATGATATACCTGGTTAGCTCCCATCGTAAATTTATAACATTCGGTTGCAGTTTACAGGGCCAGATGAATCGCGTCATGAGTGAACGATAAACGCGGCTACGCAACGCGAAACAGTTGGCCTAAAAAGGCCACATTGAGCAATTCCTCTGCAAGCAATTCATTTTATGAATTCGTAGCAGATCCTTAGCAATTCCTATTATTTTCGTAAAATGGTCACGCATTCAGATGAATCATTTGCAATTCAGTTCATATTATGGTTAATATTTAGTGACAGTGTGTGTGTGTGTGACAGTGACATGAAAAAAATAAAAAACCGAACGTACCGTTTAATATTTCTTTTAAACTTATTAATAATTATAAACTTTATTTCAACAATTTCATGTAAGAAATGAATAATTTGTAATAATCAAGACGTATATTCACCAAAATATCATAGTTTAAAGAAATCTAGTAAGGTATTCACAAATAATTATTCAAAATCTTGTTTTAACCTGGCAATAATTCTATGGCAAAGTCAAGAGTGTCAAAAGAGAAAAATATAGGTTATCAAAACAAACTTTTGAAGAGACCAAAACACATAATTTATGGTTTTTATTGAGTGCGAGTTGTGTAAAGAATGTAACACTTAAAATTAAAAGTTTAACACTGTATTTGATACATAATGGAGCTTTAATAAAAAACCCAAAAAAATGACTCTTCCAACAAATTTTAATAAAAAATATGCATTACGTTGTTACAACTTGATGCTCAGAAAAGAAGTGAGGTATGAATATAAAAAAGTTTAACTAGTGGGTTAGCGCCTGATGGAAACGAATTGCAAAAACGCGAATTAATTTAAAACTAACATAAACGTTCAGGCGTATCAATATCTGAAGCCGCAACATCTTCCCTCCTCGTTGGAAGGCAAATAGACCTTTCAACTCTGAAGATCTTCTGCAGATGGTAATGGGCACATGCGAACGAGCGGCCGCCGTACGCATCCCCTTGAAGTGGTGACGTCCGCGACCCTGACTATGCCATCCGCTCCCGGGAACAGCCGTGTTACTCGCCCAAGACGCCAACATAGCGGAGGCACGTTGTCTTCTTGTAGGAGGACCAAATCAGCGATGTTCAACTTGGCAGTGTTGGTTCTCCACTTGGTTCTGTGTTGTAATTCCGAGATAAATTCCCTCTGCCATCTCTGCCAGAAGTGCTGGCGAATTTTCTCCACTCGAGCGTAAC
>PDGT01000017.1:68575-120810 GCA_003671415.1 Megathymus violae | reverse complement strand
AGCTTTAATAAAAAACCCAAAAAAATGACTCTTCCAACAAATTTTAATAAAAAATATGCATTACGTTGTTACAACTTGATGCTCAGAAAAGAAGTGAGGTATGAATATAAAAAAGTTAACTAGTGGGTTAGCGCCTGATGGAAACGAATTGCAAAAACGCGAATTAATTTAAAACTAACATAAACGTTCAGGCGTATCAATATCTGAAGCCGCAACAAACACTTCAATAATGTTCGCATACAAGAGCGTAAACATTCCACAATCGTGTTTCGTACGAGTTGGAACTCTATTTCTAAGTAAGTACTTATAAATTTCTCGATGCTAGTAAATATAAATATAGGTAGTTTATGGATCGACATACTATTATTTTTTTAAATTCAGTATTGTTGTCGTAGAAAAGTTGTTTAGTTTCATGGACTGAACTTGCCCCTTAAAGTGGTGATGACTAGTTTTGTAACAGTCTATTAAAGTAAATGAGCCTACAACTATATATATACTATATTTAACTTTACTATGACAGAAGAATGATTACGATTTTGTTCCACTGAAATATTCGAGACGAAGTCTCGAGAGGGTTACTCGTATCTAGTTACCTTTACAGGTAATTCATTTTATGTCTGTATAGGCTATAGATTTTACTATCGCAATTTAATTCAAATAATTTATTTAAATATAATTTTATTATTTTAGGTTCGTCCATTGGCTTCATTAGCTGAGGTGCAAAGGAGGGTCCTGTCACAAATGGAGATGCAGAGTTGCATCAGATGCAGTGCTAGTGCTTTCCAACTGATAGGACAGGGACAGGTCTTGCAGATGCTGCCACAAGACTGACAGATGCAACCAACAAATACTAGATATTAAGTAGTTAGGTAATAAAAAAAATATTTTGTTTTTTACCAAATTTAATATGTATGTATTTATAAATCTATCAAAAAATAAACCTTAAAACTTAACTATCTTGCTGACTACAGCCTTTCAATAAATGCACTCCTTACATTTTACCAGCGGCTAAGCTAGAATTTCTCCGTGTTGTTTCATTCTGTGTGGTATGGGTAATCTGAAAAATAAGAGTACACAAATTAGGCAATGCACATAATAATTATAATAAATAAATTATAATTATAATAAAATGTTAAGACTATTAGTCATTCACCTAGCCCGAAATTAAGTAGAAATAGAATGTATTAAATAGAAAATTAAGAAAATACTGACAGCTGAATTATTGAAATACTAGATACTTGGAACTAAAATAAAAAACATAGCGGTTTCCGAGGGACTGATTTCATAGGAATATTATATGCACCAAGAAGTATGCAGCAATATTTTTGCAATAATAAATACAACAGTAAAAACACTAAATGAACGGCTATTAATCTGAATTTTAAACAAAAATAGTATTGCAAAAATGCATGTTTATTTCATTTATTTATGTTACCTGCATAGTCGCCTCATTTTGTTCTTCCTGTATCGTTAACGGCGATACAGGCAGTCTAGCCGCATTGGCAATGTTGTGTAGTACGACACAAGCATTAGTTATTAATCCAGCCATGGTGAGGTGATAGTGTAGTTTTCGGTCGACTAAAAGACACCGCCAGCGAGACTTGAGCAGTCCTATAGATCGCTCCACTGTATTTCGCACCCGACATTGCAACTCCGTGTAATAGCGTTGAGGAGTGTCAGGCGCAGTGTCCACTGTTGGTGTCAATAAAGTCGGTCGAAGGTGATACCCAGAATCACCTAAAAACAATGAAATTTATTAAAATATTTTTTTAAACTTATTTCCTATTTTAGTTGGTGATGTTTCCTGTCAAATAATTTTAAGTTGGTTTTAAAAATACCTACCTAAGAACTACACTGTTTCATTTTCAGCCTCGTGAAGGTGTTCAAGATGAGATTTCAGCACATGATGGCTTCAGACAAAGGAATCGTGATTTGCCCCACCATGGCTGGCATCGATGCTAATAATATTTAAGTCGGAATCACTCACCTAAAACAACAAATTTATGTTTATAGTGTAGCAACTTAATCAATCTTTATTGGAGTAATATGTAATGATAATAAAATATAAGATTATATATAACATTGTGTTTCATTTTACATTAAAATAAGTTTCTGCTTCCACTTACTACTTGCGCATTCAACGAGTGATATCGCTTTCTGTTGAAGAACGTCTCGTCGCGTTCAGTAGCAATGTGAGTGCCGTCAATCCACCCCACAACACCCGGCATGCCGAATTTTTGCTAAAACCTGTAAAATTGAAACGGTATCTAAGAAAATTATTTAAATTATTTAATAGAAAAGCAGCAGGAAATAGCTCTATCTATACATATAAATTACCCTTGCTTAATGACATTTCGTTCTTCCCGAGTTTGTGGGAAACGAATGTATTTTCTTCTAAAATGTTAATTATTAAGAGCTTCTGTCACATACCTCACACAATTAGATACACTAACTTGGTGCATCTTGTTATGGACACTTGCCCCTATGAACCTCTGGTAAGAACCAGAAGCATAGAAACTAAGTGCACTTAACACCTGGAAAAAAGAAGATATATGACATGGCATATTATATTTCAGTGCATTAAATTAAATCTCGTATCTACTAGTACTAATAAACATCTTACCTTTGTGCTAACTTTAATTCCACTTCGTCGCACAGGTAAATATGGCTCTAATTCTTGGATGAGATTCTTACAAACGCTTTTATTAAGTCTATATAAGCCCACAAACTCGGAGTCCGGTATTTCAAACGCCAATTCAGAGTTTCGGAGATTAACATTTCGTCGGCGATACAAAATACTCTCCGTCACTCGCGCATGTTCAAGAAAATTTTCGTAGAGTGCTAAATCAGCCATATTCGTCAACAAACGCAAGGAAATTAAAAAAATTAATCGTGAGATGTTGCTCCAGACTAACTTTTTATGATTCTGCGATGTGACATTTAAGCAATTCCTATTTTGTGGACTATTTTACCAATTTCCATACAAAGCCGTCAAACAGCAGAATTGCAAATATGAATTTTACGTGAGTCATAATATGAATTGCCGCAGAAATGACCATTTTACGATTTCGAAGCAGAATCATATTAGGATCATATTATAATTCGTGTAAAGTAATCAGTGTAAAGTAATAGAATTATCAGAGTAGTTTTGCCTACACTTGACTTACGATGTCTTGTACATGACTTCGCGATTTTTGTAGGGTCCAAATATAAAATATTATTTGTTCACTCTAAGAGCAGTATACTTACTTACCCATATCAATGGTACTCGTAAGAATAAACTATGGACAAAACGTGCACGGAATGTTGCATTACAATAAATCGCGCCATGCCACGAGTCGTCGTTACCTCGAACGTCTCGTCTCCGAGGACGAGGGCGTAGTGCGGCGGCCGCAGCGACACGCGATGCAGCGCGAGCGCGCGTGGGCCGCGCGGCGGCGGCACGGGCGCCGCGCTCAGGTGCACCGAACTGAACGCACGTACCGTGCCTGCCGCCGGCATCTACCGCCGCGGAACAAAGTTTGTTATTATGACTCTATAATTATCATAGTAAAAGCGATGAAGAGTAGGCTTACTAATTATTTTAAAACTATGTATTATTATAAGACCAGAAGAGGGAAACCGACAACACTACCAGTATTAATAGTATTAATAGCATTGTAACAAGCTTGGACAAAAAATTAAATGTTATGTCCTTTTGTTTTGATATGACGAAAAAATTATCGTTATTGGATAGTGTTATTGTTACTTTTATACTGTTATTGTTTGTGTTGGATAGTGTTATTGTTACTATAATGAATACCTAAAGCAAAACCTTTATCTATAGAAAGAAATAATTTAATGAAATAAATGAAATTTTGACGATGTAAACAGTGCTTTGTCCCATGTATCGCATTGGTTTACAATAAATAACTTAGTTCTAAATGCCAATAAAAAGAAGTGTATAGGGTTTGCACTACCAAATGTGCAGAATGTAGGCAAAATCCTTAAATGAAATAAAGGAACACTGCCTTTGGAACAATCCACAGTTTTTTAGGTATCACTTTAGATAGTAAGCTTCAGTGGGGCGCCCATATATCGGTTCTCGCAAGTAAACTTAGTAGGTCTGTCTACACTATTAGGAAAATAAGACTAATTACTGATGTAGAGATAGCTAGACTTGTTTATTTTGCCTATTTTCATAGTCTTATGCCTTACGGTATACTAATGTGGGGTAAATCAGCGGACATTGATTCAATATTTATATTACAGAAAAGAGCAATTAGAGCTATATACAGATTAAATTCGCGTGAGTCATTAAGAGAAAAATTTAAAGAAATAGTTGTACTCACCGTAGCCAGTCAGTATATATAGTAATTTAGTATTTATTAAAAAAAAATACGTATAAGCAGAAAAGTGATACACACAATCATCAAACAAGAAATAAGCATAATTTTGATACATCTATGATACTGTTATGTGTCAGGATCCGTAGGCTCGTAAAAATGCCACAATAGTTCCGCAGAGACTTTATTTTACTTCACACGCACTTCACAATCACAGTTACACTCGGAGATCGCAGGTATTCGCTTCGTAGGGAGAGAACTCTTCGCTTCGCATTCGAAAACTGAATGCCCTGTGGGCGACCCTGCCCGCTATTTATACCGATTTCCAGGCTTCCAGATTTTTCCACGCCCTTTGTTGAAATAAACGAAAATAACAATAATTCCCGGAAATCGACATAACAATAGCGGGTCAGGTAAACACCCTCGTTTCGGCCCTCATGTACGCCAATCTAGCCCCTTTTGCCTAAGGCATTCGGGCCAGATTGGCCTGAAGTGACCCAGGTAGTTTTTATTACTACCTGGGTTTCTCTTTTATTGCCTCCATTGTCTTTCTCCGTAACGGTCGGCCACCCTTCCAGAAACTTTGTAAGCCTGCCGACTTCGAGAAGCTTCGTCACAATATTATAGTATAGATGAGTACATGAATGAAGGATGCCTGGACAAAATTAGTGTCGAAACCAGTTCCGCACAGGTTTAAACTCTTGTAATTACCATATGCTGTTTAAAAGATGTGCTAAGGAGTTTTTTTCGCAGTTCCTTCTCCTTATTGTTAAAGTACCTTTTCGAAACGGTGGTAGAAGCAAAAAATGACGTTCATAAGTGTATTTACTGAATACCTATATGATTAAATGATTTTGAATTTGAATCTTCATTTCTTCTTTAAAAGGTTCAGCGTTCCTTTATGGGGCTTGCAGTTCGTTTTTACAATAAGATTCCTAAGTCGTTACGCGAGTTGCCCATTGGAACTTTTAAGCGTCGCATTAAAACACAACTTATAGGCAAAGGATATTATAGTATAGATGAGTACATGAATGACAAGGATACCTGGACAAAATTTGTGTCGAAACCAGTTCCGCGCAGGTTTAAACTTTTGTAATTACCATATCGATACCTTAAATCTCAAATGGCGTAACCACCATTTGGCCAAAATGAGTTATGAATGCAGTTTTAATCAGTATTTTTTTCCATCGATCTATGTATTTAAAGTGTAGGAAATCGCAAATAAATGGTTAATACGACCCACGGATTTAGTGGTCGTAAACATAGTTTTCAATGTATTTTGGATGTAAATGTTATTTATTAAAGATTCTGTAATTGCGTAGGTGGTAAATGCAATGAATTATAAACACTAGTGGCGTAAAGGTCATAAGTAAATCAATATGGTGGTTACGCCCCTGTACAGTATTGCCTTAGAGCAATAGGGTCGTATAAACACCACCACTTGAATAAAATATAAACATTAGTAGCGTTAAAGTCATAAACAGTTTAGTTCATAAAGATAATAATTACTTAAAACATTGTTTTTTCATATTTTTAGTAGGTAACTTAAAAGATACACCGGTTAAAATAATAACCATCTGTACATTGATCGCATCTCATACGAAGTTACTATAGCTGAGAAAGATAATAATTACTTAAAACATACATTGTTATTTCTTATTTTTTAGTAGGTAACTCAAAAGATACAGCAGTTAAAATAAAAACCAGTTGTACCTTGCTCTCATAAGGAGTTACTATAGTTGATAAGGATAACAATAACTTAAAACATACATTGTTTTTTTTTATTGTATTCGTAGGTAAATCAAAATTATACACGGATTAAAATAATAAACCAGTTGTACATTGATATCATAACGAGTTACTGTAGTTTATAATAATTATATATAATTATAATTACCTAAAACACACATTGTTTTTTTCATGTTTTTAATAAGTTAATCAAAAGAAAAACCGTTTAAAATAACCAATTTGCTGAATTTCACTTTATAATTTAATTTACATTATCGTTAAATGAGAAAAAATTACATTATACCGTGAATTCTCCAAGTAAGAGTACCTATTTGGAAGCTTTTGAAAATAGTAATTCGCCTGATAGTAATTGAAAAATAGTTACTGAAAATAGGAAGTAATAATCAGAATGTATCCAGACCTTTAAAATAGTTGGTTCCTTATATATTAGCCGTTATTTACTTTTTATTTGGTAATTACACCCTAAAATGTTCAATATTTACTGTTATTTTGGTAGTTACGCCTTCTTTTTTTTCCTTCAGTCAGTTTTTTTAGGGTGTATACACCACTTAATATAATTTTTTAGGGTGTAAACGCCATCCATTTTCTGTAAATATTGCGTTTATCTAATAATGACATCTACAGCATTTAACAGTCGTGCGGGTGTGCGTGTCATGGTTTGACTAAGTGGCAGTGTTCCAAATGGGAATGTATGAATGGAACACACGAATGATGTGCACAAGACTTTATTTCATACTGAATTTATATCTAAAACATAATGCAATACGCGTGTTATTTTATTGCGATCGAGCAGTGTTGCATAAATAGAGTGCATTGACATTATAATTATGCTACCACAATACTCCCCCCCTTAAAAAAAATATATTACAAAAATAAACAATTTGAAAAAACACTTGTCAATTAAAACGAAATAAAGTATACATGTAAAATTATTGAATAACCAAATAAAATATTAGTAAAAGCACTTTTTAAAAGGTAGTATAAATAAGTTTTAGGCACGTAAAATTAAAAATATTAATAACAAAATCGCACTACAGGCTTCACATTACGACCTGATTTTGTCACGCGCTTAGGTATTGGATTCGTATCGGCGTCGGCGTCATGTGAGTTGCACTCTCTGATTTCTGATGATTTCTTATTTTGATGTTCATTGACTTCGCCTTGTTGCAACATAAATGCTGGCTTGAGACGATCTATTGAAATAACAGCTGTTCGGTTGTTTAATTGAATTTTAAAATATTTCGGATGTTTTACTAATACTTTATACGGACCTTCGTACGGTGCCACTAATGGTTTTCTTACTGCATCAATTCTTATGAAGACGTAGTTACATGAGCTCATATCTTTGGAAACAAAAGTATTTTGCGATGATGTTAATTTTCTTTATCTTGGTTTTATCTGACTGATAGTGCGTTTCTCAATAAATAAGTCGGGGGATGTAATATTACTTGTATTCTGAAAGAACACGCCAGGAATTACCACCATAAACCATTTGAGCTGGGCTTAAGCTACAATCTTCTCTGATTGTTGTCCGTAAGCCTAACAGTACCGTGGGTAATTCGTCACTCCAGTCAGTAGAATTCCCGCGTGTTATGATGGCTGTCTTCATGACGCGGAGCCATCGTTCCACCATTCCGTTGGACTGCGGGTGGTAACTGGTAGTACGTATCCTTTTGATCCCCATTAATTTAGCCAGGGATGTGAACAGACATGATTCAAACTGGCGTCCTTGGTCCGTTGTGATTCTAAAGGGACATCCAAATCTTACAATCCAGGCTTCGTACAATGTTTTCGCGACTATCATAGCATTGACTTCTGGTACTGGGATGGCTTCCGGCCACTTCGTGAATCGGTCTATTATTGTAATAATATATGTATTTGTTGTCATTCGATACCGGCAACGGTTCGACTATATCTGTATGTGTATGTACGAACCTTTCTGATTCGGGGAATGACATCAAGGGTGTTATGTTATGGCGGTGAACCTTTGATCTTTGGCATGATAAGCATTGCTTAGCCCAAGTACTTGCATTTTGATTCATTCCAGGCCAAAAGTAATGTTTTTGTATTAATTTTCTTGTAGTTCGAACTCCGGGATGTGTGACGTCGTGCAATGTACGGAATATTTGTTTCCTAAACATGGTCGGTACATATAGACGTAAGTCGCGTGTGGACTCTTCGCAATATAATTCTTTATTATTAGTTAAAAATACTTTTCTCCACTTCAAGTTGCGCTTTGTTAACAAATTTGGATTACCAAATTATCGGGGTCGCTTTCCTGCTGTGTTGCAATCTCAGTCCAATCAACGTTGCTGGGACAATCGATTTGTGATACACGCGATAACGCATCGGCTACTGGGTTCTGTAACCCGGGAATCTTATATCGGACGTAAACTGTAATATGTAGTTTAAGTGACGTAATCGTCGCGGTGACATTTTATCTTTTGAAACAGATGGTTATTGTTTGGAAGTATCATAATGGTTTATGATCGGTATATATGATTAATTCGCGTCCCTCAATATAATTTTGAAAATGACAAATTGACATGTAAGTTGCCAATAGCTCCCTGTTGTAGGTGCTGTAGCCTTGTTGTGTATCAGAAAGCGCCTTTGAAAAGAGAGGCTTCCATTCGTTCTGTACTCTTTGTTGGAGGACTGCTCCGACGCAAGTTTGTGATGCATCTGTCATAATTGATAGCGGAGCAATTGGAATTGGACAAAGTGCAATGGCATTTTTTAAACCTTCCTTGCATTGTCTAAATGCCTCCCTGCTTTCGTCAGTCCATGCTATAGTGGTGTTGTCGCGTTTCTTACTTCCTCGTGTATACAGGTTTAGAGTTGACTGGTGTTTTGCGGCATGGGGTATACTGGTTCGATAAAAATTCAACATACCAAGGAAACGTTTTAATTTCCATACTGTTTTAGGTAATGGATACACATCTATTGCTTTTACTCTGTCTGGGGAAGGTGTTATTCCTTCAGGTGTGATTTTGTAACCCAAGAGTTCCAGTTCTTGACTGCCGAAAATACATTTATCCATGTTAACTGTAATACCATGGTCGCTGAGTCTCTTAAAAACTTCTTCGAGGTGTTCTCGATGCTCTTCTTCGGATGATGAAGCTATCAGTATATCATCGAAGAAACAATATGAAGTCCAAACCAAACATGATGTCATTCATGAATCTCATGAATGTTTGACCAGCGTTGCGTAATCCAAATGGCATTCGTGGAAATTCAAATAGACCGAATAGAGTAATAACGGCTGTTTTTTCTACTTCTTGGACAGGAATTTGGTTGTATGCTCTCTTGATATCCACACGAGAAAATATTACCTTTTTGGGTAGCAGATATGTAAAATCTAAGAGTCGTGGAATGGGGTAGCGATCGAGTTTGGTTATCGCATTCAATTTTCGGTAGTCGCCACACAACCTTATTGAGCCATCCTTCTTTGTCGTGACATGAATAGGGCTCGACCAAGCGCTTTTAGATGGGCGGCATACGCCGGTTTCCATCATGTGCTCGATTTCCTGCTTGATTCTTCTGTATTTGTCTGCAGAGAGTGGGCGACACTGAGTGAACTGGATATCCGTCGGTTATGATCTGATGAACTACGTTGTGTTTTGGTGTTTCTTTACCACAAAATGGTTTAGTGATATCGGGATACTTCTCGATGATGTTGAAGTATGGTGACTGTATGTTAATTGTCTTGATGCTGGGTGTACCGCAGTTAACTATCTTGCCAAACGTTAATAATCCTGTAATATTATCAATCAGTTTTTGGTGACGCATATCAACTAATATATTGTGTTTTGTTAAAAAATCTGCGCCTATTATAGGTTGTTTGACGTCAGCGACGACGAACGTCCACTTATACTATGGTCGGCGTAACCCAAGATCCAATTCGAGTAATTTTTCGCCATATGTTTTTATTTCGCTTCCGTTAGCGGCGTATAATTTGTAGTCACTCGTTTGGATTGCCTTTCTAGTTCTTGGTATGACAGAGATATTGGCTCCAGTGTCAACTAAGAATCGATACCCACTTTTTCGGTCAAAACTACTTTTTTAAATGGCCGGAAGTATTTGCAACCCCAAATCCAGAGGCGAAGACAGTAGCCAAAAAGCTCGTCAAGGAGGTTGTATGCCGATTCGGGGTACCGTTGGACCTGCACAGCGATCAATGCAGGAACTTTGAATCAACGTTATTCCAGGAGATGTGTACTCTTCTAGGAATTAACAAGACCCGTACCACACCTGCACATCCTCAATGAGACGGAATGGTGGAGGGATTCAATCAAACATTGGAGAATCATTTGGTTAAAGTCGTTGAGGATCATCAACGAGACTGGGATCGGTACATACCACTGTTCCTGATGTCTTATCGCTCTGCAATTCGTGAATCCACAGCTAACTGTAGAATACGTCACGTATATGCAAAAGCAATTAGGTGAGACACACGACCTCGTGCGGGAACACAGTTTGAAAACCAGCGAGAGAGTGAAGACCCGTTACGATCGCGACGCACGGGACACGGTTTCGAGGAAGGAGACTTGGTATGTCTACACAATCCATTGAGGAGAAAGGGGAAGTCTCCGAAACTGCAAGCACGGTGGGAAGGGCCGTATACAGTGGTCACAAGAATTAACGACGTGATCTATCGGATAAAACAGAGAGAAAGGAGAAAACCAAAGATCGTCACCATAGACAGGTTGGCACCATGTCATGGAGCAAGCTTCTCGGAAGGATGGCTGAGAAGAGGAGGGCGGCAGCCTAACTAGGTTTTTGGAAGGGTGGCCAACCCTAACAGTAGAATTTAGAGGCAATAAAACAAATCCCAGGCAGTAATAAAAACTACCTGGGATACTTCAAGCCACTCTCGCCCTAATGCCTTAAGAAAAAGTGGCGAAATGGCATACATGGGCGAAAATGAGGGTGTTTACCTGACCCGCTATTGTTATGTCGATGTGCAGGTATTGTTATTGACTTTCACGAAGGGCGTGGAAAGGTCTGGAAGGCCCGAAAATCGATATAAATAGCGGGTAGGGTCGCCCACAGAGCTTTCGGTTCCCGAATACGAAAGTGAAGAGTTCTCTCCATACGAAGCGAATAACTGCGATCTACGAGTGCAACTGCGATTGTGAAGTATGTGTAAAGTGAAATAAAGTCTCTGCGGAACTATGTATTGTGGCATTTCACGACCCTGCGGATCCTGACACGTAACATTATCATTAGTGATGAGATGAGGCGATTCCAAACATTTCTGGGCCTCTCGGACCACACACTGAAAGATCAAAAATACGATTTGCTTTCAGGATACACTTTATACACAACTATAAGTATTTTATGTTTTACTTGTATTTACTGAAAATAACATAGTTTATAAAAAAATGGTGGTTGTACTTGAAATACCATATGTCTCGCTCGAAAAAACTAAACATAAAGCTAAATATGTAAAATATGTCAAAATCATAAGAAAATGCACAAATAAAGATCAACAACTACAAAATACAAAGTACATTATGAGGTCAAAAAGTACGCGCAAAATATTTATCCAAAACGTTCAGAGCAGAAAAAAATGTTAACGACATTATTGAAATAGTTGTTGTACGGGACACCGACATGTATATTCTTGTATACACACGCGTTATAAGCAAAAGTGCAGCGCTTGCACCTTAGCGCGCTAATGTGTTTATATCGTATTGGAATAAATTTAATATACGATCAACACTCGCCGCGAGAAGTTTCCTTTATCATCCTCGCAACCCGTACAGTTGTAAATGACATATCTTATAAAGATCCCTTAAAAATAACATATTTACAAAAACACATAATTGTTCAATGTCAAATCAGGATAAAAATAAATGTTTATTCCCAACAGATGAAAATAAATGTATACTAATATAATGTCATTAAATACCACAAAGCCGGATATGATCAAAAGCACGTCATGGAACAACGTCGATCGGAACACAAACTACACGTTAATGGAACACGGTGGATATTTTACCGGTTACGGCTACGGATATGAAATTATTTCGGATAATCCGATTGTTTCCGATAATTTCGGTATCACGTATATTAGATGAATTAGGACTTGTAAAGAAATATAATGCATTTAAAAGGTAAGTGTTTACCTTTTTTCTAGGTATTATGATGATGGAATAAAAATTTTAAAATCAAATAGGTAATAAAAACGTCTAAAGATGAAAGCGACGCGGCACGTGTATCGGCTGACAGCGAAACCCGGGGATAACGTGTTTAGACTCTGCCACTATTCAATACTATTCGAAACTTTTTTACCGGATTAGGTTATGGTTTCGGATATACTTTTATTTCGGATATCCGATAGAATCGGTTACGCTTACGGCACTTCATAACATCCCTGGTGGATATGATATCAATGAAACATTAAGCATAATGTAATTTGAGGGTTTACCTAAATTTATGTCGAAGCAGGCGTCATAGGTAATTTTTTAATAGTGATCAGTGACACCGGCGACATACCTGTCCGTCCAGGTAGGTGGCGAGCAGGTGAAGCACGATCTCGGCGTCCGTGGGCTTGCCGTCGTCCCAGCCGGAGCCGCCGCCGTTCCAACGGTAGTTGCTGAGGCAGCCGCCGGCCGCCAGCTCTGCGGACGACCACGCCGTTACAGCGGTGACACTGGTGCGGGGGCGCGCCCGTCCGTACGTCGGCGACGACACCGGCTTACCTGTGATGCGCTGCGCGACGTAACGCTTGTCGGCGAACGGCTCGAGGTAGGGCATCAGCGCGGGCGGCGCCGGCCCCATCGATCCCGTCAGTCCCGCCAGCCCCGCCGCGCGCATCTCGCGCACCAGCCTCTCCAGGATAGTCACGTGAATCCACTGCAACGGTGGCAGCGACACTTAGATGTGAATTATTCGATAAAACAATGCTACAATCGCGGAAAACAAATTATATAGAAAAGAACCCACGGAGTAAGTTACAATTCAATTCAATTCATTTATTCGCAGGAAAGGTACAGTTTGGTCTTTCTTATATTACTATGATAGTTTCTCTTATCCTAACCCGTTGGGTATGCGAATGTTAGTCGTGTTAGGTTACATGGAAATCATTTGTCTTAATAAATAATAACATAGTTGGAAGATTAATAAAAAATAAAATGTCAGAGTTTTTATAATGTTTCAAATGTCAGAGAAAAAGGAAAATAACCAATATATTTAATAAGTTATTCAGACTCATAAGGTGACCCTTAATCACCGCCGTTGAAGAATTCATGAACCGTGTAGTAACATTTATCCACAAGGTAATTTGTTAGCTTTCTTTTAAAGTCTTGGATGTTTTGAGTTATGCGAATTTCTTTGGGTATTCTGTTGTATAGAATAGGTCCTTTACAAAAAAAACTCTCCTTGAATTTACAAGTGTTGTATGGAACTGCTTGTAGTTTGTCAACGAGACGGACGCGTGTGTGAAATTTAAATAGACCTGGATTTCGTTTTATAAACATTGCACATTCTAAGATGTAAAGACACGATACAGTTAGCAATTTTAAGTTTTTAAAATGTGGCTTCCAAGAGTTTAATTGTTTAATGTTGCAGATTGCTCTGACACATTTTTTTTGTGCTTTTAATACTCTCTCTTTATCTACAGAGTTCCCCCAGAATATAATTCCATATCTGAGCGTTGCTGCGACATGTCCATGATATGCTATTAAAACGGTATCCCGATTTACTTTTTTTTGTAATTTACGAAGAACAAAATTTATATAAATTTTGACATTTGTAGTTGACATGTTCTTTCCAATTCATGTTTTTATCTATAAATAATCCTAAAAAATTTATGGTATCAACGTGCTCAATGTTAGTGCCTATGTAATTAATATTTATTTTATGTGTCATGTCTCTTTGATAATTAAAATTCATTATTTTTGTTTTATTTAGATTAATCTGTAGAAGTGTGAAGAAGCAACATTACGTTCATTTGCTCCGTCGTTTTTATTCTTGTAAAGCAGTTTAATTTTAAGTATCAGTGTTGTGACAAACACATTTACGTAGTCGATTTAACGCTTATTCAACTACAATTTGTTTCATCGCAATCTGTCCAGTGGATATTAAGATATCGAAGAAAATCATTTAAAATTTTATAACAACGGTCTGTGTAACCGATATACGACAACTCGTAGATCGCTCGATCACATCGCTTGGTGATAGATACGCCCGGCGTCGCACGGTGCAGTGTGAGTCATCAACTGTGAGTACTTGAATTTTACTTTACGCAATGAATACGGACAAATGCTCCGGTTGTCCGAATGTACTTAAAGGAATTGCGTTCTTGCAATGCTGCCGCTGCGTGGATAAATATCACTACACCTGCATGAATTTATCTAAAGAAAATTACCAGAGCTTAACAAAAGAGCATAAAGAATCGTGGGTGTGCCCTTCCTGTCGCTGCAAAGGACCCAAAAAAGGTGACAACTCTAACACACCGGTTCGCTCCGCTACTGTTGCTACTACTGCAGTGAAACAAACCGAGATCTTAATTCCGCACTACGATAACGTTACATTACGCTCGAAACCTAGCCCTACTGTTACTTGCGGCTGTCCTACTGCGGAAATTATACGAGATATTATTAGAGAAGAATTGGACAAAAAATTTAGCAGCCAAATTACTGAAATTCACCAAAAACTGCTTAAATTGGACGAGACATTCAGTTTTGTGAATAGCGAGTTCATTAAAGTAAAAAGTGAGTGCGAATCTCAGAAAGCTTTAATTACTTAGCTTCAGAGCGATAACGAACAGCTTCGAACCGTCACCGCAGACCTTACGAAGCGTATGAACCGGGCAGAGCAGCTGTCCCGCTCTTGTAACATCGAATTACAGTGTGTGCCTGAATACAAAAGTGAAAATTTATATAGCACGGTGCAGGAACTTGCTAAAACGATAAAGTGTCCTCTGGCTGACTCAGCTTGCACTATTGCACGCGCATTACAAAGCTCTACTCGAGTAGCCCCCGCCCCCGCTCTATTCTAGTGAAATTCAGCAGCCGCCGTCTTCGAGATTCTTTCCTAGCCGAGGTAATAAAGTTTTTACCGCAACAATCCGAACGACAAACTAAACACCAGTCATTTGGGGTATAGCGCAAACAAGAAAAGCTCAGTTTTTGTGTGCGAACATCTGACTCAGGATACAATGCAGTTACACGCCGAGGCTCGCCGCAAAGCTAAGGACTTGAACTTTCGTTACTGCTGGATGCTTGACGGGAAAGTATTTCTCCGTAAAACAGAAAACTCTAATTATATATTAATTAAGGGCAGATCTGTGTTAAATTCTTTAGTGTAAAATTTTCGTTATTCAAATTCCATTTTTATATTTACATTTATTTAATTTTGTTTAACTTATTAATTCCTTCTGTTTAAATTTTTAATGGTACATTTTTATTATCAGAATGTGAGAGGTTTGCGAACAAAGACTATTGATTTTTTTAATAATTCTGTTTGTAATAATTATGATGTCATAATATTGAGTGAAACGTGGTTGAACAGCGGCGTGTACGACTCGGAACTATTCGATAATCGCTACGTAGTTTATAGGAGAGACAGAAAAACCAGCGGATTCCATAATAATAAGGATAGTGGTGGGGTCTTAATTGCTGTATCTAAGCAGTTCACTTCAAAACGCATCCTTAGCTTTGAATCAAAATGTGAAGATCTTTGGGTGCAAATAGACTGTCGTAGCGACCGTAATAAAATTGAACCAGTATATATATGCGCTGTCTATTAACTCCGCCGTTACAAAAACACGTTCTTGAGGAATTTATATTTAATTTTAATCGCATTTTTGACCAACATGAGTTCGAAAATATAATTATTGCTGGCGACTTTAACTTGGGTTTGATTAACTGGAATTCGTCAGAGCAAAGCAGCAGTAGTATGTATTCGAATCTCTTGTTAGATTTCGCAGCATTAAATGGCCTAAACCAATACAATAACATCAAAAACAATAAAGAGAAAGTTTTAGATTTAGTTCTAAGTAATACTATAGTTTCCAACCTAAGTCCCAGTCAACCCCTAAGTATAATCGACGGCTTGCATCCACCACTACAATTTCACGTTTTTCTTACTACTAAAGCAATACTTAACATAAGTAAAAGTGATTTTTTTGTTTCCATAAAGCAGATTATGAAAAAAATATTAATGAACTTAATCTCCTCTGCTGGGAGCGTGAGTTTATTAGTTGCGCTAATGTCAATGAAATGTTATCCGTGTTTTACTCTCATGTGCGCGCGGCTATTAACAAATATGTTCCTAGAGCTAAGCCCAAAAGTGCTAAATACCCTTACTGGTTTTCAAAAGATCTTATTGGCCTACTACGTGAAAAATTAAAATGTCGCAATAAACTTCGTAAATTTAACAACAATCCCCTCGACCAATTATCATTTGATTTAGCACGAAACCGGTCTGATCACCTTATGAAAGTTTGCTATAAGCGTTACATTACTCGACTCGAAATAAATCTTCGCTCTAATCCCAAGCTTTTTTGGCGCTTTGTTAAACAAAAGAGAAAAAGTGATAGCTATTATCCCGCTCAAATGTCACTTCACAGCAACACAGCTTCTGATGGTACCAGTATTTGCAATCTCTTTGCTCAAAACTTCTCCGCCTCATATAATGTCAACTCTCTAACTTCTTTACAAACTAGCCATGCAGCTATGCTGACGAACGATTACCTAACACGTATTAAGTTCAAGGACGATAAAGTGCTACAGATATTAAAAAGACTTGACTTATATAAGGGTGCTGGTTCTTACGGGATTCCGTCGTCGTGTTTGTTGTTAGATGCGCACCTGCATTAGCAAAGCCTTTGACACTCATCTTAAACATATCTTTAAGTACCGGCATCTTTCCCACCTACTGGAAGACAGCTCACATATTGCCATTATACAAAATTGGTGAAAGGGACCTTGTGAAGAACTACAGGCCAATATCAATTCTACCTGTAATGGCAAAAGTCTTCGAACAGCTGCTTCATCCAATATTAGCTTGGCACGTTAAATCATTGATCGATCCTCGTCAGCATGGCTTCATGAAAGCTAGATCTACTTCGACAAATTTAACGTGCCTCATTAACGATGTGGCTTTGGAAATCGATAATCGCTCTTCAGTTGATGCGATTTACACCGACTTTAGCAAGGCATTTGACCGAGTTGATCACAAAAGACTAATTCAAAAACTTTCAGACCACGGAATCGCGGAACCCTTGCTGAGCTGATGTGAATCGTATCTAACAAATAGGCAATCTATAGTAGTTTTAAACAGTTTTTCATCTCAGCCGTTTTTAGCATTATCCGGTGTACCCGGTTCACATTTGGGACCGTTGCTTTTCAATATTCATGACATCGGCAAGTGTTTCGCCCAGTCCAAATATTACCTATTTGCTGACGATCTTAAATTTTTTAGGGCAATAAACTCGTCCAGGGATGCTGTGCTGCTTCAAGATGATCTTAACCGCCTAATTGTATGGTGTGAGGATAATGGAATGAATTTAAATATTTCAAAATGTTTTTCCATACGGTTTACGCGCAAAAAACTTGAATGCCCTCAGAAATATTTCATAAGAGATACCGAGTTGGCAGAAGTTGATAGCATTAAAGATCTAGGCGTGTCACTGGATAGGAAACTACGGTTCAACATTCATGTTGATAATATCTGCTCGAAAGCATTTAAAACTCTAGGCTTTGTTTTGCGTAACACTAAAGAGTTCAGCTCTCCCAAAACTAAAATTTTGCTTTATAACTCTCTGGTTCGAAGCGGTTTAGAGTATTGCAGTGTAGTCTGGAATCCATACTACGATGTTTACATTAAAAGGTTGGAAAGTGTCCAAAAGCGATTTTTACTACACCTGTCTTATTCATGTAATTTGGCCAAAACCATCTCTTCATACAGCGATAGACTAAATTATTTTAATATGGAATCATTAGCGGACCGTAGACGTATGTTGGATATTGTATTTCTGTGCAAGCTCTTAAATGGCGTATTAGATGTACCTGAATTATTATCCACTTTAAATTTTTCTATTCCTTCAAAGCTTCCAAGAGTATCCAGGTATAACTTACTACACTCTGTGACATGCAAATCTAACTTAGGTCAAAACGCTCCTGTAAACAGATTATTGAAAAAATACATTTCTGTTGCTAAAATAAAAAATCTCGATCTATTCTTCGACAGCTTAGGAAAAATTCGGAAGAAAATTATTCATGCATGATCTCAAACGCCAACCAACCACTTTTCAAATGACGTTTATTTATTTATGTTTTTTAGTAATTTATGTTATTATAAAAATTATTCTTATGTTTCTTATTGTTATTTAATCAGTATTATAATATAATGTAATTTTTCAATTATTCTACTCAATTCAATTATTATTTCAAATTTTATTATGATTCAGCTCAATTATTAGTACTCAATCTGTTTTTTTTATAACTTTTCCTATTGTAATGTGTTTTTGTAAAATTTTTAAAGATATCAATTTGTGTTTAATATTTAATTTATACAATATTGTCACTAAGAGTTGCGTTACATGTCATCGTCACTTATAATTGTACAGACGCCCAGATTGTTATTTATAATACTTTAACACAATACAATGTAACGACTTACTGTATGTTAGTGACCTATAATAAATAAATAAATAAATTATGATTATTAAACCATTGTATTATAGATTTCAGTGTTTTGTTAATGTCAAGTTCTAACTCAGATATATTATTACCACTAAACAATACAGTGCTGTCATCGGCAAACAAGGTCATTTGATAATTAATTATAGATGTTAGATCATTTATATATATTAGGAATAATAATGGTGATAGTACGCTACCCTGTGGAACACCATAATGTAGTTGTTCGCGCCAATAGTGGCATTACTCCATGAATGCATTTGCCCGTTCCCGCCAAAATTATTATAACTTGCACCTCGCGATTTATCTATATTTTCAATTAAAGCGCGGCAAATGATTCCTTCGCTTTTTAAACTTCTATCCTCCCTTTCTTTCTGGCAAGCGCACTTTTATATAGCGGATTCACTCGCACACTGCCGAGTTTGAAATGAGAAAGAAATGAAAAAGGATTCTCTTCCCGCCGATCTCGAATGCAACACGCACTTATTGACAAATAATTATATATCTACGCAAATTATTAAAAACCGCACCGCACAAAGCATTCGAGTTAACACCGAATTACCGCTCCCGCAATTAAAAGTAAATATACCTACTGTGAAGTGAAATAGTGAATCTTAATGGCATACCATCTAAGGAGAAGTTAAGAAGAATGCGAGTTTGGAGATAAGGAGCAGCCACCTAACTGCGACACAGTTAATACAAGAACCGCATCAACCCTGCAGACCAGGTTAGTGTGCTTGCTAAACCTCCGAACAACCCATTACTTCTTCTTCTTCTCTAATACGCAATCTACAGTCCACAAATCGATTTTTCCTAGAACCTGTTTACAACCCAATAAAAACGCCCGCTTGAACCGGCTACAGTCTTCAAAGACTGCTCCGCATTCTCACCAGTAGTGTTCTATAGTTTGATTTGTAATACATTTCTTTATTATTTTTTTCACATATTTTGCTAATTTCTGTGCATTGTTCTCTGTCTGTTAAGTAGGACTTGATGAGGCTGTGAATATTTCCCCGTATGCGATAATTATATATTTTTGTAAGTAGTATATTTTGGTCTACGTGATCGAATGCTTTTGTGATGTCCATGTATAAGGCTATGATTGGTAATTTGTTATCCATGTTTCGCATTATAGTCAACAGATACGCATATATTGCTTTGTTGATACATTTATTTTTCCGAAAACCAAATTGTTCTGGGACCAAAATATTGTTTGTTTCTAAATAATCATATAATGACCTGTGTATGACTTTTTCAATAATTTTTGAGAATATTGACAATAATGCTATTGGTCTATAATTATTAATGTTCATAGGATCCCCTTTTTTGAACATAGGTTTGATTATTGATTTTTTTAATTTATCAGGAAATTTGCCCTGTGTTATACATTCATTAATCAAGTGACTTTAATATTGGTGATATGACCTTTGCACTCTTTTTAATTACCTTAGTAGTAATACCGTCAAAACCATAACTGCTTGTGTTTTTTAAGGAATTAATTATATTGTAAATCTCTAGAGGTGTTGAAGGTAACATAAATATTGAGTTTAGTGTGCTCTGATTTGACTTGCGTAATTTGTCAGTGGTTTGGTTAGTAGTTTTAGTAATAACGTCTATAAAGTAGTCATTACTAGAAAAATGTCAAAATGTTAACGAAATGGCTAATATATTTTACTACTTTTTAAATATAGCTGTAGCATCTTACATTCCTAAAACAAGACCTAAATTAACTAAATTTCCCTCGTGGTTTAGCAATTCCCTAATTAATATAATTTCCGAGAAAAACAAAAAAAGATTAAAATATTTGAAATATAAGAACCCTCGTGATCAACTAGAATACGAGCTTCTTCGCGAACGTGCTCATGATGTAAGTAGTCAATGCCTTCTTAATTTAAAAAAAATAATTGAATATGATATATCCAAAAATCCAAAAAGCTTTTGGCGTTTTGTGAAGGACAGGTGCAATGGCGCATCCAATATCCCAGCTGTAATGCATCAAGCTGACCAGGTCGCAACTACCGGACCAGAAATCGCGCAAATGTTTGCAAATAAATTTTCATCTGTTTTTAGTAAAGTGGCTGTAAACGACGACGATGACTTCGCTATGTTCAATGATTCGTGTTTAAATTTTGTAAAATTAACAGAACGAGACATTATAGGTACAGTCAAAAAGCTTGACATTTTCAAAGGAGCTGGCCCAGATGAAATTCCCCCTGTTTTCGTCAAACGTTGTATCTCGGCTATAGCGTTACCACTGACTATAATTTTCAATCGATCTTTGCGTGATGAAGTATTTCCTGATATTTGGAAAAGTTCGAAGATCGTTCCAGTATTTAAAAAAGGTGTCATTAATGACGTCGGTAACTACAGACCGATTTCAATTATTTCATGTATTCCTAAATTATTTGAATCCCTGATACGCCCAATTATTACGCGTCATTTAAGCACAAGTATATCGGATCATCAGCATGGGTTTAGGAAAGGCCATTCGATTGAGACTAATCTTGTATCATTTATGTCGTATCTCTGTAAAGAAATTGACGAAGGTCAGGAAGTTGATGCCATATATATGGATTTTTCTAGTGCATTCGATAAAGTCTGTCACTCGCGTTTAATTAACAAGCTAAAACGGTATGGGGTATGTGGATCTTTGTTGGAATGGTTCCAGTCTTATTTAGCAAAAAGACTCCAGTTTGTGGTAGTGGGTACAAATCTGAAAATTATATAGCGATCTCAGGAGTCCCTCAAGGATCGCATCTGGGTCCAGTCCTTTTTGCTGCCTTTATCAACGATATAACTTTTGAAATACGCCACTCTGAATTCTGTCTTTTTGCTGACGATTTAATGTAAAATGTACTATGGACGTGCAACTTATCCAAAGTGATTTAAACAGAATTAGTACATGGTGTCAATTAAATGGTATGATACTTAATACTAAAAAATCATATCATATTAAATTCTCAAGAAAGCTTATACCTTTCACGTCCTCGTATAAGATGAACTCTGATATCTTAGAGCAGGTTAAAGAAGTTCGGGATTTAGGCGTAATAATGGATAGCAAATTAAAATTTAAGTCTCATATAGACGCTACCGTCCAAAAAGCTGGAAGAATGCTCGGCTTCCTAAAACGAAACGCTAAAGATTTAATGTCGGCCAAAACCAAAATAATTTTATATAACGCTTTGGTTCGAAGTCACCTAGAGTTTGCATCGGTAGTTTGGGGTCCTCAGTTTATCACTTACTCGCAACGCATTGAAAGCATACAGCGTTCATTTACTAGACATATTGCGTTCCATTCTTCTGGTATTTCCCACCGTAACACCTATAATGTTCGTCTCAAACACTTTGCAATGATGTCACTTTGTAAACGTCGTGTATTACTTAATATAATGTTTCTAAAAAAAAAAATTTCTGGTACCGTAAATTGTAATCACCTACTTCAGTGCATTAATCTGAACATCCCATGCAACTATCCACGCCATCCTATTACTAAGATCTTTTACATCCCTGCCAGTAAAACAAACCTCTTAAAAAATTCTCCTCTATCAAAAATTTGCGCCGAATACAACCGGGTATGTGTATCTGTTGACATTGACATTTTTCATGACTCATGCTTAAGTTTGAGAAAAAAGGTATCTGTGTACCTGCTCTCTAAACAGGTTCTTAAAATTTCTTAAAAAGTTGTCAAACTAGTTTATTATTATTATTAATCTGCTTACTATTTTTGTGTTTTGTTTCTTAAATTCATATATACAATAACATGTCTTAGATTATAAGAGAATGTTGTACACGTCTTTAATTGGCGTACATACCAGGCCTTAGTTTTACGTTAGATTGTATGCAAATGTATTGTGTGTTATGCTGTTGATGTGTCATAATAAATAAATAAATTAATTAATTAAAGGCTCTTGAATTTCCTTTGGGTTATTAATAATTTTACCATTAATATTTAATGTGCGTACACTAACCCTGGGGTTATTATTGACGTTATTGTTTATAACATTCCAGGATGCTTTAGACTTGATTCTGCTGGATTTTATAAAATAATTATTCTGTGATTTCTGTGTTAGTTTAATTACGTTTTTAAGTCGTTTAGAGTAACACCTTAAAGCCATTTTGTTCTGTTCATCGGGTACTTTCCTAAAATTCCATAATAGTATACGTTTTCGTCTGCTACATGCTCGTATGCCTTTTGTGATCTATTTGGGTTTAATTTTTAAAGTAATTTTTGCTTCAGAGTCGGAAAACACAGATCATATAACATTTTCAAAATGTCGTGAAATATATTGAATGCTATGTTAGAATCTTGTGTAGTATACACTTCCAGAAATGTTATCTGACGTAAACAGTTTATAAACTTATTTATGTTTTCGTTAAGAGTAGTTGCGACTTAATGTGTATCAGGATTTTAAATGGTATGTTTTTTTCACTGGACATTTTATTAATTGTGCTGTATGGTCTGATAAAAACAGTTCTGTTATTTCGCTTTGGCATCCTTTTATGTTGTGTACAATATTATCTAGGCAAGTTTTTGATATTTGACGTGTTGGTAATTGAAATTCCCATTTTAAGTTGTGGCTGAGTAATATATTTTTAAATTCACTTGTGTATTTATTATTTGTCAGTAAGTCAATGTTAAAGTCACTACAAACAATCAGCTTATTTTTACTTTGGGAGAACTTCGATAACACTTCGTTTAGTTTATAGAAAAATGTTTTATATGATAAAAAGTTATTCTTTGGGGGTCTGTTTACACAAATTATAATTAGTTTATGCTGTGTTACTTCAACCCCCGAGAGTTCTACCAAACCCAAGTGTGATAGCTTATTAACTTGAATTTCTTTCCATGCGATCCCATTTTTAACTAATATACAACATCCTCCATGTCGTGTCCTCCTCATGCAGTGTGTAGTCAAGGTATAATTCGGAATAGTTAAACAATGTTCATCACCTTTAATCATGTTATGTTCCGTTATACAAATTACATCAATATTTTTCCCTTTATTGGTTAGATTGTCAATACCCAACGACAGTAGATCTGATTTACCTATGAGTCCGTTAATATTTTGATGAAGTATGTGTAAGTGATTAGATAAGAAATAAATTGCTACTATGTCCACCAGATTCAGTTAACGCCCAAGTACACAAGCCTCTACGCTCGTGAGAGAATTGCGATGTACGCGGTGGCTTGGATGTACATAACTGAGACATCGATGATAACCATGATCTGGGACTATTCACAAACGTATCCAATGATTATACATTTATGAGTCACATAAATATCCGCTACGGCGGGACAGTCAGAGACGAGAGTCCCGCGCGGAGACCGAGGTCGTCCTCTCACCCATACCGTATTGTGACGAAATGAATTGATACCAGAATATGCAATGCAAAATGGTGAAATATGAAATAATTTTAATATCGATTTTTTTCTAACGTAAAAGCAGTAATCGTTTCACCGCTCACCAGACGCAGGTTGAAATTCCACTGCGTGAGTCGCTGCGGGTCGAGGTGCAGGCGCCACCACACCTGCGGGGAACCTTGCGGTGAGCTCTCGTCGAGCTGACTGCTCTCTGGAAAACGCAAGTCGCCTCTATTATCCTATTGAACGTAAGTTTCAAAATTTAAGGGGCGGCTTCTGCTTTTCAACGTTAGACAGAAGTCATCGAATTGTGTGTTAGTTCGTCGAGCGCCCCTGGAGTTTTTGACAGTCCGATCGGCCGCTTCTTTTCCATCGACCCGCGCCGGAGACACGGTCAGAGGGCGGTGGCGGCGCCGGCGTGTCGTTTGCGCGCGATACGCACCGGAGTCGAGCGCGGCCAACTGGTAGGCGGGCGGCGGCGGCGGCGCGGCGGGCGCCGCCCACGAGGTCGAGGCCCCCGCGGCGCCCGGCTCGACCGTCGCGCACTCCTCGTACTGCCTGCGGCACGACATACGCGCTAATATTAGATATACAATACTCACGACGCCGGTCGCTCGATCGTCACAGCCGACCGGTGCCCGGCGATACAACGCCAAGCGTCCCAGTTTGTTGGTTGTTGTTCTGATAATGTTGTGCGATCTCGAGACGATATCACGGCTGTTGCCATTCCTGGCCCCTCGGAGAAGTCTGTGTGCCGGTGCATTTTACTCTTCGGATGTTCTAATCTATTTTAACCGGTTCCATGCCGCCCACGACACTGAAGTACCACGAACCGTTACAGCGGCCACCCACTGTGCTGTCCGTTTCTCGCCGTATATAATAATATAACGTTGAGTGTATGACGTTGCTCACTGGTCACAAATACTTATTTACTTGGAACTTGGAACCACCTTTCGCACCGTGAGGAGATCGAACCTACTTGAGGTAGTCCGCCAGCGAGCGACGGTCGGCGATGAAGCGGTCGCGGGCTGCATTCGCGTTGGACGGCGGGGACGGCGGGGAGCCGCGCGGGGACGCCGGGGCGCCGGACAGCGGTGAGCGCCACACACGCGACAGCGACAGCGACAGCTCCGCGTCCGATATGCCGCTGACGTCACCGGTTGTATCCTTCGCCATCGACTCTGACAGCACGAATGATGAATCTGAACAAAAACATTTACATAAGAACAAGTACAATAAAATCACAAAACAAAATTCAAATTCAAAATCATTTAATCATATAGGTATTCTGTAAACACACTTATGCACGTAATTTTTTGCTTCTAAAAAAGTAAATACGTAATATAACATCCACAGTGCAGTGCAGCGCGTGGATAGATACCAAACAAACATTAACGACTCGAGTATCTGGACACTACGTGCCATAAGCTGTAAAACTGTTTTGTTTTCACGACAATCCACATTCTGGGATTCAGGTGTGTAAAGAGCACCAGCCAACCTCTCAGTGAAGCCAACCTCCATCTATTCATGGCACACCCGGCTGAGCGATGGACGAGGCTATGGCGAACGTCTCGATAACATATTATACACAATTGCAACATGTACCCATACATTTGATTCATTCTATATTAAGCAGTTCACTAAACTCTGGTACCCAAGCTAAGATTTAAATTTTGTGTTATGGGTACTAATGACCTAATTACGTCACAGGTTATTATCACCAAGTTATGGTGGACCGTTGCATAATACAAATGATACACAGTTATAAAATAACAGTAAGAGCCTTATGTATATGCAGACTCGAGACAAAAACTCAAGACAAGTTTTTAGGCCGTCTACTTGTTTATGGACTATTTATAATTACGAATGACATCATGTGGGAATCTGTCATATAATGATTACAACGAAACAATATTGGTGTGATTAGCGGGGAAGAACTCGCGCTGACCCAGGTCCGGCGCGGCGAGGCCGAGAAGTCGCAGCTGCGCGCGCGTGAG
This sequence comes from Megathymus violae, assembly GCA_003671415.1. Classification (NCBI taxonomy): domain Eukaryota; kingdom Metazoa; phylum Arthropoda; class Insecta; order Lepidoptera; family Hesperiidae; genus Megathymus; species Megathymus violae. The sequence continues at coordinate 94,724 of PDGT01000017.1, read as the reverse complement.
CGGCAGCGGCGCGGCGCGGCGCGGCAGCACGCGGCGCGCGTGATGCAGTACGCCGCACGCCAGCGCGCCCGCCGCCGCCAGCTCTACGTAGTGCGCGCCGCTCGTGTACCCTGGACACTTGCACCACCTGCATCCATACAAAAGAATAACATAACTGACAGTTAATTTAAGCTTATAAGCATAGTAAGTATGCATTTGCATGGTAAAAATAAACAGCAGATATCATAAAATCACACTTTTTTCTTATTATAAATCAATATTTATGTAAAAAGGGTGGTTTTGATGTTAACTCTCCTTTTTGGTTTGGAGTCAACCCCTTTTTTAGTTCTGCTATGGTAGAGTGGTTTATTGGTTGCAGAGCGAATAAATGAGAAGTCTGAAGTTTATCTCAAATACTAAGTATATTTAACTGATTTACACAAACTTGATATAATTCCTTAGAACTATTTAAAACAATGGTAAAATATGGTTAATAGCGAGCACGAGATGTCACAACGGTGGTTAGCTACGTACTGCCTTGAAAGAGACAATTAATCGTATTTAAGTATAACGTTATTGAATATGAAAAATGCGGAATTGTTCGATTGCGTTGCACTCGAACATACTCTCGCGCCTGAGATGAGAATAAATCTAAACAGCATTACGAGTAGTTCAATACAATATTATGCAATTAAACGTAATAATAAATCTATTTATTTAAGCAACTACAAAGTAAGCTGTAATCTTAATGATATGAGCATGACCATCTTATTTCTTAGTAGTAAAAACGTCAAAATAATAATATTAATAAGTAAAAAGTTATACGTGTTGAATTATGCGAAATGATTATTCCTAACAAAATAGTTATTATTAATGTTAAACTTAAGAGTCTTCAACCGTCATTCGTCTACGCGGAATCCGTGACGTTTCTGCGTCTGTTTTACCCGCACGGACACTACGTTTCACACTGGGCCACCGTCTGGCAAAACTTTGTAAACGAACTCGAGGACTGTTATTGGTCTCGTTTGACGGTAAGTCCTTAACACTGAGCTGACGATACACTTCACTATACACTGGGGTGGCTAGCGCTGGTTCTGCTTTAGATCTGTCGGTGTGACGACCGTGACTCGTCACGGCGACGAGGACGGGTGGCAGCCGGTCGCGGACCACGACGTGCAACGACCACTCCTCCGACACCGTCCTGCAGCCACGATTGACGCTATATCATTAACTTCTGCTTTGCTTGACTTCAGAGTTTCTAGTTGGTCAGCGAGGACGGTTAAAGATGTATTCAACTGTTGGTTCTCCGGTAAAACTTCTGTTTCTGGGATTTTTAGGCTTACTAGATGGTTAATTTGATCAAGTTCTGGTACTAGAATGGTTGGTGAGTAATTTAAGTGATTAGATTGTAGTTGCAATGAATGTAGAGTAAAATCTTTGCCTTTAACAATACAATTCTGATCAATGCTGATGACTCCTGCGCGACTCAGTTGTTTCACGGTAATTATATCATTGCAAATGACTTTAATAGAGTAATTATCACAGCAGAAGTATAGGTATTGTGACGGCGAGTATAATTCCATCCATCTATTTACGCATGTCGATTTTTAAATTTTGCATGTTGTATGGTTTCGTTCGTTTTTGACACAAAAACACTCATCTCTTTCTAGGCTCATTATAGGTTTAAATAGCTGACACAGGTAAGCTTCTTTATGCATAAACATGCTTTCAATTCGTTGATGGTTGCGAGAAAATTTGTGTTTTGCTTAAATTCACGGCAACGTATTCAGATATGGGAACTATAGTGACCATGTTATTGTTAATTTTTTGGGGTATTGGAAGAATCTTATATAACTGGTAGCTTTCTCAACTAACAAGAGGAAATGTTACCTCACATATAATATATTTATCCGTCACCCTAGCTTTGACGTTTATCAATTGATAGATATATTAAAAACTGAATCAATATTCGTGATCGGTAGAGTAACATCCCTTGGCATCTGCCCATAAATTATTCGTAACTCATTCTTTAACTGCTCCGGTTTCAGTAAATGAACGCTAACTTGACCATGGTAAATATCAGTGATTGTATCTAAAAAAGCATCTTGTAGTCTACGTAAGCCCTGCAGTAAACCGCTCCCAACCATTGCAGAGAGGGTAAAATCTTGTACGGAGGACATATTTTGAATTTCCTGTTGAACTGCATTGGTATTACTTTGTAATTTATCTAATTTTTTGTTGATAAATTTGTGTTGTTTATCTAAATATGCTTAAATTTTACTATAAGATTTAATGGCATCCTAGTAGGGTTCCATGTCATAATAAAGAACTAGATTCCACTTGTCTCTGATCAGTTGAACGTTGGTTACAGGATCAAAATACAAGGTCTGGTTTGTTGATAATTTTTTTATATGGTAAATAGCATTGGCTGGTAACAATAATGTCATAAATAGTAACAAAGCTGTGGCTACGGTCCCAAAAGTCAATCTGTTAAGTTTATTTCCTTCTCGTTTTTCTTCTTTCTTTTCAGGTTTCTCTTCTTCCTTAAATATGGTTTGGTTTGATGATTGAATGCTACGACAGATATCTGGTTGAGGGTGACTGTTCACTGGTAAAACTGATAATTTGACAATAGGCCTTTTCATGATACCACTCCGGTTTTCAACGTAACAACTCGAACTAACCCATCGTAGCCAGGATGTCTCTGTATAACTCGTCCCATTGCCCACTTTCCTGGCGGCAGGTTTTCTTCATGAATCACTACCAAATCTCCTTCCTTTACGTTATCTTTAATATCCTTCCACCTACTTCTAGCCGATAGCATAGTTAGGTATTCTACCTTCCATCTCCTCCATAGATCTTGAAATAGTTTGGATGTTAAATGCCACCTGGTTCTGGCATCATGTTCGGTTTCAATTATAGTTAATCCAGGCCTTGCCGTTAAAAAATAAGCTGGATTTAAGAAATCGAGATCATCGGGATCTTCTGTCAATGCACAAAGTGGACGAGAGTTGGAGCAAGCTTCAACCTTTGATAATAGTGTAGCGTACTCCTCAAAAGTAAGTTTTTGGTGACCTTTGACTCGCTTGAGATGGTGTTTAAGGCTTCGAACAGCTCTCTCCCAAAGTCCATAGGCATTTGACCATGATGGCGCATTGAAGTGCCATTCGATACCCATTTCCGTGATTTCTTATAGGAAACCGCTACTGGAATATAACTGTTGAAGGTAGTGAAGCTCTTCGTGCAAAAATCCTATTGGCTCCTACAAGATTAGTCCCGTTATCGCTGTATAAATGACGGGGCACTCCCCTTCTCGCTGACATTCTTTGAAGAGCCGCCAAAAAGGCTGAACTGGTTAAATCCGACACAAGTTCGATATGAACAGCTTTCATCACCATACATATAAATATGGCAATATAACCTTTGCGTTTTTATTCCTCGTCCTCTGTTAGCTTTCACCTCGATGAATCCTGTATAATCAACGCCGCAGTGATAAAAAGCACATTCAGGGTTCACCCTGGCCTCAGGTAAATCACCCATAAGCTGACTCTGTTTCACTGGCTCTTGTTTTTTGCATGTAACACACTGTTTGATATATTTTTTAGTTGATATATATCCTCTAATGATCCAATAAAATTGTCTCAAGTGAGACAATGGAAGTCTTGTACCCCCGTGGAAAGTTAACTCGTGGGCTTCATTAATTAGTAAAATGGTTAAACGATGGTCGTGGGGAAGAATAATTGGATGTTTCATCTCATGATTTACCTGAGCGTTTCGAAGCCTACCTCCTACCCGTAAGATATTGTTTATGTCCAAAATAGAATTCAAATTTAAAATTTGAGTTTCAGAATGTACTTTATTATATTTATTCAAGTAATCTAAGTCTTGAGTGATTGTCGATTGTTGAATGCATTTGATGATTATCATTTTATCGCGTCACCACTCATGTAAGATAGGGTTGATGAACTGATTTCCGGTAAATAGGTAGTCGTAATATCCACGCGAATATGCGAATTATTTTATTTATGGAACTAAATTTATTTAACAAGTAAATTATTATATTTGGAATGATATCGTTACAGTACTCCATTACTCTAACATTCGTTTGTTTTAAAAATGAGCTTTTAACTTCCAAATTAGTGTTATAAATCGTTTTATTTGTTTGTTTAGAATTGAATGAAGACAACCATGAAGGGCCCTGCCACCATAACTCATGTTTTTTAAGTTGCTTAGCCGTTAAATCGCGACTCGCGCAATCAGCCGGGTTCGTTTACAAAGTTTTGCCAGATGGTGGCCCAGTGTGAAACGTAGTGTCCGTGCGGGTAAAACAGACGCACAAACGTCACCGATTCCGCGTAGACGAATGACGAATAAACTATGTACTATCATTGAAAACCAATCCCATTGCCATATGATAATTTTACAATTGCATAGCGAAATCGAAGAACATGAATACCTTCCACGTGTCGCGGTTATCAACTTGCGTATTGTGTAACACTGAGCACGGGCAATGTAGCAAATTTTTGCAAAAGTCCAGAGAATTAAAATTAAATATAGTAAACCAGTTTAATTTATGCCGCAACTGCCTTACGAATCATTACAATAAGGCATGTTTTTCAAGTAAACGATGCCGCAAGTGTCTAGGTACTCATAATACTTTAATAAACTTAGCATTAGTGAAACATAAATCTGTTGCAATGCCACAGAAACCAATTAAGTCGGCACAAAATATACCTCCTACTGAACACGTGCCGACATCCAGTCATGTTTCATGTCCGAAATTTTATTAGCCACTGCCATGGTTAACGTCACGGGGGTAAATGGTATTCAACATACAATGAGAGCTTTAATTGACCAGGGTTCTCAAATTTCTTTAATTAGTGAAAATGCAGCTCAAATACTGGGTTTAAAAAGAAACCAATGTGAAGGTAAAATTTTTGGGGTGGGAGAAAAAGAAAATCATTGTAAGGGGACGATGGACGTTGGGATACGGTCGATGTATAATGATTTCTCGGTAAAAACTAAAGCTTTTATAATGAATAATTTAATTAAGAGTTTACCAAACAAAACTTTCTTTAAACCATTGTGGGCTCACATACAAAATATTAACTTAGCGGATCCTAAATTTAATGAGTCGTCCGGTCGATTTATTGCTCGGAGCCGATTTATACAGTAAGATTATGTTAGGGGGCTTTATACGGGGAGACGAAGAAGACCAGCCTATAGCTCCGCAGACGCAGTTAGGGTGGTTGGTTTGTGGCTCAGTGAAACCATATTACCGATGTAACGTCGTTCTTCATAACCTGGATGAGTTACGTAGGTTCTGGGAGAACGAAGAAATTAACCAACCAAGTGAAATGTCGAGTGAAGACCAGGAATGCTTACAGTATTTCGTCTTATGTGGTGACAAGTTTTTTTTTTTATTTTTTTTTGTTTTTTTTTTTGACCCTCAGCCCCTATTCCTACTGATACTGGATATAGATTATTCTCACACGGCTGACAATTTTAACCTTGAATGCATTCAGAATAAATTATTATGTCATTCACCCGATAAGTCTGAATATGAAGTAATTATGTTTATTGCTTTGTTATACTTGTTGTTGTTGTTTGGTAAACTATGTATTATCCAGTTATTTATTATGTTAGCACTTATGCATAAATAACTGTAGTAAGCACTTATAAATATATTTATAAATACCGCTTGTATGAACTATTCGGACGCTCGGGTCGCACTGAAATATCAGGCAGGTGTGGCTCCCTCACGCCGACGCTTGAGTGCGAACCTTTTCTGTCTTTATTGTATCTTGATATATATTATGTCCAATACTGTTTGTTACACAAGACAGAATAAATATGTTTTTCTTTCTTTCAATTTTTTATCAACCACAAAACGACTTAAAGATGGCAGATACAAGGTCAGGTTACCTTTCAAGCCAGACGTTAAAAATCAATTAGAGGCTACCAAACAGCGAGCAATGGCGCAGTTTCGTGGATTAGAAAATAAATTGGAAATAAAATTGGAAATAAAATAATATATTAAAAACAGAATACCAACAATTTATGAACGAATATCGAGATCTAAACCACATGATACCATGTAGAAGTACTATCCCAGAATGCTATCTGCCTCATCATGCCGTCACCAAAGAAGGGTCCGCCGTTAACAAGTTTAGAGTTGTGTTTAACGCATCAGCTAAATCTTCTACGGGAATTACTCTTAATGATAAGGCGGACTTGATTAGACTATTAAAAACAGGGGGATTTAATTTGCGAAAATGTCAGTCGAACCACTACCAAAAGAACACCCTGTCGGACATCTCAAAGTTATTCGACCCCCTGGGATGGTTGACACCTCTTAGTACTACCATGAAACTGTTGTTCAGAGACGTGTATCTTTCAAAAATAGATTGGGGTGAACCATTACCAGGGCCCATTATGAGCAAATGGGACAGTTTAAGAGAGGATTTGACCAATATAAATACCATTGAGGTGAAGCGATGGATAGAACTGAAGAAAGCTGATCAGATCATCCAAGTGCATGGGTTCTGTGACGCGTCAGATAAGGCGTATGCATGCGTGATTTATTGCAGAGTATGTGAAGGCAACAAAAATCCCGTAACATTAATTGCTGCGAAAGGCAGACTAGCTCCGATGAGTAAAACCATATCGACACCCCGTTTGGAGCTATTAGGTGCCGGTTTACTTTCATTACTCATGAAGAAGGTCTTAGAGTGTTTAGTGGACTACCATATTGAAGTGTACGGATGGATTGACTCTACAGCAGTGTTGGGATGGTTACAAGGCAAGCCAGCACGATGGAAGCCGTTTGTAGCTAACCGAGTAAAATCTATCACGGTTATAATACCATCAACCAATTGGGGATACATTAAAAGTAAAGAAAATTCGACTTGAAGGACCAATGTAAAAAGGGTGGTTTTGATGTTAACTCTTCTTTTTGGTTTGGAGTCAACCCCTTTTTTAGTTCTGTTATGGTAGAGTGGTTTATTGGTTACAGAGCGAATAAATGTGGTTTCTGAAGTTTATCTCAAATACTAAGTATATTTAACTGATTTACACAAACTTGATATAATTGCTTAGAACTATTTAAAGTATTTAAAACAATGGTAAAATATGGTTAACAGCGAACACGAGATGTCACAACGGTGGTTAGCTACGTACTGCCTTGAAAGAGACAATTAATCGTATTTATGTAAGTATAACATTATTGAATATGAAAAATGCTGAATTGTTCGATTGCGTTGCACTCGAATAATTTGACTACACTCCCACTTGATGATGATTGGTGACATAGCCTTAAATGGTAAAGTCCATTAATTTAGAAAAAACATATTGACTCTTGACATTAAGTAATGCACACTGTTAATAGTTTTATATCACAATGTTATGTTACACTACTCTCTTTTTATTGTGGTCTACTCTACTAGGTGGGGCACAGTTCAGTTCAAATGCAAAACACTCAAGTGCTCTCTTCTACAAACTGAGCTGTATACAATGGTAACAAATATTAGAAAAAATCTAAATAGCCACAGCAGTTTTTTGTCTTGTTTTAACACAAGTGGTTTAAACATCATTATTGGTTTTTAAAGATTTTCTATTTTACACATGCACAAATTTTAAGTCATTATATATTATATACAAATAATGAATCTGATAGTGGTCATGTGCCAAAATTTTTATGTTGATTTTTAACGTTAACTTGAAATGTTTTACCTAAGTAATTAAAAAAAAAATTATCATGTATAATTATGTTGATTTTTAATGCTAACTTGAAATGTTTTACTTAAGTAATTAAAAAAAAAATTTATCATGTATAAGACTGCCAGTGTCCATTTGACAATTATTATTATTTGGGCTCTCTATGATTCTAAAAGTATATCTAATCAACTGAAATGTGTGATGTCAATACTACCCAGTCACAAAGTAGAATACATATATAGTTGAATCAAGTGTAATGTTATTTTTAAGATCTGATTAAATGTAACTCATCAAAAATAATGGAAATTGAAATAATATTTGTTTAAATTATTTTCGAACGTCAAAATATGCTATCGCTTTAAAAATCACCAATGTGAATGGTCCCGGAAGAAGAGGAAGCAAGAAACTCCCAACGAGTTTTTTTCCTACTCAGTTACAGAAAGCACTTATGGCTATATACTAAACTCATGTCCAAGCAATCTTATCCTTAAAACTAATCATCAAGTTTGTAATAACCTTTCTGCATAGGAATGCTTTTGATGTGAGTTTTTAATTTACAATAAAGCATTCCTGTCAATTCTAATGGAATTTTATTACAAATATTTATATATCTGCCCATGAAAGAGCCACCAATTTTGCTGAGTCTGAAATTTAGTATAACCAGTTTAGCCTTATTCCTATACTTCGTTCAAATTGGATATGGAAACTTTGTAAACAAAGTGTTGCCTGGCAACCACAAACAAACAGATGCACGAAACTTTTTGTTCTATTATCAGTATCTATGACCACAGATTACTTTAATATTATAACTTCTGTGGCGGCCAGCAAGCCGCGTAACGTTCCGTTACTTTTTTATTGTTGTCGTTCAAGTTCAATTTTACTTATTTTACAGCGGGTAAATAATTTAAATAAATACGAATTAGTCATGAATTCAATCTAAATAGCCTTTATAGAATTTATGTATATAAATCATGTTGGAAATTTTAATGTTATTAATTTTATTATTATACATATTGCGTGGAACAAAACGTTCTTGTATCGGAATATAATACGACTAAGTTGCAAAGTTAAATACAATCATTATTGCTGTTAGGTAATAATAGTCGTTTCTTTTTATAGGTATAGGCAGGCTTACCCCAAAACATAATATTTTGTGAAAATGTTACAAATCGCTTTACGAAAATAAGGTTGTAGCTGCGTGAGTTTTTCAATGACGAAAGTGTTTTATGACATTAGTTTTACTTAGTTTTCACGCGGTTTAAAGTTCTTATCTATCAATACTAAGTTAATTTAGGATTCACAAATAATATAATGAGTAGTTTAATTTCATTAAAGCATTTGATTTACAAATACAGCTCAGTTGGTGAAAACCCTACAAGAGAGTTTTAATGGTTTGTTTACAAAGTTTCCATATCCAATTTGAACGAAGTATAGTGTTAATATTGTGAACATTATTTTTCTTAAGAAAACTATTAGAATATTTTTTTTACATGCATAATCTCAAATATATTGTAATGAGACAGTTAATATATATTATTGTTTTTTTTAAAGAGATCTCTAAGTGAGTCCCTAGGTTGTAAATGGCACATACTGCTCTTGTCTGTAATATAAAAATCAACTCAATATCAGCAGTTGAGCCCCACAACAACAGATCATAAAACATCACACTGAAAGTAGCTTAAATAAACTAATCTTGCTGTTTGTACATCCATTAAGAGCCTCACTTTCTTAACAGCATATGCAGCAGAGCTAAGTTTCCCTGACAAGGTTTTAATATGACAACTTCATTGTAATCATGAGTCTTTAGTAATTTTAAGAAATATGGTAGAATTTACTAATTCAAGAACAAAACAATTCAAGTCAAAACATTGTTTTCTCCTATCTACTTTTAAAAGTAAGGTGTCTTCAGCTGTAAACATTACTGTGGCTTACAGTAATTAGTTATCTAAGCTGTTGTTAGAAACTATGTATCAACTTAAATTGATATTTATTTTTCAGTGATAACCACCAAAATCTAGAAGTTTTAAATTTATTTCTAGTTTTGTCAACGTCCCAAATGTTAGATGTCTCGATCGTCTCGAGTATATCGAGGCTCCTGAATCGGGTTCCTACCGTATCTTCAATAACCTATTCTATCTGTAGTCTCCTACAGTATTTTTCGAGAATATAATTATTTTGAATCATTATAATTTTAGTTAAAATATACACACATCACTTACAAATCATATACAAATATGAGGAGGAAGAAGGCGTTAACGACAATCCATTTGAGTGAACTTGAACGCTTTCTGTTTGCGTAATGCACATCTATCGTTCGCTGTACCAGCGCCGAGTTGGGACTGAGGGACCTGTAATCAAATAATTATTTTTAATCTACAAGATACAACTATGGTTAACATTCATTTATCAAGCATATTATGGTTATGTTTTTACATTATTTATCAATACTTACATCTTAGAAAAAAAATCGGAATTATTACCAACGGATTAATGTTAAAGCCGTTAGGCATTTATACATCAAATAAATAACATATTAATTATGTATGTATCAAAACTCTAGTCTAAAAAGTTTAAGTCCACTCTTAAACATCCGTTTCAAGATACGGTATGTTAGTTTATTGTGATCTATGGATACGGTACGCAATTGATGGAACAGAACTACAGAAATTCAGAGTACAGAACACTAATACTCCATTCACAGTTAATAGTTATTTAATAGTTAATATTTCTAGGTTCCTACGGTACCGAAGCACAGAATACTAAACCGTTGGGCACCAGCCGCTACAAATTGCTTAAACCACAGACAATTTAGATGGATCGGTAGATACCATAAACATGATATTTGTATAAAACATAAACATAATATACTAACATAAACTAATGTTTACGTACGGACGTATACGCTAGTATAATAACTTTATGGTATAAACATGGTTTATGGTTGATACCATAATTCGTTAAGTTTGATACATTAATTAACGTAATTGGATTAGATACAAATAAGTCACAAAGTGGATTCATAACACTGAAGTAAAATAAAATTTACATTAAAATTATTTAATAAAACAATCGTACATACAGAGTAACTGGAAATATGTTGGCAATCTGTTAAAGGGGGTGTAGTGGAGGTCATTTGCAACCATATTACTTCTTATGACTCCTATCCATATATGAATAATTTTCGAATTAATATTCACGGATGTGCAAGATTAATTTCAACTTGAAAATTGAAAGGAACTACCACTAATTCATTAAATATGATTTTATTATTATTATTATCTGGTTGGTTGATTAAAGTGTCCTTAATAGATAATAATCAACCATTAGAAGGTAAATATTTTCAAAATTTTTTAAATTACACACATAGCTTTTAAATCTTTAATTATTACTACAATCAGGTGTTTTCAACTAAAATAGGCGATTTCTAAAAAATAGCAAAATGCAAAATCCGCAAAATATAGTAGTATTTTGATGATTTTGATGTAGGTAGATTTTATTGTTGATATAAGATTCAAAATAAATTTTTTTGGAATCGTTAACTAGTTCTTATTTAACATTTATGTAGTGATCTAATTTTCAAGTTCTGTGTATATTTAAATAAAGTGTTATAAAAGGTCTAATCAATCCGCATATTCGAAGCCCAAGAGGGCCTGCAGATATCAGCTCCAGCCGACCAGGACCATAGAGTTAATATAACAGTAATAGAGGAACACAGTGTGCGAGTGAGATTTCGGGCTTTACGGAAAATCCTACTTGCGAGAAAGAGATACAAGAGAATTTACCGTAGGACTATTTTCAAACTATTTACTCTCCATTACTCTCCTGTCAAAAAATTGCCATTTGTTATTTTATTAGTTTCACTTTAATCTTTCAATATTTTATCAGACTAAAAATAGTAAGCATAAAGGTGTCGTGTTCAGTATTAAATTGTTGGTTGTTACTTATAACAATAACCCAAACAAAGAGGCAATACACAGGTAACTACTGATAGAGCAATACTACTTTCATGATGCTTATTTCCATAAAAAATGATCTTAAAATTATATAAATTAAGATTACTATTTTTAAATAGGTATAAATAAATATTTTTTGTTTTACCTAGACTTGTTCATATTTTAACTTTTTAGTTTCGGTTACAGCTTGTAAACACATTGGACAGAAAGTAGATAGAATGATATATAGGTGCATCTTTGGCTTTAGAATAGTATTAGCTTCTTAAATTGATAAAATTTGGCGAATTTTATATTTTTTATTATTATGATATGACAATAAACGGCGAATGTGATTTCATATTTATTGACAAGGTTTCTTCTTCTAGGTTTCCTGCAAATGCAGTTCAAAAAGAAAAATGGATTCGAATGTCAAATCAGATAGGTAGTGTTCCTCGTCCCTGTGGCTCGGGAATAGAATACGAGCTTCGGTATCCCCTGCCTGTCGTAAGAGGCGACTAAAAGGGGGCTTTCGGGGTTGCGGACGGCTAGAGTGGGAGCTCGAACCGGCCATCGGCAACCCCGGGAAGGACGATGGTATGTGTGGCCGCATACCGTTGTAAGGTGATGGTGAGCGATGGGGCCTGTAGTCCCTCGTGAGTGGAGGCCGAGCATAAGGGCGCCGCGCTTGGAGGACTCCGGTTGTGTTCCTTTTGGATGTCCCGGAGTTCTCCACAAGTGCTGAGGAAGGCCACCGGGGGGTTTTAGTGGGTAAAAATCCCGCATAACCCTGTGTCGCTCCCACGGCACCGGGTACCTTTTAAAGGTTTCCCCCTCGTCAAAAAAAAAAAGGTAGTGTTCCTCACAAAGTTTACAGTAGACATTTTAAGGGCAACTATTTTGTTCTGCGAAGTCACTGACATGTTAATGAAGAATCTATACCTCCAAAATTTGTTGATTATTTCCTTTCTGAGGGCAATAAGTTATATCGATTTACATCAAAGAATTAATTAAAACCAATAAGCATTATTATTATTGTTTTCTTTAGTACCGTTTAATCACGTTTTGTTTTATCCTCTCAAATAAGTTTAAGCTTAGAAGAAGCGAAGTAAAGAGGGGTTACTAGGATTAGCGTGGTGTTATTAATTTAATATGTAATAATTAATTAAGGGAACGAATTGAATGTAGAAAAGAAACCTGTGATGGAATAGTCGACATTCATGTCGATAATACATGGACGTGAATTTGACATCACTAAAAGTCACGCACATCGGTGTATTTTTCACAAACATGCACATTTATGTTTTAGTGACGCGATTTTGAGATGAGTGTTCCTGTATTACGCAACTCTATGACAGCACGCATAAAATATTGATATAGATAAACATGTCTTTTCTGAAGGGCTTACTTCTTTAATAGTCTGTGATAGCATTAAGTTTCTGTTATCTATGATTATAATAATTATAATCTTCGCTTTTTATTGTCTTCTAGTTTGTCTATAGTGGAACAGGTCAGCTCAGCTGGAGTATTATTATTCTGTGGCTGTGAGTGAGATTGGTATATTGTTATCTATGGCTGTGAGCCTGTAAGCTGATCTACTAAGTAGACTGCGCCATTTTGTGTGTTGTACAAGTATGTAATGGTTGTTTGCACTGATATATAAGTGATTTGGAAAAAGTGAATCTATTGACTGTTCGATTCATCCTCTAGTTACGATATATCGTCGTCGGGTTCGCACAGACGTGTGCGACTGCTACCAACCAACAATGGGCCGATCTTTGACTTTGTCACTTGTGCTACTATTTTTAGCCAATGCAATTCCGTCAAAAGCACAAAGTAAGTAGATATTTCTAAATAGTAAATTACACTTTTAATACTGGTTTTTTAATGTATTCGGTGAACATACTTGCATGTGCCTGAACCTATTTCTAGGTCAATTCGATGTCCTAGATGATGCCTGGAGTAGGTGATGTCATAGATGTCTCGCTTTACTGAAGTTCGCTCTACGTTTTAATATCACGCCCATTCACTCAATTACGTTTTCATTTATTGCATCTATAGATTGGTAATAAAATTTGAGTCATAAATGAATGTCAGATAATCATTTTGCGTTAACAGTACATTGGCAATTATTAATTGAGGATTTTTAGACTGTAAACTGCTCTTTCATACACCTGTATAAAAATATCTACCGTGTGAACGACAAAATTTGTTGTGTAAATATTTAACGGGTAAAAGAATGTTATTCAAATTTTTCGGTCGGCAACGCGTCGCTGCTGCCTTTAGTGATATCGGTGTCTATGGGTGACGATACCATTTACCATCGTGTGGCTCGTTTGCTCATATGTCAACTAGTTGCATAATTAAATACATTTAACTATTTGTAATGTTCAAAATTTATCAATTCAGAAAGCAAGTTCTGGAAATGTAGTTAGCATATTTTCCAATACAATTATTAAATCATTGTTACTCAAAACATTTTTTTAATTATTAATTTAATGTAATTTGTTAATATTCTATATTACTTGTATTGTCCAATCATATATATATATATATATATATATACACTACTGGGCTGTTTTATGCTGTTCTGAACTCCATTTAGAAATGTATGTTGTGAATGAAATTTGTTGTTTACACCACATTTGTAGAGCAGTTTTTAAGTAATGTGATATAATGAGATATGTGTCAAAAGTATCAAGAGTTGAGATAATAATGAAGAATGAGTTAATTGTCTACTATATATAATAAGCTGCTGCATATGTTGAACCTGAGTTTACTTAAGAAGAAGAAAAGTAGTGGAAGTGGTGTTAGGAATACCCATGCTCATGCAGCTGCAGCTAACAAAAAAAATATTTTAATAAAAATAAAAATTACAATTTTAAGTTTATTATAGGCATAAAAAAACTTCAATATATATAGGTGATACTATTATTTCCTTTGTATCATTATGTGAATGTTGTCATTAATTACATTTCACCTTTACATATTTTTACCCATAGGGGTGGTAATTTATCTTCAAATTTAAGTGGGATCAAACACAAAGTATACCTTCTAAAATAAAAAGGCATTTTCCAAATTGGTTAACAACTGGTTGATTTATGAGGGAACAAATGAAACAAAAACTTCCTCCTTTTTTGAAGTTGATTACAAACTGCTGTACACTGTTTTGTTTTTTTTCACATTAATCTGCAATTGCCTGGCCATAAATACTCTCTAAGATTAGACTCAAATTAGAGGCTATCCTAATGAAGACCATTACTATGTCAGATCGCCTGTTTTAGCAGGATAACCTTAATCTATATTCTGCAATAACTTTATCTTGGAAATGGTATTTATAAACCAAGAATGCATGTATGTTTAGGGCTACAGCTAAGCTTCTAGAGTCCAGTTCTAGTTATTCAATATTGAAGTAACAAAATTATACAAATAGTTTTGGGGTAACATGTCAGGCTACTCATTTCATAACAAAGCAGTAAGGTAACAGCTATTACTGGCACATATGCTAGACGACAATGATAGGGTTGGGAGGGCTCGCGAGGTCGGCGAGCCTTGTCCGACGAGTCTAGAAGGTGGCGGCGTGCGCAGAAGCCGACAGCGCGGAGACCCGCGTGACGGTGGTGGAGGGTGCGCCGCTAACGCTTGAGTGCCACCTGCGACCCGAGCAGCGCACCGAGTGGAAGAGGGACGGAGGATTGCTGCCCACGGACCTGCGCGAGGAGCCTGAGCGGCCTGCCTCCGACGGCCGCCGCTTGGCCGCGCGCGTCACCGCCACCGCTGCAGCCCCACACCATGCTGGTGTCTACACATGCTCGCCAGAACGCGACCAGCGCGTGCGCCTGCTGGTGCAGCCCGCCGCGCGCCCCACACCGCCCGCCGGTACCGCGTCTAGCGCCTAGCGCATGCGCCGCTCTCTCTGCCGCCGCTTGGCCGCTCGTGCCGTAGTTAGCGCGACGCCATCTCGGCGCTTTCTATACCTCTGTAAACTCCGTACCGATCGGGTATAACAATTATTTGAACAAATTGTCGACGGGCCATTATCGATAATCTGTTTGCTCGTAAATGTTATTTCACGATCGGAGCGTAGTAGTTATAGTTAGATGTACGGTCACTAGTCGCTCTGTACTGTAGACGAGCCGTAGTAGCGGCAGTTGAAGTATATGTACATCTTTTCGTAGTCCATTTAATTTTATGTCCATGTTGTATATACTTATTGTGTAGTACTAGTGCTTGTTACGGGGCCGCGAATGTCGCGACACGCGGAGGGGGGAGGCACGGGCGTGCCATCGGACGAGCGCACGCGCGTTGCGCGACTAACAGATCGCTACCTAATTTTCTTCATCAGTTTGAAATAACTCGTTGCAAATATTTTTTTACGTAATAACAATGAAATATTTAATCTACAGGCGACAGACTAGTGCGTGCTGCGTACCGTAGTGAGTGCTATTTCTGTGGCGGAAATATAATTCGTTCACATCTTAGACTTCATCACCACATACCATGCGGTGGGATTGTTGTCAAGCATTAAATTATTCTACATAAAAAATTAATAAATGATATGAGCACAATGTAGCTGGTCGGGTCTATAATCAGCTGAAGTTTCATGTAAAACTAGATGCGGCATGACCCGTATAATAATATCCTCCAATTAATGTCGGATAGGAGATTGTATCACTAATAAGATAAAGAGAAAGTTGCCTGTTGGTAGGCCTTCAGTAGGTATAGTTAATATAAACGGAAACTTTTATAAAAAAAAACATCATCTTTTTCCGGTTTTCATAGACAGATTTTTTTACGTAGAAAACTGAGTATGAAGTCCATCTTCCTAACGATACAGATTTAAAGTTTGCCTGCAATACTTAACTACGAAACATTGAGCGATTGTTCAATAAATAGAAAACAATTGAATGTGTAGTTTCTACTTATTTATAGATGGTATTCATTTTAGTTGCATGATTTCACTCTAACTACATTTCATGTTTGAGCTAAAAATAAATATAATGGTTGTCGGAAGTGTTCACAATCGAACTGGACCACTGGAATCGAAGGAATTCCAACAGCGATGGGGCTCTGCGCCTTTAGTAACATATTGCAGCAACTGTAGGTAGATCAAGTCATCGCTGATGAGGGTCGACGCGCGCCGTGCCCGCACACATTTCGACCGCTGCCAATAATGCCTATTTAGGTCGATCGATGCGTCGCCGTCCCGCCGGCGTCGGCTCCTCGGCATCCACTCCAGTGTCGTTCATGTATACACACACGACATTATCTAACCGCATATCGCCTTATCATTCAACGTCGCTGCGTAGATCGTTTCGATTATCTGTTATTTTAATAATTATGGAGATTAAATGTTCCGTGCCGCCTCGTATTTAACACATTACAAGTTACTAACGTGTACCTATCCCCTTACCTATCACGCACCGTATTCACGAGATGGCACGACTATTCGTAGATTTTAATCCGACGAGTCCTTGTGAACAGCCGCAGTGGAGGCTGGGTCGAGTGAGGATCTGTCGGATACATGTTTGTGTCCGATGTATGCAGAGGCTCGTCCGGTAGCCGGGCCGCAAACGCCGAGAAAATCAATATATCTACTTGTATTAAATTTCATTAACTAGAAGTCCGAGTCCGAACCGAAGCGTCAGCGGCCGGGCTTATATCGAAACGATGCCGACAATGGCGAATCGCGCATGCCATAATATAATGTTACAGGCGAGCCACCGACGACGGAAGCGGTCGTGGCCGCGCGCGCCGGTGACGTCACCGAAGTGGTGTTCGAGGTGCGCGGCAAGGGGAACTTCTCGCTGCGGTGCACGTTGCCCAACGACGGTGGCGCCGAATACATCTGGTCAGTCGTGAACACTCACTATACACGTATACACGTCTAGAGGTTGAGTTTGGGGAAGAGTTTAATGAGGAATTTTATCAACAAAGTAAAATTATTCAATATTACTTTATATTTTGACATTGTTATATTTGCTACCGGATTGTATTTTGTATTGAATTTTGGAAAAAAATTTCATCAGCGTTTATTACATTTTATATTTATACAATATATTTTGTGACAGTTGAAATGTCAAGACTAGCGGAAATTATAAGTTGGTGGAGATACGATGAGATAAACTTTATTAGCTTTGAATTAGTTACAAATAGTTAAATGGTTGCTTATTCAGCTAAAATAATGGCATGCAAATTTAACATTTAAATATAACACTAAAACAAATCATTTATAAAATAATCCATTAAAATACAGTACAAATATTTCAATATATATTTTCAATGTTGTTATAGTTTCAATGCTGTTAATTTTATTTTAATTATCATTTAATTCCATGTCAAATTCTAAAAACATAATGAGTATTTTTACAATGTGCTTTGTATCAAAATATTCTTTAAGTGTATAAACATTTAACTTTAAAAGAAATTTCTTCTAATTCCCTTTAAAGACTGTTTGGTAACAATTTCAACCCTCCGGTATCTTATATGTTTTAATACATATAGCCTAGCTACAGGGAAGTACGCGGTGCGTGGTTTAGAACTAGTCTTTTCGGGTGTCTAGTATTTCTTGGGTTATGATTTCCAGTAATGGTAATAGTGCCAGACAGGACACGTAAGGTGCTGCATTACAAATAACCCGAATACATTTTTTTGTGGAAGAAAAAGCCTATTAACGTGAGCGGAGTAACCCCACACTATGATGCCATATCTCGATTGAAGAACTTTGTCTAAATCTTGCTAGTACGTTCACGCATCTACTGATTTTTTACAAACCCTCGATATGATCCTGCCAGATAATTTGATTGTGCAATGGTATTCCAAGGAATTTAGTTCTTATACTTTGTTCAATTGTTATATTATTATGTTGAATACTAAGGTTATGAGTTAATTTATTTTTAGTTTTTAATTGTATATATGTAGTTTTTGATAGATTGATTGTAGGAATATTATTATTTATATGGTTATTGTATTATTAATGTTCAATTCATATTACTTAATGTCAGTTCTTTCATCGGACGTTATTATTATTGAGGTATAATCTGTAACTAAAATCGTTTGATGTTTTGAGATTTCCGCAAGGTCATTTATATAGAACAGAAATAAAAAGTGGACCTAAAACCTTGCCTTGTGAGCTCCGTTGACATTCTGCCTCAGTTTAAATTTAAATTCTACAATGTCTTTATTTTTTGTGACTTTGCACACATTATTTTCGTTGTTTTAGATAACTTTCTATCCAACGCAGACCTGTTCTCCTTATTCCATATTTTTTTAATATATGAATAAGTAAATCATGGGTAACAAAATCAAAAGCCTTCGTCATTTCAAAGAATAATATTACAACATTCTTCTTCATGTCTATGATCATGTCTAGATTAGATTAAAGCCTGCTGGATTTGGTGATTTGCCTTTTTGGAAATCATATTGTTCCGGTTATATAATGCTGAACCTTGTCAAGTAAAATAAATTAGGAAAAAACGTCAAAAGTAAGTTATAGTTATGTATACAATCACAGACCATTCGAAAACAACTAGCGTGCATGACGAGACATCGACGCGCCTCTCCATATTGAAATTTGAGATGTGTACTTTGATCTACTTCTGTATCTACGGTCAACACTACGCGAAGCCTGTTGCACTCCGGAATGTACTAGTAATGGTGTGGAACTCGGCTCGGAGCTGGTTTACATATTTTCATCACATAGACTTGAGCCGATCGGTAGCATCTCAACGTGAAAATAAGCAGTTCACTCACAGTTCGTGATGTGAACACGAGGAAGGCGGAGCACAACCTGAGATGCGGCTTATCTTAGTTTTTGAATTGCTCGGGTGTAGTTAGTACGAGGGGTGACCCAAAACTAGTTATATTCGGTTATTCCTAATGCGCAAAACAATAAAAAAGATCAATATATAAACCTCTGCATTGTTTATGTTTTCAAACGATTATAATTAATGATTGTTCTTTATTCTAATAGAATACCGAGCTGTTTACAATACATATGATTTTTTTTCAGTCCAGGGATTTTTACCTTTGTATCGAGCATAGAAATCATTGTAGTTTTAGCCTCCTTATTTATTAATGGGAAATACGCCACAATGCAATGGCACTTTATTGTGTCGTGAAATCAATATTTATCTAAATATCATCTTTAACATAAGCACCTCCATAACGAGGGTATGTATAAATATATATCTATACTACTACGAGTTTGTGTATGATTGTTTTCTTGCTGTCGGTGCGCGCTGTATTTAAATTTTATATAAAACTTCGTAATATATCTTTTATTTTCATTAGCATTTCGCGCGCAATTATTAAGCAAGTTCAACACTTTACTTACGTATTTGTGGAAACAAAACCTTGTCGGAAGCAAAAAACCACTAACTAATCTACTAACTAAATCTTCGCCTTTGTGCCTTTTAAAAAAAAAAAGGTTCACACACTCACACCCCCGCACTAGGATTCCCTGTGTTGCGGGTGGCATGGACATACACAATTATCACATCACAAACACCCATGACCCGAGAACAAACATTTATCTGTCACATAAATATCTTCTCCGGCCGGGAATCGAACCCGGGACCCCACGCTCGGCAGGCGGGTCACTACCAACTAGGCTACGGGGTCGTCAAACCGTTTTAAAGAGCTTTGTTTAAAAACATTGTCGAATGAAACGATGAACCTTCAAGACTTCAAGATAATTTTAGTAAAATGTATCCAGATAAGAAAGACAATTTTCAAAAACTGGAGAAGAAGCATAACGCTCATGCCAGCGGTTCGAAACTTTTCGACGACTGCTAAGTAAGAAGATGATGGACTTCGAGCTGCGTACAATATCTGTTTGTTAATTCTTCAAACAGGCAAACCACATACCATTTGAGAAGAGTTAATTTTGCCGGCAGTAGAGGAAGTAGTAACTACTGTGCTCCATAAGCCGGCGGCAGACATTATCCGAAAAATTCCTTTGCGCAATAGTTCTGTGCAAAGACGGATTGATGAAAACATTGAAGAGTGATCATCAACTGAAGATATAAATCTAATGAGCGTCTCTGTATATCTCGAGATAACTCAAATACGGCTCGACTGATCTTTGTATGTAGTGAGAACACGTGATTGCGCAGATGATAGGCCATAAAAATATCAGTATACCTAATGATGTCACATCAAGGCAAAAAATATGAAAATTTTAATATACATGTATATATAGTTAATAGTCCAACCAGAACGAAATTGGACAGGGTCGCTAGTAATACATACGATTGTATATTACGTAACTTTGTGAAACCAATATATAGAACCGTGTGAATATTATGCCTAACAAACAAGCCTGTGTGCATGACGTAAAAAATAGACTGAAGTAGAATTAAAGCAAGGACTTTGAATGTGATCCCCGCAATTCTTTATTGGTTTATAAATTATTTGTCGGATTTTATCAGACATTCGGTTTTTCATAAAGGAGTCCGACATAGTTTGTTATCACACGAAACATGTATACTTATTGTGATACATCACCACGATTTATAAACGGTATCATTACTCACCAGACACTAACATGTGGGTGTCTGCATTTGCTGCGCTTCGGTTTACTCATACAGGACTATTGTGCGGTGACTAAGATGGTTTCGCTAAGAATGTATGTACAATATTTAATTACAATCTCGCGCCGTGCCCTGCCGCTACCGGTACATAATTACTATATACCGTTGAATAAACAAACAGCTAAGTCTTTAACGCGCCTGATATGAGAACTGCGAGGTCGACTCCGCGATAAAACAACGCTATGGTTATCTATTTTACACATACTACTTATTTCGTATTATTTGTGAGCACAGATTTCATGTTACGTATTCGAGTACATCTTATCTTACTTGAACGAGCTCGTCGACATTGGCTTCCTTGTTAGACATAATGAAACATATTATGGTGTCAAATTCCATTCTGTGTTACGTCTCCGAATATTCTTCGGCCCTAAATACGAGCATAGTACTCTCCGGCGAAGAACTACCATCTAAATAACCAGTCGGTCGGACCGAAGATGACATAACCGTAAAACGCATCTCCACAAGCGATGCTGGGATGGTATATCAATTACCAATTTAAATCAAAAATATCTATTCGCGTACTATGTTTCTCTTCGACGTGCAACGCCGGCCTCACAGACGACTTAGTCGCATGCCATTTCTTTTTTATTTTTATAAGTCAATCAAATGAAAATTTTTTAGTATTAAACTTTTTCGGGTATTATTCGAATTATTGAGTCCAATGTTGACAGGTCATTACCGACAAAGGCGTGTCTCCAAACCCCGACAAGGTCAAAGCAGTCTCGAGTTTTTCAGCTCCCTCTAACCCTGAAATCGTCGTTTTATCAATGACTTCTTCAAAATTATGACACCTCTGGCCTCTAGTAAAAAGGGACAAATTAAAAAAGATATTAATCACTTCCCTTTCATAGTTTGATAGTTTCATAGTAGGATGCAAGTAGTGATAGGGACAGTTCTCTCCCAAGGCACGGTTGGCAAGGATAATCTAATTGCTTATGCATCCCGGGCATTAAACAGACAAGAAGGTAACACTAACGACTTATAAAAAATTGTTTTTGTGATCCAAATTCCTCTCATTCCTTCTGTAAAAATATATCTATAAAATAATTCCATTAGCAACCCATCACGGCCAAGCGTATACATTTGCCCTCAACCATTCTATGAAACCAATATCTCGCCATCACTGAGGATAGGCTACGTTATTATTTATTAGATAGATATTAAAAGCCAGTGTAGCAGAATAGACAGTGATCGTTTAATTTGCCTTGGCACGACACGATCCTCTAGAAAACATAACTACTTTTCAAATTCTGTAGAGATTCATCGAAAGCTGACACCACTCATGCTCGTAATGGTAATTATAAAAAACAACTAATGTCCAAGATAATCTTTAAACTTGCATCTTTTTTATTACTTAGATTTAAGCAGTTCTTTTACTAATATGTGATAAAAGACTATAATTATAATAAAAAAACCTGCTCCTGGAATCACTCTTTTAATTCTGCGTACTTAATTTTATATCCTGAACACTTTCTTAAATAATTAGCATATTTAATGTAATTTTAGATTTAAACTATATTATTTTTTCATTTATCTTTTATGACATCTCATGACAATTTTTATTTTTCCTCTTTTCTAAACATATATTTATTGACCCTTTTAGAAAAACCTATTTTACATTAACAACAAGTAGCTAATCATATACACTTTCGAGCTAACTTCATTATACATGATTTTTTTATTTATAAATGCTAACATATGGTATTATTGTGACCTGTAACAAACTAAACAAGTTTAATTAAACTATATGCTAAAATTTTTATTTAACTAGTAATTATAAGGCTGTTATTTTTAAGTACACAACTATATAAACCACTAAAAATCTTATTTGGAAAAAATATATCCTAAGGCTATATTTAATATATCCTAAGGCTGTCCTAAAAAATGTAATGCTCAAAATTTAAGATAGTGAACCTCATTTTTTTCATTTCGCTTCGCCTTTAGAAAGGATAAAGCTTAATTTAAGGGGGAGGAATTGCCGCCTAACAGATCGAAAAGTAAATATATCTCTTCATATATTTACCGAGTTTAGGAACTGTACGCGATCGGGTCCAGCGTATAGATCTTACAGTTATACCTACAGCCGGTCCCCAAACCGACTCACCAGACACCAGGAGATCAGCACAATTATACAGATTATGTATCTGGTGCCTTGAGACTGTTCCGTGAAAAAAGTTGATGGCCCACAACTAATCTGGGCGGTTAACGTGGGGCAGGAAGAAGAACGACACGCTGTTGGAGAACGTGCACGACCTGAAGAACCGCTACAAGTTGGAACACGGCGGCGCGCAGCTGACGGTGCCGCGCGGGCTCGAGGACGACTGGGGAAACTACTCGTGTGAGCTGCCCGCCGGCGGCAGGCAGCGGTGGGCTGTGCGCGGCAACCCGTATGCTAAACTGCCGCCCAACAGCAACGTCGTCGAGGGACAGACGCTCAAGCTCGTTTGCAAGGTGAGCGGGTGCGGGTGCGGGTGCGCGTCCGTCGAGCGAGGAGCCTGTTTATTTCGAACCAGTATACCGAACGCGCGAATGTGTCTCAGGTGGTCGGCAAGCCGTACCCGGCAGTGACGTGGTGGTACAAGAACTCGACGTCGGAAGGTAACTACACGGAGGTGACGGAGGCGCTCGGCGACCATGTGAAGCTGAACCGCAGTGAGCAGGGCGTGCCGAACGGGCTGCTGTTGGTGGCCGCGGCGGCGCGCTCCGACGCCGGCCGCTATAACTGCTCGACCGGAGTGGAAGGCCTGGGCGACTCCACCGAGTTGCGAGTTAAGGTACCCTACTGCAATTTGTATTTATGTAAATGTATATAACCCGCAGAACGACGCGCCTCTCGGTCCTCGCCGTGCGACGTCAGCGCCGTGAATTAATGTCGTCCGGTTTTAGTTTATAATTGGAAAAGCCGGCGAGCGGCATCCACTCTGTATACGGATATTTAATTACCTATATCTGTCTATGGATAGAAATGATCAGATATGTTATCTTGTAATTTCGAATCTATAATCTGTAATTGTAGGAAAATGAAAAATGAGCATACTCATTTCAGATGTTCCATCTTACTGGCTTCTTTCTAATGATTCATTATTTTACAAATCATTTTCCGTATTTCGTGCTTGATGTTTGATAATAATAAACCGAATACAATATAAGTAACAATCGAGTGTCGTTCTTAAACATACGTACATTGCAATAGCTGCGGAAAAATAAAACGAAAGTCAATCTGAAAGTTGTAAGTACTACAGTAAGTTACAGTAGGATATCATTGCCACGCTAAAGTATGAAATAGGATGGGATACCGCGTCCTTACCTTATAAAAACTTGCAGGCAGCGTAGATTTAATTCCGATTTAAAGTGTAGCAGCAGATGACGTACCTTAGGATACCTGGCTCTCACCCAGGAGGCTCGGGTTCGATTCCCGGTATCGGAACCACGAAGCCAACCACGTCATCGGCGAATGACCGCGGGCGTGCCTGCTTTGCGCTTTGAAAGCATATCGTCAGTGAAAACAATTTCTAGTAGCATTTACATTGTCTTCAATACGTGTAGCTGCGTTATAACGATAGCCGGGGGTAGATTTGTTATTAATGTTTTAAGAGGTACATTACACAGCTGCTACAAAAGTTTATCAATGGATTCTGCGAAACAGTTGTCCGGCGACAATCTACCATTGCACCTACCTATTGCCTGTATCACCGTCAGTGTGTCATTGTTTGCGTGCCGTGTGCGCAGGACATGTACGCGGCGCTGTGGCCGTTCCTGGGTATCTGCGCGGAGGTGTTCATCCTGTGCGCCATCATCCTCGTGTACGAGAAGCGACGCACCAAGCCCGAGCTCGACGACTCCGACACCGACAATCACGACCAGTGAGTTGCACCCTCCGTCCATGGAGGTCTGTCAGATTACATGTAGGTACAAAAGGGGCAAATAAATAAGTGAACGCATCGAACTCGGAGTGCGGTTATCCGTTTACCGCGTGAGGTGGTGAATTTAATTCATCAGTGACGTGACTTCACCGAGGCTTATAGTGTGGGACATCACGGGGTGGACTGTATCATACGGAAGGGCCATATGAATAAAAGCAAATTCAAATATATTTTATTTATTTGGTCATATTACATACTCTTAGCGACTTAGTTAGCGACTGGTGCCGGTGACGAACTGGTGGTGAGTGTTTGTGTCATTGCAGGAAGAAGTCGTAAGTCGGTGCGGGCGAGAGGAGCGGGAGGGACGAGAGGGGGCGAAGGAGCCGCGGGCTGGGTTGCGTCGCTGCGCCTTCGGTGCTTTCCCGCGACGTATGCACTGACATTTATGTACATATTGTTACTGTTATTTCTTTTATTTTATCACATAGTCTACGATATCTTTAGATAAGACATAAGACGGTCCGATTACAGCTTTTCATGTCCGTTTTGGTAACAGCGGTGCTCCATTTAAATTATTTTACTTAATATTGTGTCGGTTCATTTGCGTCACAATATTTTCTTGTTCACCCTCGTCTGCTCCGCTACGTCGGTCCGCAGTGAGCGCTGTAACGCGGACGCGACAATTGCCTCGCCGTTCGCGGTACTCATTAAGGTTCATTAACTATTAACGAGTGACCGCATCGCCGCCGCGTCTCTCGATATTATAGCTTTCAGGAATCTATGCCAAAATAAATACCAATTATGTAATCGACGACTCACAACAACACATCGATAGCGACGGCGAGACCCGGCGGCGCGCGAGTCTAGTTTACAGTGTTACTACAGAATAAATCGTTGTTTAATAATTGTCGTTTTATTACCGACGGCGATGCCCCGCCTCACGAAACGTCTCGACTGGACGGATGTGAAATATCTGTTGGTATCACCGCAGTCTATCACCGAGGCACAACTCGCCTGACGGTGAACATTAAGACAGCGATCGTTGATCGTGCTGTGAGCGTTCACC
>PDGT01000017.1:18884-68563 GCA_003671415.1 Megathymus violae | reverse complement strand
CGGCGGGTGGTCCGAGGGGGTGCGACACACTCCCGCCAACGAGACACTCCCGTCTTTATAACTTGACATCTCTGTTACAATCATGTACGATCAAAACTGTCCGATCCGACTCAATTTGGATGTAGAGCAAATTTAATAATAGTGACCCGACCTCGTTTACGACGTCAACAATCGGTACATTGTCCTTGTTGGTGCATTTTAAATTAGGACGAGGGAGGTAGGTTTGCAGTTTTTATACAGTTCTACGACTTTCTGTACTTTGTACACGACACTAATCAAGCGTAATCTCAAATCTTACACACACGCACATACAGACACAGACACACACACATACAGACACACACACACACACAACCTAATTCATATGCAGAGCAGACTGACAACGGAGATATCGAGAACTAAAGAAGAGCTTCAAGGGCTTGATTTTTGTTCAATACATACACTACAATATAAATCTTCTGTTCTAAAACTATTGTTTATTTTGTATATTTCAAGCACTACTGTATTAAATTAAAAACTAGTAACATATCAAAGTGAAAAGACATCAAGAGAGGGGATGACACTCGTGTACAACTGGTCGGTTATTATTAGAAATAGAGACATTTATTTATGGCATTCACTCGCTTTGTGTCGTTTCTCCAAGCGGATTTCACCTTCGGTTGTATATCGATAATACCTCATCGGGCTAATCGACCGCCTGACTTACCGACTCCAGGTGATCCCCATACATTAAGAAGAATCATAAACAACTGAATTATGGCTGTACATATACATAGAACGTCCATCTACGTATGAAGTAATCTTTGTGCATACGGTGCCGCGAAGTACTGAATACTTCGTCCGCGCCGATGTTTCCGCCAACTCACGACGTC
Organism: Megathymus violae; assembly: GCA_003671415.1. NCBI lineage: Eukaryota > Metazoa > Arthropoda > Insecta > Lepidoptera > Hesperiidae > Megathymus > Megathymus violae. The sequence continues at coordinate 67,691 of PDGT01000017.1, read as the reverse complement.
GGAGTCTTCAAGAGGAGAGTGAATAAGCTTTTAAAGTTAGTGTGTTGAACATTTTGCACTTCATCGCCACTCACTTATTTACATACTTTATTTATTTATTTAAACTTTATTATACCTAATACAATATAGTATAAAAGGCGGACTTAATGCTAAAAGCATTCTCTAACAGTCAACCTTTGAGCTAAGCAGATATCAACGATGGCGGCATAAATATATGAATGTAAGAAAAATAAATCATATAATAAATGTTGTGGAATTACATATAACATTACATATACAATAAACATATAGTACAACAATATTGAAAAAATATGTATTATCGATTTAAATATGAAAATGTGCATCAGTTAAAAAGTGAACCTGGGTAGATGACGATTCACATGTCCACGCAGATCTGATATCAACTCGGCACATTCCTTCGGCCTTCAGCAGATAGTGGGCAGTGACTCCGTTTTTAAAAGTTTGTTTGTTATCAATTTTTCTTATCTGATGCGGGAGAGCATTCCATAAGCGAATAGCATCAATAGTGAAAGATTTTGACATAAAACCAGACCAGTGAAGGGGAGTCGCTAATACGAGAGTATCGGAAGATCGTAGTGGACGCTCATGAGTTTCATGAAGATACTGAAATCTTAGTGTTAAGTAACCTGCGTACAGCCGTTCAAACAGAACAGAGTGCAATGTGGTTAGTAATCTAACCTGCCTACGATCCCGAATTTGGAGCCATTTGAGTTGGCGACGATAGGAGGAAATAAGATCAAATTTCCGTAGGCAGTAGATGAAGCGTATAGCATTATTAATGAGGCGTTCTATCTTATTGAGTAGCTGCACTTTCAGATCGGAGCAGCACAGATCAGCATAATCAATTGACGGCAAAATAAGACTACCAAAGTAATCTTAATCTGGGTAGGGAGGTAGTTACGAAAACGATTTAAAGTGCGTAGCCTCATGATAACTGATCGACTGATCTCACTGACGTGTACTGACCAACTACAAGAGTGGTGTCCAGGTGTAGTCCAAGATTTTTGACATAGGTTGAGCAAGGTATATTATTATCATTATAACATATATATAGCAGTATTATCAATTATAACAGGCAAGATAGTTTGAGCATTTACATTACTTACCTGCAGGGTTAAAAAGGAAGCTTTACACGAATCATAATATGATCCTAATTTGATTCTGCTTCAAAATCGTAAAATGGTCAATTCTGCGGCAATTATTATATATATTATGACTCACGTATAATTCATATTTGCAATTCTGCTGTTTGACGGCTTTGTATGGAAATTGGTAAAATGGTCCACAAAATAGGAATTGCTTAAATGTCACATCGCAGAATCATAAGAAGTTAGTCTGGAGCAACATCTCACGATTCATTTTTTTAGTTTCCTTGCGTTTGTTGACGAATATGGCTGATTTAGGACTCTACGAAAATTTTCTTGAACACGCGCGAGTGACGGAGAGTATTTTATATCGCCGACGAAATGTTAATCTCCGAAACTCTGAATTGGCGTTTGAAATACCGGACTCCGAGTTTGTGGGCTTATATAGACTTAATAAAAGCGTTTGTAAGGATCTCATCCAAGAATTAGAGCCATATTTACCTGTGCGACGAAGTGGAATTAGTGTTAGCACAAAGGTAAGAAGTTTATTAGTATTAGTAGATACGAGATTTAATTTAATGCACTGAAATATAATGTGCCATGTCATATATCTTCTTTTTTCCAGGTGTTAAGTGCACTTAGTTTCTATGCTTCTGGTTCTTACCAGAGGTTCATAGGGGCAAGTGTCCATAACAAGATGCACCAAGTTAGTGTATCTAATTGTGTGAGGTATGTGACAGAAGCTCTTAATAATGAACATTTTAGGAGAAAGTACATTCGTTTCCCACAAACTCGGGCAGAACGAAATATCATTAAGCAAAGGTAATTTATATGTATAGATAGAGCTATTTCCTACTGCTTTTCTATTATGTAATTTAAACAATTTTCTTAGATACCGTTTCAATTTTCCAGGTTTTACCAAAAATTTGGCAAGCCGGGTGTTGTGGGGTGGATTGACGGCACTCACATTGCTACTGTTCGCCTGCTGAACACGAGGAGACGTTTTTCAACAGAAAGCGATATCACTCGTTGAATGCGCAAGTAGTAAGTGAAGCAGAAACTTATTTTAATGTAAAATGAAACACAATGTCATATATAATCTTATAATTTATTATCATTACATAGTACTCCAATAATTATTGATTATTGTTTTAGATAAGAGCTACACTATAAACATAAATTTGTTGTTTTAGGTGAGTGATTCCGACTTAAATATTATTAGCATCGATGCCAGCCATGGTGGGGCAAATCACGATTCCTTTGTCTGGAGCCATCATGTGCTGAAATCTCATCTTGAACACCTTTACGAGGCTGAAAATGAAACAGTGTGGTTCTTAGGTAGGTATTTTAAAACCAACTTAAAATTATTTGACAGGAAACATCACCAACTAAAATAGGAAATAAGTTTAAAAAAATATTTTAATAAATTTCATTGTTTTTAGGTGATTCTGGGTATCCCCTTCGACCGACTTTATTGACACCAACAGTGGACACTGCGCCTGACACTCCTCAACGCTATTACACGGAGCGATCTATAGGACTGCTCAAGACTCGCTGGCGGTGTCTTTTAGTCGACCGAAAACTACACTATCACCCCATGGCTGGATTAATAACTAATGCTTGTGTCGTACTACACAACATTGCCAATGCGGCTAGACTGCCTGTATCGCCATTAACTATACAGGAAGAACAAAATGAGGCGACTATGCAGGTAACATAAATAAATGAAATAAACATGCATTTTTGTAATACTATTTTTGTTTAAAATTCAGATTAATAGCAGTTCATTTAGTGTTTTTATTGTCGTACTTATAATTTCATAATTATTGCTGCATATAATATTTCTATGAAATCAGTCCCTCGTTAACGGCTCTGATGTTTTTTATTTTAGTTCCAAGTATTTAGTATTTCAATAATTCAGCTGTCAGTATTTTCTTAATTTTCTATTTAATACACTCTATTTCTACTTAATTTCGGGCTAGATGAATGACTAATAGTCTTAACATTTTATTATAATTATGATTTATAGAGCATGTGCATTACCTAATTTGTATACTCTTATTTTTCAGGTTACCCATACCACACAAAATGAAACGACACGGAGAAATTCTAGCTTAACCGCTGGTGAAAATGTAAGGAGTGCATTTATTGAAAGGCTGTGGTCAGCAAGATAGTTAAGTTTTAAGGTTAATTTTTTGATAGATTTATAAATATATACATATTAAATTTGGTAAAAAACAAAATATTTTTTTTATTACCTAACTACTTAATATCTAGTATTTGTTGGTTGCATCTGTCAGTCTTGTGGCAGCATCTGCAAGACCTGTCCCTGTCCTATCAGTTGGAAAGCAATAGCACTGCATCTGATGAACTCTTTACATCTCCACTTGTAACAGGACCCTCCTTTGCACCTCATCTAATGAAACCAATGGACGAACCTAAAATAATAAAAATATATTTAAATAATTTATTTGAATTAAATTGCGATAATAAAATCTATAGCCTATACAGACATAAAATAAATTACCTGTAAAGGTAACTAGATACGAGTAACCCTCTCGGGACTTCGTTTTGTCTCGTCCGTGGAACAAAATCGTAATCATTCTTCTGTCATAGGAAAGTTAAATATAGTATATATACATATATATATATATATATATATACATATATATATATATATAGTTGTAGGCTCATTTACTTTAATAGATTGTTACAAAACTAGTCATCACTAAACTAAGCAACATTTCTACAACAATACTGAATTAAAAAAAAAATTGTGTGTCGATCCATAAACTACCTATATTTATGTTCACTAGCATCGAGAAATTTATAAGTACTTACTTAAAAATAGAGTTCCAACTCGTACGAAACACGATTGTGGAATGTTTACGCTCTTGTATGCGAACATTATTGAAGTGTTAAACTTTTAATTTTAAGTGTTCACATTCTTTACACAACTCGCACTCAATAAAAACCATAAATTATGTGTTTTGGTCTCTTCAAAGATTTGTTTCGATAAAGTTTCAAGGGTTTGTTTTGATAACCTATTTTTTTCTGTTTTGACAATCTTGACTTTGCCATGAATTATTGCCAGGTTAAAACAAGATTGAATAATTATTTGGGAATACCTTACTAGATTTCTTTAAACTATGATATTTTGGTGAATATACGTCTTGATTATTACAAATTATTCATTTCTTACATGAAATTGTTGAAATAAAGTTTATAAATAATTAATAAGTTTAAAAGAAATATTAAACGGTAAGTTCGGTTTTTTATTTTTTTCATGTGGTGACATTGTCACCAAATATGAACCATAATATGAATTGAATTGTAAATAATTCACCTGAATGTGTGACCATTTTACGAAAATAATAGGAATTGCTAAGGATCTGCTACGAATTCATAAAATGAATTGCTTGCAGAGGAATTGCTCAATGTGGCCTTTTTAGGCCAGCTGATAAGCGCTACCAATTATAATGGCCTTGCATTTTAAAGGATTCACCTTGATGCCATACTTGAGCGACCACTGATTTATATTATCAAGATTTCTGTTTATCATACCTATGGCATCATTTATGTTATAGACGGTGGCTTGCGCATAGATGTGCAATCAAGATAAAAGGTAAGAAAACTAATGTATATCGAAAAGAGAAGAGGAGAAAGAATTCCACCTTGAGGTACGCCAGCTGTAAGTTCGCTCCAGTTAGACAGATTACGATCTACTCGGACAACTTGCCGACGACCCCGGAGGTAAGATGAAAACCATTTCAGTTCATACTTTGTATGTGTCAATATTGTTCGCTTAGTTCAGTTCAATCTGTAGTTGGCAATCGCAATTAAACACTCGACTGTAACGCGTATTTTCTTCGCCAACCAAGTCAACTGATCTCCAGTTTAAATATCAACCTTAAGTATATCACCACATATAGTGAGAAGAGGATAAAGTGTACAACTTTGGATAACAATTATTAATAACTAGCGAACTGCCCTCGCTTCGCTTCAGGAAAACTACGGCTTATAAAATTCATAATTTTTTTATTTATGGACGGATTACGATAAAACAAATAGATAGTTTCGGATGCAGGTAGGTACTATGTACTTATGAAAGTATGAAATATGTTTCCCGAACCAAGAAGAGGTCAGGTAGTGTTCTGCAAAAGTAAAAACAATCCATTCCAGTAATTTGCTTTAAATTGAATGACCTCGAAGAATTTGTCAATCTTGTTGTGTCGGAGTCCCGACCCCTGTAGTCTGCGCAGTGGCGGCGAAGTGTTGCTGAAGCGCGCGCAGCACGCCGCGGTTGGGCTCCGGCGCGCCGCGCAGCTGCCGCCCCGTCACCGGGGACACCGCGCCCTCTGCCAACACGAGCATATCGCTAGTGGCGCCGGTGCATGGTGGTACATACCTATACAGTGTGTCCCTCGATAAGGTGCAACCCCGAAAACAGGTGACATAAGACCGAAAATTATCGACGAAAATGGGTTTTTTATTTTTATTACTTGTTATTTTTTTTTATACGCCAATTAACATTTTTATCTCGTATTCTGGACCCTATGTACAAAATAAAATATTTCTCATAAAGTAACGGGCCGATTTTGATGAAATAAACGAAAAATCAGTGCCAAGTATCTAACGATGACGATAAAATAAGAAGCGGCAGGAAAAATGTCTCTCAGGACTTAATTTTTATTAATAACTGTGTAGAAAAAGGATTTTTTCAGACTATTTTCTTAATGAACTCAAATTTTTTCGAAATTATCACCATAATGTTGGTTAATTTTATGATTTATCATTATTCCTCATAATATTAGCTTTCAAATAAAAAATAAATCAACATTGTGTCTCATTAAATATGGTAGCTACGAATTCCTAAACAAAACGGAATAAGTATGATAAAATTCGTTTACATCGAATGGTTGACATTTAGAATAAAAAAGAACTTAAAATTTAATCAATAAAATTATTTATTTCTTTAGATCATTTAATGCATGAGGTGCTCAAAATGTCCCCCGTGTTGCACATTGCCACACGAAAAGCCACTTGTTGTGTGGCCCTTCGTATGATTTGTGATTTAGTTTTTAGATCTTCCACACACTGCATAATGCGGTCAAGCAGCTCGGCCTCGGTGTTTATCCTTGTGCTGTAGACTTTTTGCTTCATGATACCCCATAGAAAATAGTCTAGGGGTGTTAGATCAATAGAGCGGGCTGGCTTATGACGATATGTTGATTGGACCTGTTATTTTACCTGCGACATTGAATGCGGATCGATTTTTGACATTATTAAGAGACGAGCTACCCCTTTTGTTAGAGGATGTACCACTGGCATCGAGACGGCAAATGTATTTGCAAATGGATGGGTGCCCTGCTCAATTCCTTCATTAAACCTATTGTTTGCTTATTCTTATGTTCACTACCTATTGCGTAACTTCTAATTTCTTGTATTTGGCTTTCAAATCTCCTTGCATCTTCCTGGTCTAAATTTCCTGTTATTGCTTTTATTATTGATCCTAAACCATCTATCAATCCTCTCTTATTCCTTGATCCATGTACTGCTAATCTTAATAATCGCTTTGATCCTAAATATACTAACTTATTTTCTATATTTTCCACTAAATATTCTATGTGTTGCCTATTAAGTAAACTATCTCTATAACTTGATATATTTTGATTCTTAAAATTAAATGAGTAATAATCCTTACATACTTCTACATAGATTTCACATATTTTGAAATATTATATACTACGATTAAGTGGTATGTATCTACTTGATTATGAACCTTCGCTTCCTTTAATACTATTACACCATTATGACTGTCAATAGGTTCTATGATTGCGGCGACTCCGGTGAGCCAGAGGGCTGCGACGAAGATGGTGACTCTCCTGAAACATTCATGGGACGTCTTAGCATTCTGAAATGTACCCTAATTGTTTTAGCATTCACATGTTTTCCTACTATTTCCGCGATCTGTTCTGGGTGTATTCGAACTATTGTATAAGGTCCTATATATTTTGGTTCTAATTTATTGCTTCTAGCTGTTTTAGCGACTTATTTATAAACTTTATCTTATTATTTGACTTATTTATAAATGAAACATTTTCTGTATTTCTATTGTTTTTGTCAATTAATGCTTGCTTATCGCTTGCTAATTTAGTCGTAACTAATTTGTGGACGTTTTCCATTATTTGTTTATGTTTATTTACGTATTCTTGATAAAATTCTTTTGGACAGTATAATTCCAGGGGATTTCTACTGCTAGTGTCAACTGGAATTAACGATGTATCTAGTAAAGTCTCTATGTCTATTCCTTCAAACTCATCGACCACTTCTTGCGACGTACTTGGTTGAGGGTTATCTGTATTTTGATTTACTTGTTCGCTATCTAAAATTAGATCTAGAACTTCACCTGGTGTTTTTTCGGTTTCTATTTCGTTATTATAAAGGATCTTAACACGCGATAAGGCATCTGCATTCGTATTAGTTTTACCTTTTTTGTATTTTATATTTTTGTATTTTTTAGAATTGGGGTCTTTAAGAGACATAATCCATGTAAGAGGTCTATGATCAGTATATATTGTAAACTTCTTTCCATACAAGTATGACGAAAATATTTTATTGCCCATACGATACCTAATAATTGTTTTTCGATTGTGGAATATTTCTCTTCCGTAGATGACAGAGTTCTTGATGCAAACGCTATTGATCTATCTTTACCTACTGTTCCTTGCGATAGAACAGCGCCTAAAGCTACATCTGATGCATCTGTTGTTAAGATAAATGGTTTTTCAAAGTCGGGATATTGTAAGATTGGGGCGTTTATTAACACTTGTTTACATTTTTCAAATGATTCTATGTATTCTTCTGAAATTTCTATTTTTGCGTTTTTCTTTAAACATTTCGTCATTGGTTTAGTTAATTTAGCAAAATCCTGTATGAATTTTCTATAGTAGCCAACTAACCCTAAAAATGATTTAATTTCCTTTTGTGTTTTAGGCATTGAGAATTTTTTTATTGCAGCGATCTTATCTGTGTTTGGTTTTTTAGACCTTCGTTAGTTAATGTGTGTCCAAAAAATTTAAGTTCCTTTTGTAAAAATTCTGATTTATTTAACTGAATCTTTAAATTATGGCTTCTAAACCTTTCAAAAACCTGTTGACATTTTTCCAGATGTTCCTGCAAGCTAACCGAATATATGATAACGTCATCAAGGTACGTTAGAACGTTGTCTAAACCTCCTAGAACAACGTCCATTAATCTTTGAAACGTACTCGGGGCGTTTTTTAATCCGAAAGGCATTCGTAGAAATTCGTAATGTCCTCTGTCTGTGCTAAACGCTGTTTTTTCTACGTCTTCTGGGCCCATTTCTACTTGGTAACCTGATGCTAAATCTAGTGTTGTAAAGTAGTGTGCTCTATGTAATTTATCTAAAATGTCATTAATGGTAATGGGTATTTATCTTCAATTGTTTTTTCATTTAAGCGACTATTATCTATAACCAATCTAAATTTCTTTTCACCTGATGCATCTAGTTTTTTTTCGACTGTATGCACTAGACACGACCATGGTGACATACTTTCCTGAATGATGTTTTGTTGTAATAGATTATCGACCTGCTTCTGTATTTCCTGTTTCTGTTTAGGCGCTTGCCTGTAATTGCGCACGAAAATAGGGGTGTCGTCTGTTAACCTAAGTTTGTATTTCACTTGGTGTGTGAATGTGAGCGGAATTCCTTCGCAATAAAATACGTCTCTATAATTATAACATATTTTTTTAATTTCCCGTTTTTCTTCCTCGTTCATATGTTCTGTCCGTAACCTATTTAAATTTTGTTTTAATAAATCTTCACTGTCAATCGTGTTAATATATGCAGAATTGCTAACATTAAGTTTATTGGATTGGTCCAGATACGGTATCAACGTAAGTGGTTATCCTTTTTTTAGTTTTATTTTATTTTCTGTTTTATTTATAACAGTTGTCTTAATAATTCCGTTTTCTAATTCAACTATAGCTGAGGGAAACAATAAACCATTGTTGATACATTGTTCCTGAATTTCATATGTGAATTCTTTATAATTGCAAGCTAAAGTTACTAGTTGTTCACAATTAGGATGAATAACGACATAGGATTTAATATCATCCTTAATGGGAATAGTCGTTGACTCAGTTCTTAAAACCATAATTTTCATATCTACCTGTGAGCTTGATGGGTCTAGTAAGTCCACTCCTAATAGTCCCATAAAATCTTTATCAAAGTTAAACATCAGGAACTTATGTGTTAAGTTACATCTAAACATCTTGGGTAGTTAATGTAAACAACCTGATTGTGTTTCGTTACGCCGTGAGGTGTTTTAATAAAATGAATCTCGTTTCTTATCTGTTTGTTTATGTTTAAGTCTCGGACGACATCCGGGCATATGAGCGATTGAGATGCTCCGGTGTCCAATAAAAATCTACCACCTAGTTCACTAATGTACACGTATGGTAATTTATTATTGTTTTTATTTATATTTATATAGACTATGTCTTTTCGTCCATATCTGGAGGGGAACAAAAATTTTCGTTTTCCTCCTCCGGGGAACCAGATTCCTGTATAAAATCACACTCGACATTTTCAAACTCTTCCTGATAATTAATTCTTCGTGTTGGTCTAGAACTAGAGGGTCCAGGCTGAAGCTGGATTGGCCTCGGCTGCTGAATATTCGTAGGAACCCTAAAATTAGTTTGAGCAGGACCTACCTGCGGTAATGTCTACGGTAGCTGATTCGGGCATTTATAATTATTTTGAATCGGATACCTATTATTAATAATATTCGGCCTAGGAGGAGGTGCGGTTGGTTTCACCCTATTTTTAGCCTTCACCTCTTCCTGTTTGGCTATCATTATAGCTTCTTCCAACTCGACCGCGCTTTTAAACCTGATGGTTAAGGCTACGACGGGGTCAAGTTGATCCAGAAAAACATCTATAGCCATTTTTTCTTATAATTCACGCTTATTCTGATCAATATTTATCAACGCGTATGATATTTCTCTAATCCTATCTCCGAACTGCTCTATACTGAGTTTATCTTTCGCGAGGTGCATCAATTCGTTAATTAATTGTACCTCACCACGAAATTCACCAAATCTACTTCTGAAGATTTTTTTATGTCTTCCCATGTTTTAAATTGGCTTTGTTGGGAAAGTGCCTCCACAGCTTTACTTGTCAATTTATTCCTAATTAGGCATGCAATAGGAGCTACCTGTTTATCCTCGATCAATTCTAAAACGTTTTCCACACTATTTATATAGAATTGTAAAGTTTTTCTATTGCCATCGTAAGTGGGCAATAGGATCGATAGCGTACCATAATCAATTACATTTGAATTATGTTCGAGTTTTTGTTCTGTAGCCATTTTTTCTTTTGTATCAAAATCACACAACACAAAAATCAAAAATGCACAACACAATATTATAAAATGAATAATACAATAATGCACTGTACCCAAATGTTAGTTGGAACACTAGGGAACAATGGGATTCTCGGGAGCAACAGAGTAAAATGCTTACCCCACGAGCATTGCCAATTGCAGGCTGTGAGCCTCTCGTCTTCTGGGCTGCCGGGTCGTTGGGCGACTGGGATGCTGGGATGCTCGACGGCTGGGATACTGCGATGCTGGGCGTGTCTCGATGTAGATTATTTTTTTGATTCGCGTCGCGGATGTTCCGACTTTACTTTTCGAAAATACCGTTTCAACGAACGCGAATCCTACCGCGACTGCGCCGGTTAAGGATCGGGACCCGTGATTGGGGTTTTTAAAAATAAACAAAGACGACCGGACTGCCCCAAGATTGAGACAGAACTGATTTTATTTATCTTTAAACATGGTACATTGCATTTGAAACCTTACACTAATTATTTCATCCGCTGGCTGGTTACGCCAACGTAACTCAAGTTATAAAAAAAAAACCCATTTTCGTCGATAATTTTCGGTCTTATGTCCCCAGTTTTTTGGGGTTGCATCTTATCGAGGGACACACTGTATATGTATGTGTATTACTCGGATGCGGGCGCGCTTACCGGCGATGAACCAGTGCGCGAGCGCGGCCTGGTCGTACGTGTAGCCGTCGGACGCCCGCAGTGGCCGCCGCGGCGCCGCGTGCGTCAGCGCACAGAGCAGCGCGTGCGGCACGCGCGCCTCCTGACGACCAGCAGCGCACCGTCAGTGTCGAGTGCACTGCTTACGAGTTAACACTCGCGCATTCTCGAGAAATAATATATTTTTCTTACATCCATATCGAATGCCATTTTTCATACTGATATAAAATTTAAGCTCTGTATCAGTGGTAATCAACCTTTTTATAGGGGCCACAAATACGTGTTAGACGTGGGGTCGCGTGCCGAAAAAAAAAGTAAAGTATGGAAGCCAAGGAAAGGGGACTCCTACGGTCTCTCTCGCTCGATACGGAATTGACAAGTCCCAATGCAAAACTAATCCAAGCACTCGATGATTTGTCGTATTTGCAAAAATACTAAAATGTCGTGTTGCCGTGACACAATTAGACGTCTGCTGTTAGTTAAAAACTAAATAAATAAGTTTCCGTATATTGCAGCAAATTGCCATATAAATGACAGCACTGCAAACCGCGGGCGGTAGTGTTACGTAGAACTTATGTACTCATTCAAAACGGTTTAAATTAATGTAACATCAGATGGGCCGACCACAAGCCTGTCAGGCCGCACGTTCAGTGTGGCTGGTTATGTTCACTGATCGCCTTTTTACATTTACCAATGGAAAAAATATTATGGAGGAAAACTGTTTCGATTCTGGTATACCTATATATTTTTTCTATATATGACATTCAGCTGGTACGGCAGCAAGCTTGACTTCTAATTTTAGTAGCTTCGGCTAGTTTTATTTCAAGCTTTTATTGTGCTCATTTTTTATTCGGCTCGCAGGACCGGCTTTTATTTTAGCACACACATGAAAATATAACAATAAAAACTCGCCTTGTAACTAGAAAGACCATCCTTCTTTATTTCCATCAAAATGTTATTTAGCTAGAATAAAAAAAAATTCTAAACGAGAATTGACCAAAACCGGGCTATGATTGCATCTTAACCATTTAAAGATTAAAAATCATCTCACAAAATATAGTGACTTACTTATTATTCTTAGTTGCTTCTGGCGCGGGGTTTCAAAGTTAAGTTAAGAAAAAGGATTTGTACTGACCTACTAATTGATTTGAAGCAACACATTGTAAGCGAAACTAAGGATGTGAATTGATAACCATAGTGCAATATCGATCATAGCATCGACGAAAGCTACTTACCGATTCTCGATATAAAAACAACCGTAAAAAAATTATACAATGAAAAACGTATAGGATTATAATAATAATTTATTATTACCTATTTTACGACACATTTCTACTTTGTTCTATAATTTAGGGACTGTAAAGAACCGATAGAACCATCTGTCCGTATGCCTATAGTAACTTCACAATAAAATATAATATGTCATTTTTATTCATTTGAATGCAAAAATATTTAAGGTGCATATCAATACATCGACACGTCCTACGCATAGCTCCATAACTGCCGCTTCAAGAGTTATCGGAGTATTTCATTTTCGTGATCTACAACCTTGATTTTATGTAAAAGACTTTAAAAAAATATTAATTTTACACTCTTATTTTCACAATAGTAAAGTGTACATCTTAAAAGATATATAATATACATATAATATAAATGCGAGAGACAGCAGTGCGTGCGGGACGGGATCTGCCAGTTAATGTTTCACTACGGCGATCGTAGTGAGCGGTAGTTTGTTTTAAGGAAACTAGAAAAACAGGATTGTATTTAAATTAGTATTATTTTACTTTGCAATAAGCTGCATGCACAATATATGATGGTATATACTTCTATACATGCATGATTGTATTTGTATATCATATTTAAATTTGTAATAACATTAATAAATTTAGTTACTTTCATAATGATACTATAACTAGTTCTTGAAAAATTCTTGTAACTCCTTTTAGTAATCTATTTCAAAAATATTATTCATTCAAACTTCAAAACCCAACGCAAAAGGTTCTAAGTACAACAATTACACATTGTTACTTCGGACATGTAATCGCAGCTTATATCTATATGGCTATGCGTTGTATAGAACATTTGAACAATAACTATAACTACCACCAAGGGCAATATGCAGGGGATTCGTAAAAAAAAGAATTCTTTGGTATCTTCCACTTCCAGGGTTTTTGTTTGGAATAACTAATTGTGGTGCACCTTTTAAGTACCTTAATGTAGTAAGTACTTTTATTTCAGAATCACCTGTGTCTCACTTTACTGAAAACGACAAATCCTGTTGGGGGCTAGTAATGATGTATTCAGTATAGTTAATTAGAGGATCTGGAAAATATATCATCAAAAATCACGATCAATTCATATCTCTTAATATAAATATTTTAAAAATAAAGCTAAATTAAAATAAATTAATAATTTAAATACAATAAGCTTATAAAACTAGGTCGTTGTCGTAGAGTACCTAAAATACTAGCGGCATTTCCTCGTTGTATAGCAATGTATATGTATACGCTAAGCGAGAAAGTTTCCCGCTCTCGGGTCCCATGTTTTATCTTTTAGCTTTTTTATATTTGTTTAAAAACACTATATTGAATACTTATATAAAAGTATATTAAATAGTTTATCAAATAACAGAAATATACCATATTAAATATTATTGAAAGCCAAAATCATAACGCATTGTACAGGATTGAAGATCACAACGTTTCAATATTTAATTATTACGTCCTGTTATGCGGGCTTTTCCAACAGTCTTTAAAAAAAAAAACAACTCTTACCACAACACTAAAACTTTAATTTCACAATTTAAAATCACAAAGAACGGAATAGAATGACTTCCCGAATTCAGTGACCGTTCGCGACGGAGTCCTAGATCTAACTGACTTTAATTGCATTAGGAAAATATGAATAAAGAATAAATGATGATTATGCACCTTTCAGGAAGGAAAATTTCTATATGCTAATGTTAACACTAATTACATTGAAATAAGGGTTATAACAGCTCCCCCTTTTTGACGAAGCTTTATCCCTTTAGATATAGCGTAGTCGATTTAGAAAAATTCTAAGTTGATTTAGAAAAATTCAGGAAATCATTTACATAATTGAGATAGAAAATTAAAATTAATTACATTGCATCAAAATTAGAGATTTAGGTTAAAGAATTAGTAGGAATTAGATACAAGATTTAGATTTAACATTATGATAAGATAATATCGACATATTAATCACAATTAATAATTGACAATTAAGAATTAGTAATTTAATATTTTATATAGTATTTCAATTATTTATGATTAAACAATTATTTAATAAATCAGAAGTTAAGATTTCTGCTAGATGGAAATTGAACTGTATAAGTTGATTTAAAATTAGGCAAAGATTGAACAGATTTAGAATCGTCATTTGATGATGAGGACATCTCTGTCATTTCAATTGAATTCGACATCCTCAATTTAGTTTTAGTAGTTTTCTTATTATGACATTGGTTAAAGATTTGAATACAACATCCAGAATTAGAATTAGAACATCTGTTCCTGAAATAATTAAAAATCTTATAAGCTAGGTACAAAAATAAAGACACAATTAGAATATAAGTAAATGTTGAATAGTAAGGGCCATATTTAATAAAATGAGATTCGTTTTCAATATTATTTAATTCTTGTTCTAAGTTATCCATTTGATGACTTGTATACTTTAAATTATCTAAATTAATTTTACTTAAAGAGATTGGAGAGAGATATGGTAAACTTTTATTAAATAAGTCCCTTTTACAGCAATCATCGGCTGTTATATCGAAATTAATATCTAAGGGCGATTTCATCCCGAAAACATATGAATTACTAGGATTTAGTTGAATAGTTTTAGAATATCCGATACAGTTAGAAGTTAGTTTTACAATGCCTGTACCGACAATAGGATGATCAATAATATTATCATTACAACGAATAGTGAGTTTGTTTGGCGTTGATTGAACAAAAATCCATTTGTTATTTCTTAGCTTTTGCCAAATATCGATTTGCCCGTATAATATTTTAGAATTACATTCAGGCGGTAACGATAGTGTTACCTCAGTTAAGATTTTGGATTCACAACTTGGACTACTTATACAAGAGTATATAGAAGTTAATTCACATATTGAATAATTGTTACTTATAATTCTACACTTATCTAAAGTGTCCAGCATAGCATAATGCATTCTATCATAGCTTAAAGCGATATATGAATTAGAAGGTTGAATCAGAGCGAAAGTTTTGAATGAGTCATCGTGTGGCGTAGGTAAGGGAAACACCTTATATGTATACCATGAACTTGTCAGCTGTTATCAGCGGAATATGCAATACAAAAATAATCTTATTGTTATAGTAATAAGAACTAAGAGTTGATACATCTATCAATGAATGAATATTTCGGATACTCAACGGTACCGGAAAATCTAATTTCTTATTTATTTGATTGCTATGTTTAGATAATTCATTATAAAGACTTATTAGACTAATTACGCTAGGATGTAGTATATTGAGTTTAGAAAATAAGATAGAACTTAGAATAGTATCTAGTAAATTAGAAATAGTAAGTAAAGAACCTTCGATAATATTAAGTAAGTTATTTAACTTAGATGTATATAATAATAAATTGTCAGTTTTAGTCATTTGAGAAAATATCTCGTTAAGAATATTTATTTGAGCATTTAATTTAATTTCATTTTGATTGAGTTTGTAAATAGTGGAATTAAAATTATTTATAGTCGATTTAACAACATGAATATTATCTCTCATTAAGTGAAATAATTCAGATTCACTTTTTTTACAAGACTCGATTGCGACGTCATATTTTCGTGCATCGTCGGCGTCTAATGTGCCAAAGAAGATTTTTAAGATTTCGCCACCAAATTCTAAAGATCGTTTAGTTTTAATCGGCTTTTCGTCGATAATGTGAGATAAGGAAGTAAGTTTAGTATCACAAGATTGAATTAGGACCTCTATAGGGTTAGTTATATCATCACAAGAATTAAAGTCTTTTGACTTGATTGACAAAGTGTGACAGTATCGCGTAATAATGATTCAATTTTATTAAGATAAGGTTCTAGACAGATTAAGTCAACATGTGTGATTATCTTCCAATAATCGTTATAAAAGTGAATATGTGTCCTCGGTTCAAAATATATTCCGGGACTATGCGAGATAGGAATTATGCTTCATTCAATTCCGCCTTGGCATGATGCATGACAGCATATTAGCCTGAATAGATAGGAGAATGAAATTCGTAAGATATAGAAAGATATAGTAAGATAATTAAGAAGTAGCGGGTTTGATTTCATTTGTATGATATTTAATTTTTTTACGGCCTACTTGTAAGTTCACGTTATGTTTGTAATGAACCTTGATTATTTTATATGGACCTTTCCAAATAGGTGATAGAGCTTTACGAAGTCGATGATGATGTTTGAGATATACAAGATCTCCTACTTTGTAATTAGTTTCGCGAGAATTAGTATCATAACATTGTTTAGATTTTTCTTTACTGTTAATAATATTTTGAATCGCCTTTTCGCGACTGAAACGCATTCTATATTTTTATGCGCGGATATATTCATTATAGGTAGTATTACTCGTAGTTTCATATAAGGAATTTGGAATATTTGGTTTATAACCATATAATAATTCGTGAGGAGTATAATTAGTGGTACAATGAGGAGTAGTATTATAAGCCAGTATCGCGGTAAATAAGAAGCAATGCCTATCATTATGATTTTCGTTAACAAAAGATTTTAGGTACTCCTTCAAGGTTGCGTGTGAGCGCTCAAGGGCTCCGTTAGTTTGAGGATGATAAGGAGTAGTAAAGAGAGCTTTGACTTTTAATATCTCTCTTAATTGCTTAAATAAATCTGACGTGAAACACGTGCCGAGATCAGTTAGAATAGTTTTTGGAAAACCGAATAGAGACATGAAGTGAACTAAATTTCGAGCTATCTCTTCGCTAGTCGATGTAACCATCGGATAGGCGCTAGTGAATTTAGTTAGATCATCTTGAAGAGTTAGGATAAATTTAAATTTTTGGAAGCCTGCATCGGTTAATGGACCTACGATGTCAAGCGCTAGCCTTTCAAAAGATCTAGTTGAGGTAGAAGTAATCTCCATTGGAGCTTTATTGGATTTTCTAAAAGGTTTGTTAATTTGACACAACTTACATTTTTTGACATAATCTTCGATATCAGAGCGCATGCCTTTCCAATAATAGGTAGATTTAATACGTTTATACATTCTTTGTGAACCTGGGTGACCGGCAATAACCGAATCATGGTTTTCTTTTAAGATTTTAGGGACTTCGATAGGAGTAGGATAGATCAATTGATTTTTATAAATATGAATTTTAATATTAGTGTATCGTACAACAGGGGGATCGGTGGGCCCCACGACACAAACTGTAAAACGAGTCTCCAATCGGCCGATAATAATACGACAACGACTCACCTGGGCATTGCAGCCTAGTTGTATACTGAGGTCACTAGTCAGTCAGTGTAGGTTAGGGACATGGGGTTCCCCAAAGGTGGAAACAAATATGAAATAATCTTAAACAAAGGAATATGAAAAGAGTCAGGGGTATGGTACTTAAAGTGTTCCGTCGCGTGACCTCCGGTTCAACGCACACAGCAAGTTGAAGATGCAGCACCAGGGTAGTCGCTGCAGCCAGTAATCTTCGACTATACGTGCACCCCGATAACTCGTAAATAACTTTATTTCACGCAATATTACTTGTGACGGCACGCAACAAGCAAAATCCAGCAAAAACTATAGCAACCGATCCGAGAACATTCCACGTCCTAGCAAGCGTTGGCTAGACCCTCTTTTTTCGTAATAAAAATACGCGGGTACTAAAACGGTCTAAGTTGAAGTGCCTGTCGGTTTAGAACTGCAATTACACTGTTCTGAACAATTAGTATCATGGAATATGTAAGATATCATATTATAGATTTTAGTATACGCTAATTTAGAGAAAGGATCAGAGAAATCGGGGAGTGCTAAATCAGTAACATCAGAGTTTTGAATTAACATGTTTCTAAGCTTCATTAGTAAATTATAAACATCTCTAAATTGCGTTTGCTCGTAATGATGAATTTTAGTAAAAAGGAAATAGTAATTTTTATTGTTGTCATTGACATGGCGAATTGTGAGAGGTTCGCGTTCCGAATTAAGTATTTCGGCTGTATTATTTAATTGAGATAGAATTTCTTCGCAATGAGGCATACAATAATCGAAGTCTAAGGAAGTTGGACACGCAATTGTGTTTAATTTTGTTAAATGCAAACCTTGAGTGCATTCTTCGATGCTAGTGTTCGAGTTAGGAATTTTGTTAAGAAATTGAGTTTTAAAATATTTTTCATAAGGTAAGTTATTTAATTTTTTAACATCGATAAGATTTACGGGACAACGTGATAACGCGTCGGCATTAGAATTGAGACGACCTTGTTTATATACGATCTCGTAGTCGTATTCTTCGAGTTTGAGGCGCCAGCGAATGAGTCTACTGCCTGGATCCTTAACATTGAACAGCCACACAAGTGGTCTGTGATCCGTCACGATTTTGAACTTATTGCCATAGAGATAGGGACGGAATGTTTTAACTGCGAATAAAATAGCTAACAACTCTTTTTCAGTTGTTGAATAATTTCCTTCAGGACGATTTAGTGTGCGCGATGCATATGCAATCGGCTTATCTTTTCCGATAGGGCCTTGAGATAAAACGGCACCTATGGCATAATTACTGGCGTCTGTAGTTACGACGAATGGCTGTGAGAAATCGGATTATTGAAGGAGCGGAGCAGTAATTAATTTTTTTTTCAGGATTTCGAATGTGGTCTGCTGTTCAGAAGAGCATTTGAAGACGGCGTCTTTCTTCAGAAGAGAGGTAAGTGGCTTAGTAAGCTTCGAGAAATTGTCAATGAATCTACGATAGTATCCGATAAGACCTAGGAAGGATTTTATTGATCTAGGATTTTCAGGAATTGGGAATTCGGATACCGCTTTTACTTTTTCAGGATTTGGAGAGACACCTTTATCGGTGATAATGTGACCAATTATGTTTTGTTTCAACATTTTACGAATTTGAGTTTCGACTTCTTCTTTGTGACATTCTGGAAAACGATAGGATTTGACATGGATAGGAGGGGCACTTCCAGTATCAATAGAATGTTCAATAGCATTACTACAAGACAGAGGGTCACCTTCGATATAGAAGATATCGGTGTATTCACTGCAAACAATTTAGGATAGCTTGCTGCTCTTCTTTATTTAAATGAGAACAACGAATTAGACTTAGAACTTGATCGATTCGAGATTTAGAAGATGATATTTGGGAATTAGTAGATGTAAGATTAATATTTTGATAAGAGTTAGAATAATTAGGTTTTTTAAAGGGCGTTAACCTAACGTAATAATCTTTGATTTCGAGGTCGTTGTCAGTCGTGTTCAGTACAGTTATATTTACCTTTTTATTGGGCTTAATTAACACGATGCAATTAGCGACATAAACACCTTCACTTAAGGTATGATCTAGAAATAGAGCTTCATTGTTTCGATAAGACTCGCGGGAGTAATTTGATATAGCGCATTCAATGACCGCTTCAGAGCGTGCGGGAATGATATAAGTAGGTTTATCAAACAAGATAGGGATTTCGTGGCCATAAATGGTAATTATTTTGGAAGTGTAGTCTATATTAGAATTAGAACATTGAAGAAGGTCTGAGCCTATAATACCGTCAAACTTAAGGTTGATGTTATCATCTACTACACAAAATTTATGAACATGAGGTTTATCATTTCAAAGAAATTGTAAATAGAATGATCCCAAGGTTGAGCAAAACGAATAGTTATCGTTTATGCCTTTTATCTTTACGATATCGGAGAGAAGCTCGGGCTTATCTTCTAAGCTAGATAATTTCACGATACTGACGCTTGCGCCGGTATCAATAAGGAAGCTCAAACTTTTATTAGAATGTTTAGTTAACAGGTTTGTATATGGTAACGAGATTTTATGTACGATGATATTTACGATGATAAATAATTTATGTTTATGTGTATTAATTTCAAATATAGGATTTGGAGCTAAGTTTTCGGGATTCAGAGGGAGGTCGGAGACTTGACCTTTGGAGGTCGAAGGTAAGTTATTTTGGTAAGAATTAGTATTATTCTTATTAGATTTAGTATCATATTTAGATTTAGTATAGGAATTAGAATTAGTGTAAGAATTAGATTTAGTAGGACTCAGTTGTACCTCGTTGGGTAACTGAGATGTAGATTTTGTATGACTCAGTCTGACCTTGCTGGGCAGCTGAGATGTAGATTTTGTAGATATAGGTTGACTCAACTTACATGGTTGAGGCGAGTTCGATTTAGGAATCAGCTCTTTAGGCTGAAATTTAGATTTAGAAATCAGCTGTTTATGCCGAAATTTAGATTTAGAACTCAACGAGATATAGAGTTAGGATTCAACACTTCAGGCTGAAATAGAGATTTAGGATAAGATTTAGTAGTTATTCGTGTCATTTATGTTACATGATTTCGGCAGACACGGCACCGAAATCTTATTTAGTTTAAATGAGTATCACCATTAGATTCACAATTATTGTCCTCGTCGTTAAATTGAGTTTCACAAATATGTATCGATTTATTAGGGTTATTGGACTGAACGCGGGACAAGTTTCGTTCAGGCTGTAAATTAATAGCACTGTTCGTGCGGCGTTGATTATTAAATTGACGTTTACGACATTCGTGAATCGTGTGACCAAGTCGTTTACAATAATTACAAGATTTTTGGTGATAATTATTTCAACTAGGAGAAGGGTTAGATTGAGGATTTATGTGATAAGATTTCTGGAAACTAGGTTTTTTATTTTTATAACATTCAGATGAACTATGTCCAACTTTATTACAAATAGAACATTGTTTTTGCGATTTTGAATAATTAGATTTAGATAAATTATATAATTTTTCCTCATCGGTTGCGTATTGAACTGCATCACTGAGGGTTGAAGGATTCTTACAACAGACAATAGTTGAAATAGAAGGATTTAGACCCAGTAAGAAAGTACTTAAGGCAAGGTCTTCCATGGCGGCTATTCTACCAGGGAGTTCCTTTTTGTCCTTGCAGCTATAATGGATATCAGAATGAATTCGTGTAAGGATACCCTCTAATCTAAGCGAGTACTTAGTGACATCCTCGCTGGGCAATTGTTTAGCATGCTGCAAATCAGATAATAAATGAGTAGCGTGCTTTTTCTCCCCAAATGTAGACCTTAGAAACGTTTTGAGTTCATCCCAATTCGAAAAACTTTTGAGACTACATGCGGTTTGTGCTTTACCTTCTAACTGCGAAATAATAAATTTACATAGAATATCCTGCTGATCTGAGCTACCTAAGTTCATGGCATTGTCACAATTAATTAAAAAGGCGGGGAGTGACTCCCTATCACCATTGTACGGTTTAATGAATTTAGTTAGGAAAGATAGTGTGATTTTATCGCTAGTTTCGATTTTCTTTTCTGAAGATTCTTTTTTTAGAGACATAATGAAATGCTGAAATTTAAATAGTTAGAAGAAATATTAAACAAGTAAAGCAACAATAATAGATTTAGAAAATAAAGTTTTAGGGGTCTGCACGAATTAGAAAATTTTAGATTCACGATTCACTTACACTGAAATATTAATTATAATTTTGCACAAAACACTCACAGTAACCCGATGAGTCGCACCTGCATCGATGTGCTGGCTGCCGAGTTCCTGTTACTGGCGTTGCAAGCTGTGATCGGACCGCGTTTTCACGGTTCGATTGCGTCTGGACTCGATGATGTAGATTTTTGACGTTGAAGATTTAGGACTTGGATGATTTAGAAGAGCTTGATGAGTTTGATTTAGAAGAAATGAGGATCTTCAGAATTAGGGATTTGGTGAGTTGGATGAGTTAGACCTGTCCTGGTCTCCTGTAGTCACTGTCTCGATGTGGCTGGAGCGGGCTCACGCTTAGGAGCGGAGTCTTACCGTCGTCCTCGTAGCTGATGCAGACTTAGCCCTAGGCCAAGGTTTACTGTCGATCAGAGACTGCAGTGGAGGCTCGGATTCGCAAGGATACCAGTTTCTATTTGACTCTCAGTCGTAAGAATTTCTCTGGTATCCCACTTCTGACACCAATTGTTATGCGGGCTTCTCCAACAGACTTTTAAAAAAAAAACTACTTTTACCACAACACTAAAACTTTAATTTCACAATTTAAAATCACAAAGAACGGAATAGAATGACTTCCCGAATTCAGTGACCGTTCGCGACGGAGTCCTAGATCTAACTGACTTTAATAGCATTAGGAAAATATGAATAAAGAATAAATGATGATTATGCACCTTTCAGGAAGGAAAATTTCTATATGCTAATGTTAGCACTAATTACATTGAAATAAGGGTTATAACAGACCCTTTATTATTATCGAACAATGGATCAGATTCTAGCATTGCCACATCAATTGATTTAGACTCTTTACCACATCACCTATGATGTCATCAAATAATGCCCCAGCTCTGTGTACTGCGTTTTTACTAGAAATAGATGAAATCAATTCTATTCCACTGTCACCTTTTGAGACTGTAGACTACTAGTGCACCTTTGTTATTTGTTGTTTGGTCCATCTATAGAAATTGCTAGATATTCTAAACATTCATTCTAAAATAAGAAAAACAAAGAGAAAGGCCGAAGAGTACACAAGGACCAGTGGAAAGGCGTTAAAAGAAAAGTGAATAAAAATACTGGGAAATGGTACCTAAGTAGAAATGGCACTCGGCGATCAGCTTTTTTTTTACGGAAAATAAGTTAATGCTTAACAACAATCCCACCAGATGGTAAATGGTGATGAAATCTAAGATGATGAGCGCACTTATTAATGTCTATTCACTCTCCTTTTGAAGACTCCCACATTATATGCAGTCGATAACTACGCCGCGAGCAAGCTATTATAGTCCTTTGCAGTGGATATTATGAAATACGACGCTAGCCGCGTCCTCCGCAGAAGCGGAGGTTCACGACATAAGGATGGGTACTCGCCGTGTGTCGGGATGTTCCATGGAGGAACGGCGATAGGACAGATTTCGTACAATTCCTGCGTACACCAAAATGCACCCTATATAAGACTAAGAGGCTGGCAACCTTGTACCTTTGCTGAAGGGTTTAAAGATTGGTTTCAACCAGATCAGGGGCACCATTGAGCTTCTTTGCACGCCTCTCCAGTGACTCGAAAGGTTATTGGTGAGATTTAGCAGCACCAGCCCAAATATGACAACAGTACAAGCGTGCGTAGTAACGGTAAAAGCTGTTTCGGTGTGAAGTACTTCCGCATCTTCGCACGGAGCCCGAATTTCCTTGCAGCCGCTTTAGCTTTGGACTCAATGAATCAACCAAAGTTAGGGTTCGAAGAACCGACTACCAAGACGGTCAGTGCATTCTAAGCATTCATTTTGAAAAGTAAGAGCCAAGGTGGACGAGATTCTCTTGGCAGAAAACAGACATGTCTGCGTTTTTGTACTTTGTGAGATTTATACGTTCCACTATGGCCTCTCCTTTGGACTGTATTTTATCTCTACTGGTCCGACCAATTGGCAGGTATCTCTTCACCAGTATGCTGTCATCTGTATACCCATAGATACCGGGCTTGAGTAGATCATTAATATGGAGTAAGAATAGAGTGATGGACAGATTGGACCTCTGAGAATATCCGTCCTTTGATGCCTTCTAGTAGGATAAACAACCATCGATGACCACTCGGAAAAACCGATCGCTCAGAAAGTCCTTTATCCAGCTGATAAGGCCAGAAGAAATATCATAAGCTGGAAGCTTGCTTAATAGATTAGCGTGCCAGACTCCGCCGAAAGCCTTCGAAACATCGTTCGAGGCAAGCGCCTCCCTGGTTTTCTCGTTGGTTGGTTGACCAATTTTGGCGAAATCCGTATTCGGTCGCTGGGTTGATCGTTTTGTTCTAGTATGTTATGCCATGAGACGTCAATTCAATATAATAATAAGTCAAAATAAAATATACTATTCTATAAGATATTTAATTCTATAAGATATAAGATTTATAACAACACTTTTTACATTTGCTATAAAAAACTTTATTCTGATAATTATTAATATACTGAAAATGTAGCCGTTCAGCGCTAGTCAGCGGAAGATGCAATCGTGTCTGTCTCCTTATACGCGACGCTTGTCTTTTTTTTTCGCCCGTTAATAGGGATCGACCGGCCAGCAAAATCCAGTAAGGCGCATGCGCGATATGTCCGGCGAGTCCTCTCAGCTCACGATTGGCTGAGCGCCGGCGAAGCCATCGCGTGATTTTAGGGTCCCTGCGGTCTAACAAAACCACCAAATGAAACCAAGAAATAAATCCCGCGTTACAGATTTTTAATACCATTTTATGTCCATAATCATAAAAATATTACTTTTGGAGGAATGCCTTTTATTCTTGTTGAATTATAAGTTCATGTTTCGCTTTTCTATTTATAAAACTACAAACACTGGAAACTTTTTTGACATAATTGATACAAATATATATTATATTTTTGGTAATATTTCCCACGTATAATTAAAAAGTTAAAAATATGCCACTTTATCGCAAAGGTAAGGGTAAATTGTTAAGAGTAAAGCGTTGTATGAGGCAGTTAGTTTTTTTTTACATATTTTTTCCCGTGTTTAAATGTGTATCTGCCACAGTAACAAAAAATGCCTCTTCAATTCCGAAGCAAAACTCTAAGTCCCATATTTAAAAATCTGGAAGGATTAGAAAACTATTAGATACACTATGGGAAATAACAAAAATAAAGAAGCCTATATGCCCATTTCCAAGTCTGTAGTTACAGTATTAAAGGTGCTAAAGCCATTTCAAGTTTCAATCGTTTCTCCTGTAAAATTTTCAATTTACAGTTAACAAATTATGTGTAGGATGTGTCGACATGAAAAAAATAGCAGAACTCAGGGTTCTCCTTTTTATACCTTAACCAAGTTTTATATTCTTTAATTATTCTATTTTACGTTTATTATCGATTATGAACGAATATCCCTCAATGGATCATGAGTAAACAAAAGTCTAAACAATCCAGCTCTTACTGTTACTGTTTACATTACAGTGATTTTAGTAGAAAAAAATAGGCTTTTGTCATCATATATTGTTGTTAAATTAAACGGCGAGTTGAATAATGCTCCGTTGTAACTGTTTTATCTGGGATAGGACTATATCATAGGACGATAGGTGTATGAGAATTGGACTCTGAGATTGATTGTGTTGTGTGCAAGGATTTACTACAATGGCATCCGATGGTGGAGAAGTGGGCCTCAGATAACATATACAACAGCGTTGTATTAATTACTCCTTAATGGTGCCATATGGACAACTGGTACATTCTTTGAATAAGCTATATTCAATGCTTAACGTATTGCTGCAGTAAGTTAGTGAATTGAACTAAAAATATGATATATTTTATAATGAAATGCAATGTTTTGATAATCCAAATTACCTTGAGTATAATTATAATAATATTAGAATTTTTAATTACTTCTTACAGATAATGAATGGAAATATTTTGGGTTTTGCTGCTTCAAGCACATACAAATACTGAAGATATCTGAACCAGATTTTGACCATCGACAGGTATGGTTTGTTTGTCGATATTTAGAGCTCGGTCATGTATAGTCTCATTAGATTGTCTATAAAGAAATATAATTATAAAGTGGACTGCAGCACATCAGGTATGGTATTTTATATAGATCGGTATGGTAGGTTTTATTTTTATTTAGCTTTGCATGTTAGCGAGCAGCTAACGGAGAAGTTTGAAGAGGTCAAATACATGATACAAATAAATCTCAATTACATTAAATTGAGGCAGAGCAAAATGACAATATATCAGAAATACTAGTGCCACCTCCGATTCCTCCACAACTGCCAGTTTAATCACCCCAACCTGTACACCAAAGATAATATGGCCATTAATATAATAAGCATGCTCCAGTCATATTGTCAGTATGTCTGTTTTTGAGTTGTCGACAACTAGACCATTTGTTGCTACGAGATATGCTGTATATATATTTGGTTTATATATCAATAAGTGCTAGAATATGTAAATATCAATTACATAATAGATGTTGGACTGATATTACATATAATTTGCAAGATTTTACTGGTGCACAATTTGATAATATTTTAGAAATTCCAATTTCCATCAGGTGTAAGTGGAGTGTTGTTAAGCATTAATTTATTTTATGTAAATAAAAATACAATAAAAAGGCTTGTTTTAATTTAATGACCTATTAATACCTCAATACCTAAGCAGCAGTAAAATACCCGGTATGTACAGTTAACAAGATTAATGCATACCTATCTACAGGTTACTAAAGCTATTTTTTAGGAGGTTCATTGGTATCTTTGAATGAAACAAATAGGATTCATCAGTTTGTAAAATAGCTTTTTTTACAAAGCCAAGCGATACATACCTCCTACCTTTATCATATTCATCAGTGTTATCATAACAAACCGTGACATAACCTCAAAATACTCACCAACTTTAAAAAGAAATAACTCTGAACCCCCACAAAATATTGCAATGAAATTTTTGAAACATAATCCCGAGCCAATTTGCTGCCGTTTACAATTGAATCTGCTATTGCGCATCATGATTAAATGGTCCAAGTTTCATAGTGAAATGGTCATTATCCTTTAAAAATATGGTTTCTTAAGAAATATGTACATTTAAAGAAAATAAGGTTCATAGCAATAAAAAATAAATAAATTATAGGCGTCGCCTACAAACAAAAACATTTAATAAAGGTTGTACGCAGTATTTGCATATTCGTTCATATTTTACTAATACATTCGAAATGTATGTATATCGTTAGCGATTTAATATTTGTGTGTTTGTGTAATGCAACCTTTGCTTGCACTACGATGCATATATTTTAAGCTAAATCTTATAATAAATTTAGTGTACAAAAAGCACTCGTGGAGTTTGGTTATTTCGTCACACTCGTACCTAACTCTTCCCGTTTGTTGTCGTGTGCTAACGGTACCATCAACAATTTTGGTCCTCTTATCTAGTAGAAATGTGACTCTATATCATATTGATCTGTTCATCAAATTGCTTAGGTGGTAAAATGTGTGGGTCCATATGACCTTGCCATATATCGGTGACAGTGTTAATCAAATCTTGTTGAACGCTCTTAATATTAGATATAATTATTTGAGCAGATAATAAAGAAGATAAAATATACAATTCGTTTCTATTCTGTAACTGTACAAAGGTGCTACCGCCATGTGGCACCATTATGCTAAGGAGGTTCCTGTAAACAGCACGAAAACTAGTAATACATAAAAGGAAACGGAAAAGATAACTCAATAGAAAGCTTCTAGTTATTATTTTAATATGCGTTATTTTTTGATAAAACGCTGCTAGTTTGGTAACTAAAATGCTTTAATGTTTTTTGTGTCATCTGGATTAAATTCGTGTTTTTCTGTCTCGATTATATATTAATGTGTTAACAACGACTCAACATTAACGGTACATGTGTACTTGAAAGCGGAGACATGGTTACAGGTTACATACTGACTGAAGATCATATTTTCCATACTCTTCTTCGATAATTTTGACTTAGTATAATGACGTATTTAAGTTTTTTTATTTTTTGTTTCGATTTTTTTAGCTCACTTCGGTGAATGCGGCCAACACGCACGTAATTTGTTAATATTATTTGTCAGTTTATTATTAATTAGAACGATACAGATCACTTATACTCATTAACAATGTTCAATTATAATATTTCAAATTAAAAAAGAAAAAATACATTAGAAATAAAAAAAATACATTCAAAGCCTTCCAATGAAATAATCTGTACAATATTGATTTGTCAAAAAAATCTTGATAATCAGTCAATAGAAATAAAGTACCTACACCAAAACAGAGCCAGTCATTTTGCTGAATTTTGGTATAAGGACGTCTTTCCACCTTCACAGAAGATGTGATTTCAACATAGGACACGAACTTGTTAGATGTCATACGTCGTCTGTCGCTCATTGTACTCACGTCCTCGTGCGAGAGTGGAGGACGCCTCAGCCATCGCAGCTCCTCCAGAAGCCGAGCGCGTAGCTCCCCCCGGCTCTCCACGCTCTGCTCCTCGCCCTCGTTCGCTTCGCTAGCACCTTGATAAAAACTAAATACTAAAGAACTGGCGAACCTCAACAACCACATTAGTCTAGCTAAATTTATAAAAACTTCATTACAGTTTTGTAGTATCGTACCAGGCACATACCATATCCGAAGCACTGCAGCAGCAAGTCGAGCGGCTCGTCGAGAAGCCGCGCGCCGGTGAGCGAGCTAGCACGTGCTGCCTCTACCAGCCGCGTCTCCTCCTCCGTCGATGCCGTCGCGCCTACCGTAGTTTTGTGATCATTACATTGCAACAAATGTAACACTGCAGGCTACCAACATACAGTCTATTCTAATGAAGTGGTGTATTAGGATTTTTCATTATTATGCACTATAAATTGTTGTATACAGTTAATAATAAAATATGACAGCGTATCGAGGGAAACGGCACTGGTATCAAGTGATTTTCGTTTATTTTTGATAAGTTGGTAATGTAACACTGTTGGGGACAGTGTAATTGCAGTTCTAAACCGACAGGCACTTCAACTTGACCGTTTAGTACCCGCGTATTTTTATTAAGAAAAATGAGGGTCTAGCCAACGTTTGCTAAGACGTGGAATGTTCTCGGATCGGTCGCGATATAGTTTTGCTGGTTTTTGGTTGTTGCGTGCCGTCACGAGTAATATTAAGTAAAATAAAGTTATTTACGAGTTTTTCGGGGTGCATATATCGTAGAAGATTACTGGCTGCAGCGACTACCCTGGTGCTGCATCTTCAACTTGCTGTGTGCGTTGAACCGGAGGTCACGCGACGGAACACTTTAAGTACCATACCCCTGACTCTTTTCATATTCCTTTGTTTAAGATTATTTCATATTTGTTTCCACCTTTGGGGAACCCCATTTCCCTGACCTACACTGACTGACTAGTGACTTGCTCAGTATACAACTAGGCTGCAATGCCCAGGTGAGTTATTGTCGTATTCTTATCGACCGACTGGGGACTCGTTTTTAGAGTTTGTGTCGTTGTTGCGCGCACCTCACGTGTTGTGTAGGATCGTCTCATCCGTTTATATCCCATTAGTAAGTCGTGTTTGAAACATCCTTAATTTGCCGCCGTTTGGGCTGTTAAGTGTCAAGTCAGCGAGAAGTTAAGAATTAAGATGATGTTATAAATTATCAGAGTTCTTTTTTCGTACTAGACTCAATACATATTATATTCGACAGTCGGTTGTTAGGGAAGTGGCACTTCCAAACTCTTTACACACAAGATAATGATGGCTTCTTTTGATATTAATAACGAAGATTCTGTGAACATTAGTGAGTCCTAGTAGCTCACCAGGTACCCGTGTAACGTAATTCCTGAGCCAGCGCAGCACGCCCTTCTCCTTCCACCAGCGCGGCTCCGCACCGACTTCGTTTTCCCGAAACTTTCCTTCCATCCGCTTGGACAGCTCTGGTAGGCGCCAAACCGTCAGGTGGCCGGCCAGCGCTCCCACTGCCAGCAAGTCCGACTGTAGGAAGGCCGCCGACGGCGCGCCCCCAGCGCCCCCCGCCGGTACCGCTGCCACCTGGAGAACAACCGCTCCAACTTAATAAAAGAAGAAAGCAGACCGGAGCTAATGTTACGAAACGACTGAAATAAATGAACTAATTCTATACTAATAAACTCTAATACAATATTAGCATAAAGAATTACTTCATGTATGCATAGGCCTACCTGCACGGCTTGCACGGAGCTAAGATGGCGGTCGGTAGTGACGCGCCATACACGCGCCCAGCGGTCCGCGCCGGTCGTGGCCAACGCGAGTTGCGCGCCCCAACGCACGCTCTGTACCGCCCCGTCGTGCGCCGTCAACGCGCCACGCAGCGCCAATGAGCTGCTCGCGCCTCCGCTGTGCACCGACACCGCCCACAGCTTCACCAGCTCGTCCATGCCACCGGACGCTAGCAAGTGAATCTGCTCCTGCTTGGTGCCATCGTCCCCGTCGGCAGTCGCGACAACGGTGAAGTCGCAGCTCAGAACACCTGCGCCCACTTGCAAACGGTTAAAAGATGTCCGTCATTATGGTCACGTTTGTCTGCCACCGGCCGAACGGTGTGATCGATGCGTACCGAGGTCGTGAGCGTCGGGCAAGCGACACACCTCGCCGGCGGCAGGCGGCGGCGTCAGCAGCTGCAGAGCGCCGCCCGCGCCACCCGCTGCCGCTACGGTGCCATCAGCCGCCCACGCCACGCACGTGCACGCTGCGCCGCCGCCCCCCTCCGGATACACGCTGGAATGTCATCGATCCACTTCACTAACGTATAAACTGGCTAAGAGTAAATCTTTGTAAGGTCTTGGCGTACGATTTTTTTTTGATGATATAAAACTAGAAAACTAGGATATAGAAAGTAAAACGTTTGGACAGAGAAAATTTTTCTTATCACTAAATAACACAAGTCATTATCTAAATTACATGTTTGAATACTCGTATCGAAGATTTAACTAAATATTTTACACATACGTATGGCTGAAAATCTCACTTAACCATTTTCAACATAATTCATCTTTTTAAGACATTCCAAGAATGTTGCCATCTATGTCGTTTATAAAAATCAATAATTGCAATATCTACAATATTTTAACCGACATTCAATATTTAGAACAGTGTTTATTAATATAATTTAAGTGATTTTTGCGTAGAGCTGGCGAAGCTTAGGAAATCGACAACTCCACAAATAGTTGTTCAAAATTATATATCAATGCATTATTATCAATGAATTATATATCAAGCATATATCAATAGAGCTGCTATTTCGCCTTATCTAAATTAGTTGGTTGTAAAGCGAAGTGCTGGACTTTATTGCGAGGAGCTGGTTGTGTTTATCAGTGGCAGAATATTCATAACATACCACGTACACATTCGATAACCTTTACTTAGTACTTTAATTCAAACGAGTTTTAAGAACGAACTTTAAATTACTTGGAATGCCTCAATTCGTTTAGCATGTGGACATTTGCAACATCAGCGTGATATTCGATACATCAATACCTTAATCATCAGTGATTAATTGTGTCACTGTATTAAAAACACATTGACAGGTTTGTGTTGTGATCCATATCCTTTTCACTTTTTGTCGACATTGACATTGCATAAACGATTATCATCATCATCATCTCAGCCGGACAACGCCCACTGCTGGGCATAGGCCTTCCCCAAGGATCTCCCCGCGCTACCCGCAACCTCCACCATATCGTCGGTCCATCTTGTTGAGGGTCTACCCACTGAGCGTCGTCAGGTGCGTGGTCACGATTCAAGAATCTTTCCGCCCCAACGGCCATAGGATCTTCTAATTATTTGTCCCGCCCACTGCCACTTCAGCTGGGCGATTCTTCGAGCAATGTCGGTAACTTTAGTGCGTTTACGGATCCCATCGTTTCTGATTCGATCACGTAAGGAAATACCGAGCATTACTCTCTCCATTGCCCGCTGGGTGACTTTGAGCATTCTTATGAGACCCATAGTTAGTGGCCACGTTTCACTTCCGTATGTTGATGACAATACACTGTCTATTGCGACACTGGTCAAAGATTTTCATTTTAGACACTGCGGAAGCTTGGAACCGAAGATTTTCCGTAATTTCCCGAACGCTGCTCATCCGAGCTGGATACGGCCAGAGGACTCTTTCTCGAATATGGACTTACCTAACTGGATTGTCTGTCCTAGGTAAACGTAATGGGCAACGACTTCCAGTGTAATGTTCCCAACTTTAATAGGAGTCGGTTCAATATGGACATTTGACATGATTTTTGTCTTGTCCATATTCATTTTAAGATCCACTCTTTGAGAAGCATTACTGAGATCTTTGAGCATTGTGTTCAGGTCTTCGATGGTCTCAGCCATGAGGACCACGTCATTAGCGAACTAAAGGTGTTTAGGTACTCGCCGTTTATATTGATGCCGAATCCTCTCCAGTCTAGAAGCTTAAAAATATCCTCCAATGCAGCGGTGAACAGTGTCGGAGAAATAACATCTCCCTGAGTCACACCTCGCTGCAGTTGGATGGGATTGAAGTTCCGGTTCTGGAGTCGAACTGACATAGTGGCGTTATTGCATAGGTACCTTAGCACCTCAATATACCTGTAGTCCACTTGGCACCTTTGGAGAGACCACAGCACAGCCCATGTCTCGACCATATCGAAGGCCTTTTCATAGTCCACGAACGCCAAGCAAAGTGGCAAGTTATACTCTTCCGTCTTCTGTATAACCTGACGTAGCGTATGGATGTGGTCTATGGTATTATAGCCTTTCCGGAAACCGGCTTGTTCGCGAGTTTGGAAGTCGTCAAGCCTGCAAGCGAGAGGATTCGTTATTACTCTCGAGAACAACTTGTAGACATGGCTCAGATGCGATATGGGTCTATAGTTCTTTAGGAGGGTGTTATCACCCTTTTTGAAGAAAAGCACCACCTCGCTTCTACTTCATGCCTTCGGCTTTTCGCCCTCGATGATGGCGGAGTTAAAGAGCCTTTGGAGGACTTTAAGAATTGGCTTGCCATCCGCTCTCAAAAGATCTGTTGTGAATTCGTCATCTGCCGCCGCCTTGTTGTTTTTCTGTTATTTGAGAGCAATACTAATCTCGTACAGGTTGACGTCCGGGATATCTTCTGTGTATTGTCGGGTAAGCTTGGCTCTGGGATTTTAGCCTTGCTTTCAATAGGCGTTTGCATGGAATACAACTTCCCGTAGAAACTCAACCTCCCTCGGGATTTCAGTCTTCGTTGAAACGATGCTATCGTCTTCAGTTTTCAGCTTTGTCATCTAGCTATGCCCAATAGACAGATCTCTTGCGAACACTTTGGTAATTAAAATTTGGCCTTGTCTTCTTTAAGGACCAATTTTTTTATTAAATAAACTCTGATTTCTTTTAATTCACTATATAACGATTCTAATTTAATAAGCATTACTCACCGATATATCTATAGGGTCAAAGTATTAAACTAAACGTATGTGCCTATGTACTTAAAATTAATAAAGTTAATAAATCGCACTAAATAACTTAATTAAATTTAATCACTTAATGTTCCTATTTTCCCGTAGTTAACGACCACTATGCACTGTATAAGATAATTTTTATATAGACACATTTACCACTTAAAGAAAAAAATATAATTACGACGATACACTTTGCATAATTAATACGCAATAGGTAATTATAATCACCAACTTTTCATTTTCACTGTATTATTACGTAGCCGTCGGTGCCGTCGGAGTCGGGAATGCGCTGGCAGGAACCGTGTCAGCCCTCCGGAAAAAAGATCTCAAAACTTGGTCATGTAGTTCACGATGAATCCACCGTACGTGACATCTCTGGTAGATGCGATATAATCCATAAATTATTCCAAGTATTATTAAAAGGACGATAATTCCCAATAACAGGTTTGTTGTAGATAAATAGACCTTAAATTCTTCTAGGGAAGCTTCATTGACACCTCCCGCAGAATTTTGGACCACTAGAGTTTCCTCCTTGGATTGTGTTTTCACCATTATTTCTTGTTTCGACGCCTGTATTGTCCCGTATATTCTCTAATAATAATGCCATTCTTAACAAAATCAAATAGGTCCTTACATGGTACGGTACGGCGCCAGCCAGGCGGCGGTGGTGTCTAAATACGCGACGCCCAGATGACGGACCATCCTGGCAGGGTCGCCATGTAAGGTCGTGCGGTCAGGTTGTAATTAAAGAGGTTGCTGAGTTGATACTGTCTTTAATAATCAATCGCAATGCAATATAAACATGAATTTATATCAAAGAGTAATCACATCAAAGAATAATACTTCTACAATTTACATTATACAGAGGGCACACTACCTTTTGTTCCGCTCAGTGGCCTCTTTAATACGTTCTGTATTAAATCAATTATTGACATAGGCAGGTCAATTACTGATAAATTCAATATTTGAAACTAATTGATATTTGTTGTCTATCTATATAACACACTACGCGATCTCTAATGTAAATTTGTGGGTAAGGCTGAGCGTTTCAATCGTCATACCTAATATCAATATCAGTAATCGTTACGTACTGCACGGGGTCGGAGCTGGCGCCGTCAGCGGTCCAGAGCGCGGCGACGCCGGCATCGGTGGCCA
The DNA here is from genome assembly GCA_003671415.1 of Megathymus violae. NCBI lineage: Eukaryota > Metazoa > Arthropoda > Insecta > Lepidoptera > Hesperiidae > Megathymus > Megathymus violae. Next base: position 33,218 of record PDGT01000017.1, on the reverse strand, counting down.
GCAACAGCAGCGGCGGACGATGCGGCGAGATTCTCGCGCACCGCACTCCGCCGCCTCCGCCCTCACACTCCGTGTTGCCCGCAGTACCCGCCACCCACGACGACGCGACTTCACAGCCGGTCTACGGATGACCATAATAATATGTTATCTCGTACTGATAGTTTAGAAGCGACTGCCGGGTTATAACGTATCGATTGCAGTTGGGACACACCTCCACGTCCCAAAGGCAAGCGCGGCCGTCCAGCCCGGCGCTGAGCAGTAGTGTCCCGTTTTCCCCGAAGTCTACTGATAGAACGGGGTATCGATGCACCCTGAAAGTCTGCTTCGTTCTCAGTTCCTCGTCCTCTTCGCTCCAGTCGAAAGTTCTTACGGCGCCATCACTGAAACGTTGTAAAAAAGCTTGTCATAAGAAGACTGTCGCCACTTGACGGAATCATGCGGTAGGTCTAAGGCGACGGCGGCTCACCTGCAGGCGGTGGCGATTTGCCCCCCGTGCGCCGTCACACAGTTGATGGCGCCGCCGTGGACGCTGCTCGCGCACTCCACCGCTGCGTCCTCGACGCGTGCCGCTCCGGTAGCGGCGCCACCGTCGTCCAGTAGCGAATCGTCGTCCACCGGCCCTATGCCCTGTTTACGACAAGTTATTGAATGTCACGTGTTTCAATTAATAGAGCCAAAATGTGATCACTTTCAAATTGGATTCGCGATGGGAGGGTTCCGTATTGAAGATCGTATAAATGGGTATTGTTATCTATTCAATTTCCGCTGGATACTTAAGGATTTTCATTTAGATTTTGCTATAATCTAAGATTTGCTACTTTTGATTAATTTTTGGTGGTAGTTTCGGGGTGGAGGGAAATGCCTGATTTACTTATACCTTGAGTATATTGTTTCAAAAGTGAATTCAGTGAATTGCAGGTGAGTACCGTACTCATTTTTCTTAGATCCGGGCGCTCGCGATGCTTTAATACTATGTTGTCTACCTCTCCCTTAGCCTCTGAATCCCTTTTGAATCATTTTGCGATGTTTTTTTTAATGAACAATAAACAATGCACTCGATACTACACTCCCACAAAATGGTAATGGTGATTATATATGAGTTAGATTATATATCAGAACAAGTCATAAAACTTTAATTCATTAAGTTTCATACTTTTAAATCGCCTTGTCCGAAGTGTACGAGCGGTGAACATTCCGGTTCCAGGTCTTCGTCTATTGAAAACGTGCTCAGAGACCACGTACGTATTGTCCTATCGTTGGATCCTACACAGAAACAATGCTCGAAAGTTTATTGAAATACGGTATTATTATGACAATATTTTTATGGAATTAAATATTAAACTTTTTTAAATCTTCAAAACTTAGTTCAATAGAAGTAACACTGACGTAAACATAAATTTAAAAAACCATACTTTACTCTGTGCCCACAAGTGATACTGTTATTATCTGTGTGTCGACTCACCAGTTACGACGTATCGTGCGTGTTGCGGTGCGATGACGCAGGTGAGGTACCGCGAGTGTGCCGGCAGCACGCGCACGCACGCGCCGGCGACCACATTCCACACGCGCGCAGTGCGATCGAGCGACGCCGACACCAGCAGAGTCGTGTCGCGCGCCCAGCGCAGCGCCGTCACTGCGCCGCCGTGTCCGCACAGCACTCCGCTGGGCGCCGCGCCGCCCGCCCTGGCGTACCATACGCGCACGCGCGCGTCATGTCCGCCCGTAGCCGCCGCGCGCCCGCACGCGCTGCCGTCGGCACACAGCGCTCCCAGATCATGCGCACCATCCTCCCATACTAGCGGTGTCGGTCCGTTACCGCCCTCAGTGCCGTTACTACATATTTCTGCAAACATTAACATACTTCGAAGTTTTATGATTATCATTCGGTTCCCTAACTACCTTACCTTACTGTAGGTTTGTGTAGCAATTCTTGGGTTAGTTAATATGATCTATAAATATAGTATTTAATTTGGTGTTATTGTCGAGCATTTAAACTTTTCGTACGCGTGTTGACTTACCTTCTAAATTATATATTTTAAGCACGCCCTCCGTACACGCCACAAGCAGCAATGTGGCGCCATCAAACGCGGTGATGGCATGCACTGCGCCCTCTAACACGTGTACACACGCCAGTAGCACGGCGTCGTGCACACGCCACACGCGCACCGTGCCGTCGTCGTGCCCCACTAAGAGTCGCTCGGTTGTTGCCCAACAGAGACCGCGTGCGGCCGCGGCGTGCGGTGCTATCAGCACTAATCGCGGCTTCAGTGTACGCATCGCCCAAACACGCGCAGCACCGTCGACACCCACGGAGGCTACCAGCACGCCCGTGGGCGCGCAGCGCGTCGCGGTGATGCCGTACCGATGCGCGCGCGGCTCGCTCGCCGCCTGCTGCCAGCCGGCGCCGCGCCGCCAGTGCCACAGTCGCAGTGTTCCGTCGCCGCCGCCCGTCACCAGCCAAGCACCGCAGGCGTCTGCACAAGCCACCTCGCCGCGGTGCGCCCGCATCGTGCACACCGCTACCGGTTCTCCCACGCTCTCCATTCCGCTCCTCGGCTACATTCTTTGAATTCGCTCTTGGTTGTGGTGCCTCTTAATGCCGACGGTTGAATACATTAGGACATATCACCGGGGGTGGATTCCATGTTGATGCCGAAAAATAATTATTATGTATGTGCGAGTGCGAGCGCCGCGGCACGTCACGCGAGGTGACTGAAGTGGCGCGACTATCGATTGAGCCCCGTCACCCTGTCGTGCTGTCCTCGGGCATCGTCCGGCAAATTACAAACAATATGATATCGTATAATGACCGCCACCAGTACCTACTGTGTTTGCACTATTCGTAGTAATGGAAACTTTTTGGTTTCTTTTTTTTTGTTTTATTTCTCCATGCTATCTTATATCCTACCTTAATTTAATTACTAAAAACGTTGGGAATCCTACTCATACACTTACTGCGCATTAAAATAAATAGTGGACTGTATTAATTAAACCATCTTGTTTCCAATGGGATATGATTGAATGAGTGTCCGGAATCTACCTGCCTGGTGCATAGAAAAGCCTACCTGAACCTGCCGCCCCTTGTCTAAGGTGCTCCGTTCTGGTGGTCGTTTTCAAGGAATAAATGAAGATCACAAACAAAACTTCGTCACAAATGCTACCGACTGATATAAGATGCGTTGCTGTCCTCACAGATCACTCACTAGTGAAGCGCGTACGCTGTATTATTTATCTTAGGTCGTGCGGCTTACTGGTGTCTAACACTAGTGCAGAACACCCCTGGGCGAAACCAGCATGAAGAATTCTACTAGTGTGTAGCTCACACACTAGCATACTTAAAAAAAGGATTATAATTATCAAGTTACTACATTAAATAAAAGCAAGCAGTTGAAAACTACTTCAGACTTGCTTCAGTCTTAGAATAATTAACCTATAGTTACTTAAGAAAACCAAGTTTTATACTACATGATAATAAATAACTTATAAAAACATAAAATTAAATAACTAGTTTATGTGTGCTTATGTGTGTTTATGTGTGTAAGTGGACTTAGTTTGTTAACTGCTCTCCGAAGTGTACTTTTCTGAGTACGTAGTGTAACACACCGAATGACTCCATTGAAGCCTGGATGAAGTTTTACGACAGTGGCGAGCGGTTAGCTGCAAGAAGACGCACAGTCAGTCCTAACCAGTATAAGGTGCGGAGTAAAACGACCGTTCAGAATCAATACATGTTTATTACTCTTCTCATTATAAGACATCGATTACATTTATAAGTATCGCCACAAGTACTAGATCGCTCATTTTTATATAATGGGCAGAATTGACAACGTGACAATTTTTTAATGGAGGTATCGAGTAGGTAAAATTCAGGCACGGTCGTTAAACCTTTGCCAATTAAAGAATGTTCGTGATCAATACCTTCAATTCATCCAAATTATTACTGACAGGCCACTTAGTGATCGAGCATTTAGAGTTGCCACGATTTGGCAAAAAACAGTAGTAAAATCCTCGAAAATTAAAGAGCGTTCACACAGCCCGTACCAAGTGGAATTTAGCTGATTTTATTCCAACCCAATTTCAAAGTGAAGAGCACTTGAAGAGTTAAAATTCAAAATAATTTCCTATTTAGAGCAATCTTCAACATTTATGTTCTGTTCTTCCTGCTGAACTTCCTTGAGATGTTTATTGGCCGCAATAAAATTATTACCGCAGTCTAAATTAATGTAAGTGCATAAGAAAACAGGTAGAGGACGAGGATGTTAAAACCTCCAAGTATACGGCTTTGGTTGAATAATAAATTAACATAAACACGCATGACTTACTTTGGCATTGCGACGTAAACTGTCTCACTCAATGGTGCCATCTCTCATAGAGACTGTGTTTACGTTTAAAACAAACCTTGCAATCAAATAACACTGACCTAACCACACTGCGATATCCAAAAGTTTTGCATTAGAAAGTTTTGAAAGTTCTCCAACCGGGTGTAGATACTTAACATGAAAATATGCTATAAGCAAAATCTTCGCGTTGAACGGCAAATAAGAATTAGAAATACGACCGATTAAGAAATTCATTTGTGTCGAGAAAAGGTGATAATTTTCTTTGCAAAGTAATGTATTAACATTTTTTGATAAATTATAAATTTCGTTATCAAAACACGCGGCTTGTATCAATCTAACGAGTACATCATGAACCGCATTTAACTCGACGGTGGTGAGTGTCGACAGACTATCACTCGTGACGTCATTCTTAAACCGGATTAGACGCAATTTATTATAAATAAGATGAAAGTTGTTAAATAGAAATAGAATACTCTTTACAGAATTAGAATTTTGTTTATCAATTCCGTGTCGCTTTTTGGTCAATAAATGGAAGATAAAATAAATAAAAATTAAAAAATTGTAAATTAAACTTAGATTGAAGTTCTATGCTATGTTTATTACAATTATTAAAATGTGTAACCTGCCATTGACTGACAGGTTGATACATCCAAGCGTAGCCCTTTAACCATTGCGAACGAATGGCTACAAGTTGCGAAGGTGCTATGCCGCGTTAGGAAATGTCGGCCAGGTTATTTTCGGTCGCTAGGTGACGCCAACAGTTTGCAGGAATACAATCGTTAACATAAGTAACACGGTTGCTCACAAAGGTTTTTAACTTGAAAACTCCCGTATTGAGCTATGATGAAACGGTTGTCGAATCTCTGAACAGCATCCGTTAGTTCCAACCATGGAATATTAAGAAGATTTAATGGTACAACCGTAGCTTTAGCAGTTACTAAACTAATCTTGACTTCAAATTCGTTGCGGCATACACGGGTCCCATAGCCCCATGATGATGCGTCGCAAAACCCTACAAGCTCATACTCGGTACTCCCCGGTTAGAACATTTTGCGTTTGATCCGTATCCTGGCTAGTTGCAAATGGGCATATAAATTCCGACCACCTGCCGAATATATCCGTTGGTAAAGGAATATCACACAAAATTCCAAATTTAAATAAATCCTGAAGGATACATTTAGCTAAGAAGTTGCATGGTTATAATAAACCTATCAGAACATAAATAGTTTCCAGAATAAAGGTACTAGAACAGAATCTTGTATACAACCACGTGACAACATTTTGCTTACTGTGGCATCAGTATAACTTAATTTTACAGTCCTGTTACATATATAGCTTCTTTTTCTTCTTAGCGTGCCGATGGCAGACACTATATTTTAGACGCCCAGAATTTGCCTACGTTGACAGCGCTGTTATTAGCTGTCATTAAGTCCTCCCGCGTGCAGGTGTTGGGGCATGCGGGGTACGACGTAAAGTGGGACATCGTTTGGACTGTGCCGCATAGGCAGTTCAAGTTCGTGGGTTTGAACCTCCTTATTGTCTGTTTCCGATGTATACGTTTTGGTCTCTTTAGTCTCTTCATCCTCCCACACCAGCTGGTAGAGCCTATCTAACGTTTATAATACCCCAGTTTTAATTTCTGCCTTTGTGTTCCGGGATTCCCCCATCAGAGTCTTTGCTCTTGTCAGACAGGCTAGCTTCCGCCGCTCTGTTGGGGTGCCCGGATGGCAAGGGTGTGGATTTTTCCGTCTTGAATTTATCCTTAGAGGAGGCTAGTGTAAGTTTTTAATGTGGGGCCAGTCTTTTGCTTGGCTTGCTCTACAATGCCAGTCTCCCACTCACCAATGCTATGCCTCATGTCTTGCCTCTGTGAGGGGCCAGCCCTCTCTGTCAGTTCCGGCGTGACCTGTGAAGCAGTTTTGGTTTTGTCCACTGACTTCTTGACAGGCGTTCGGTTTGCGGCATACATTTTGTGTCGGGGTTGTCAAACGTGTGTATATAAACAAAGTTTATATTAAATTAAAAGTGTAAAATATAAGATGCAAATGTAAAAAAAATAAAGTGTAAACAAATTGTACAATATAAAACAAATTTATATAAGTGTCAAGAGACTTGGAGTTCTACCAAGTCTGTCGCGATGTCAATATATGAATAGGTTGTGCTACCTATATGTCTCTTTGTTTATGTCAAAAGCTATATGGCTGACTGAGTTTTCGGGTAGTGTATATGGCTACCCAACACTCCAAGTTTTGCCGCCTCTATCCCGTCCAGTATAGTCCTGCCTTGGTTCTGTATGTATCTCTATATATTATATATATATATGTGCTTTATATATTTGTATTATCAACGTGTGATTTTTAGGCAAAACATAAAAGCAAAAAAAAAATGAGCAAATTAACACGGTATTCAGAGGTTACAATAAAGAACAGGAGGGTGTAAGGAGTTAAAAATGGGTGAATTGGTGTTGGCGGGAATTTATTAAGTTATTTTAATCCAAAAAGAAGAAATTTGCTATTTATTATGTCCGGCCTTATGCCACCTTGTCCAACTATTTCGCCTTTGGCAGTATGTCAGAGGATTTATAGATGTATAGATTAATTTAATTGTACATTCAAAATTTTGTTCTATTCGAATTTAAATTTAATAAGGATAAGGCAAGGTTTTCAATTTTTAGAATATAATTATCAGAGGAGTGGATTTCCAAAATTACTGGGTTAAAGGTAAGAAATATGTAATCTTAATTTTTTGTTTCAGGTGCTGCTTATTTCTGCTTTTAATTTATGTTCCTACGGTTTATTGCTTACAATTTCTTTTTATTATACAAGTGTAATATAATTTTATATATATTACCTTATATTACTTTCATACTAATTATATTTCTTTATTACTTGTTATTTTATTATTAATATTAGTTGCTTGTTTGTTGGTATTTCAAAGCATTGCATTAATGATTTGAATTATCTTTTTACTATAATTTTGTCATTTTGCTGTCATTTGATTTTCTAGTTCTAAGCACTATATCTTCTACAAATTTTATGAATATTTGCCTGTTGTCTAATATTAATATTTCTGAGAGGTTGGCTTTATTTATTTCCATTTCGATCTTGATTTTTTCTTTCTTGTTTCTCTCCTTTTCACTTCATATAAGGGGCACTCTAATATTAAATGGATTACTGTTTGCTCCACTTCTGGGTCACAACTACATGCAGGAGTATCTTTGCATTTAAACCGATGCAGATAATGAGCAAAACCTCCATGCCCTGTCAGTGCCTGTACCAGGGTGGGATTTAATTTCAAATTTTTTATTACTTTGTATGCATTTTCTGCGTTGGGAAGAAATGTTTTTGTTATGGATGCAGTTTCGCTTTGTAAGTACCTTTCGTTCCACTCTTTCCTTGTCTCTTCCCTTATTGTTTGTTTTATAAAGGAAATCGGGCAACTCGCGTAATTTGGTGTCGTTTTAATGCGCAGTGCAGCTTCCTTGGCCAGTTCATCGGCGCGCTCGTTTCCTTCGATTCCAACGTGCGCTTTGATCCAGAATAGTTTTAGTTGCTTTTTCTGTTTTTTAAGCTCTACGATGTTTTTATTCACTTCAAACACCATTGGATGAAACGAGTCAAAGTTTCGCAGTAGTTCTAATGAAGACCTAGAGTCACTGAAGATGTTAATTTGAGAGTCCGGTAGTTTCAAAGCCAGGTCTGTTGCCCTAAGCAGTGTAAACATCTCCGCTTGGAAAACTGTGCAGAATGACTCCAGTCTGAACTTCTTCGCTATCTTCTTTGACCCGTCGCGCCAAAAGGACAATGCTGCACCTACTTTCCCATCGATTTTGCTTCCATCTATAAAGATAAAAGAACCTGATATCTGATGGTTTATAAGCGTCTGTGCTTGCATGTCTTCCAAGCATCCAAAGTCAACTTCTACTGCACTTGATGGATGTAGAGCATTCAGGTAGCACACTCTTTCCTCTACTATTCTGCCCCGGAATATCTCCTGCGGCTTCCCTCGCTTTGCCTCATACAATTTAGCGACTTCGCGAATTCGCATGTCTAGTGGTAGAACCCCAGACAGAATTAGAGCGGCATTTAGCGAAACTGTTCTATAGGATTTTATAATTTTTTGTACGAAGCCACGTTGCACCGAGTTCAACTGGCTCTGGATCGATATCTTATTTGTTGCAGGTGCCCATGCGCTGGCTGCATACATAATGATCGGCTCTATAACTGCCAAGTACATTGTCCTGATTATCTCGGGATTGAGTCCCCATGAAATTTTTGCAGTTCTACATAGTTGTTTATAAATATTGGTCGCTTTCGTGTTTTTGGAACGTTAGCTTTTTATCTATCACGAGCCCCAATATTTTAATTTCGTCTTTAAATGCGATCTTTGTGTCTCCCATTTGAATGCGCGGTGTTTCAAATTTCGTTTTATTTGTTATAACCATAGCGTGGGTTTTGTGCGCTGCAAATTTAAGTTTGTTTTTGAAACCCCACGCATCCACTTGGTTAAGAGTTAATTCTCTTGTTTGCTCAATTTCTGACACTGAAAATCCGGAGAAAACCAGAACAATATCATCGGCAAATACTTGGCAGTATATGCCTCGTTCCTCAAGATGGTCTAACAGAGGATCCAACAACAAATTCCAAAGGGTGGGGCCACCAATCGAGCCCTGCACGCATCCTTTGGTTGTAGATTTGCTGCAAATTTCCCCGGCATATCCCACAGATACTTTGCGGTCTGTAAAGTAGCTTATGAACAGTTTTCTCAGATTTTGAGGGCATTTCTTCTCCAGGAGCTGGTTTTTGATCGCTGGCCACCAAGCGTTGTCGAAAGCTCCCTCTATATCCAAAGATATTACGACACTAATCAGTTTTTTGCGAAGATTTTCTCTAAGATGTTGTATTAGATCGTAGAGGGAGTCTTCCGTACATCGCTGAGGCACAAAACCATACTGTCTAGGGTTTGATCTGGGCAGTATATGCCATCTGAGTCTTCTGATCATAAGCTTTTCCAATATTTTGCCCGTCACTGAGAGTAGGCCTATGGGGCGATAGGATTTAGCTTGCGAATAATCGTCCCTACCTGGTTTCCGAAGCACGATTATTGCAGCCTCTTTCCAGGGGGCGGGAAAACAGGACAGCTCAAAGCACTTGTTGATAATGGCCAGAAATAGCTCTAAGTTCCCTTGTATTGCTACTTTACAGATGTCCGCCGTCAATCCATCGGGACCTGGAGCCTTCCTTGGGTTAAAGCCACTTATGACCTTCACCAGCTCGGCCTCTATAAGTCAGTTGCTTCTTCTCCTATTGATTCTGCTTTCCGTCTCATTATCTTGTGAACATCTTGATCATCTGTTGCCTCATCATCCGGATAGAATGTTGAGGCAAGATGTTTTGCAGATTCTTGTGGACTAAGCACTCTTCCTTCCCTTATAAGTGGCTGGTCTTCGTGCCTTTTGCTGGTATTACGAATGACTCTGTATACTCTGTCCCACATTCTTTCTCGCTCCTGGGATCCACAGAACTTCTTCCAACTTGCTGTTTGTGACTCTATCATTGCTAATTCGTATGTTTCTTTTGATTTCAGGTACTCTTCTACGACGTAAGGTCGACGCCGCGGAGCTGCGCACGCTATTCTTCTCTTTTTAGTAACCATCTCTTTCTTTAGTTTGGACAACTCTTCGGACCACCAAGGTAAGTAAATTTTTGTGTTTCTCTTTAACTTTGGCATTGCTTTATCACATACATTCTTAATTTTTTTTATATATGTATCTACTGCTTTTTCCAATGTGTGTCGTTCTTTTATACTGTTTATATATTGTATTGTGAAAGCTTTCTTCTTTAAATTTTGTTATTTCCATTTTAATTTTTTTTTAACAAAGATATATAAACTTATTCTCCCGACCTTGACCTAGTTGATATACCAAATGACAACCGGGAGGGCGGGAAGGGATTTTTTCGATGTTTCCGGCGTCGGATCCGAGCGCGCGAGGTGTCGGCGAATCGGGCTCATGACGGGCTACCCGAATGTAGAAGAAAATTTGGAAAAAATTGAATTTTGAGAAAGTTATATGCAAAAAACCGGTTATTTTAACGGTTTTTGCCAAAAATATCGCTAATTTTTTGAAGAATTTTTATTAAATGTAGATCAAAAGGAGCGCCTTAAATTAGTAAATTTTTTGATGCCACACAGTGGCCAGTCGGTGGCTATTAGGAATTTAAATCGAATTAAAATATATAATTTTTAAGTAATTTTAATAATTTCTAAATAAATGTAAGATATATGTATAGCCGCTGTATAGAGCTCGCGAAACCAAAAATGTTAATGCGTCACACGACCTCCTCAGTTCAATAAGTAAAAAGTGTATCGATGGGTTAGGTTAGGTTAGGTTTTTTTTTTTTTATACAACTGCTCCTCCGACATGTTATTCGGAGACTTTGTTTTCGTCAATGTTAATGTACTTATCTTTTTATTTGTTTCAGCGCATGGATGCGGTTAATGTAAATATTACATATACTCTGTTCCTTTTTTAATCAATTCATTTCATCTTCTTTTGTTGCATGTTTTTATTCATTGTTATGTGTTTATTCTTTAGCATTTTGTATACAAGCGCAATATATATTCCTATATAGTGTCTTGTATTCTTTCATTCTATTGTTTATTATTACATAATTAGTTGTTTTACCAATATTATTGTTAATATTTATACTCTGAATATAGTAATTATATGTGACAAGTATAAATATCTTATAATTTTATTATTTTGCATTTATTTCTGGTTCTTACATCTATTACAATATCTTCTACATATTTTATAAATTTGTCACTGTGCTTGCTTTTAAGGATTTGATGAATATTATTTTTATTTACTTGTGTATTTGTTTCCATTTCCAGTTGTTGCCGTTTTGCTCCATATTTAGGACAGTATATTATTAAATGATCTACCGACTCGTCTTCCTGAGGATCGCAAATACAAGCAGCACTGTCCTTTTGCTGGTATTTATGTAAGTACTTTGCAAATCCTCCATGCCCGGTTAACGCTTGCACTAACGTGGGGTTGAGTTTTATATTTTTGATTGTTTTATATGCACCATCAATATTTGGAAAAAACATTTTAGTTACGGCGGCGTTATTATTTTTTGTGTACCTTATGTTCCATTCTATTTTTGTCTCTTCTCTTATATGTCTTTTTATGTAGGATGTTGGGCATTGGTCGTAGTCAGGGGCTGTCTTCCTGTATAATGCCGCCTCTTTGGCTAGGACATCAGCTCGTTCATTTCCTTCTACTCCAATGTGCGCCTTGATCCAGAAGAACCTTATAATTTTGTTATGTGCCCTTAGCTTCCTTAAATTTTTCCTTATATTAAATGCCAATGGGTGAAATGAATCTGCGTCTCGTAGTAGCTCCAACGATGATCTTGAGTTGCTAAAAATATTCGTTTCCGTTTCGGCTCTTTTCACTGCGAGGTCTGTTGCTTTAAGTATTGCCAGCATTTCTGCTTGGAATACTGTACAGAATGATTCTAACTTGAATTTTCTGCTTAAGACTTCTGACCCATTATGCCAGTATGATAATGCTGCACCTACCTTTCCATCTATTTTACTTCCATCTGTAAATATATAGGAGCCTTTTATTTGATGGTCTACAAGGGATTTCGCTTTCATATCATCCAGGTATATAAAGTCCATTTGTTCTTCCTCTGCTGGGTGTGGAGCGTTCAGGAAACACACTTTTTCTTCCACTCTCCTGTCTCCTAGTATTTGTTGCGGTTTACCGCGTTTTGCTTCGTATAGTAGGGCAGCTTCTCGGATTCGCATATCTAACGGAAGGAGACCCGAAAGTATTAGAACCGAGTTTAATGATGTTGTTCGGTAACTTTTAATTATTTTTTGAGCAAAGCCTCTTTGCACTGTATTCAGCTGTTTTTGCACAGAAATTTTGCTTGTTGCTGATGCCCAGGTGCTTGCTGCATACATAATTATCGGCTCGATGACAGCTGTATACATGGTCTTTATTATCTCCGGATTAAGTCCCCATGAAATTTTTGCTGTGCGACATAAGTGGTTGTAAATATTGGTGGCTTTTATACAAATCTCACTAACGTGCTTTTGAAATGTAAGTTTCCTATCAATTATCAATCCGAATATTTTAATGTCTTGTTTAAACTGTATCCTTGTCTCTCCCATACAAATGAAAGGAGATTCAAGTTTCATTTTGTTTGTAATTAACATGGCATGTGTCTTATGGGCTGCAAATTTTAATTTATTTTGTATTCCCCACTCTTCCACATAGGAAAGAGTTTTATTTGCCGTGATTTCTAATTCAGATGTGGTTTTCCCGGAAAAAACCAATACAATGTCATCCGCAAAAGCTTGTGTATATATTCTATGCTCTTCCAGTTCATCTAATCAAGGATCTAATAATAAATTCCAGAATGTTGGGCCTCCAATTGAGCCCTGGACACATCCCTTTGATGTTTGTTTTGAATACTGCTGTCCGGCATAATTTATACTTACTTTACGATCAGAGAAGTAGCTGATGATCAGCTTTCTCAGGTTTTGAGGGCATTTCCTTTCCAAAAGACGATTTTTTATTGAGGGCCACCATGCACTGTCAAAAGCTCCCTCAATATCTAATGATATTACAACACTGATAAGTTTTTTACGCAAATTGTTTTCCAAATGTTTTATCAAGTCGTATAGGGAGGCTTCTGTACAGCGCTGTGGCATAAAACCATATTGTCTTGGATTTGCAGTCGGAAATATATGCCACCTGAGTCTTCTGATCATCATCTTCTCCATGACCTTTCCGAGAACTGATAGCAAGCCGATTGGTCTGTATGATTTTGCTTGCAAGTAATCATCCTTTCCGGGTTTGCGAAGGACGATGATAGCAGCTTCCTTCCAAGAGACGGGAAAATAGGAAAGTTCCATGCACTTATTTATAATGGTCAGGAATATCTCTGGATTTATTTGTATCGCCATCTCACATATATCTGACGTAAGTCCATCTATTCCTGGAGCTTTTTTGGGATTAAAGCTTTTTATGGCTTTAATCAGTTCGAATTTAGTAAAAGGTGGATCTTGTACATCTTCCGGTATTTCCTCTCCCATAGAGTCCGCAATTTGACGCATTTTCTTATGTACATCATGATCTTGATTTACATCATCATCTGGAAAAAATGTTGATGCAAGATGTTTTGCGGACTCTAGTGGGCTAAGAACTTTCCCTTCCTTTATAAGCGATTGATCCTCATGTCTTTTGCCTGTTTTCCGGATCACACTATAGACTCTATCCCACATACTCTCACGATCTTGGGATGTACAGAAATGCTTCCAGCTCCTTGTTTGGGCTTCTAAGGATTATAATTCAATTTTTTCTTTTGATTTCAGGTTCTCTCGAACTACGTGAGGTCGACGGCGTTGGGCTGCACATACTATTCTTCTCTTTTTGGTTATCATATCTTTCTTTAGGTTAAGTAATTCTTCTGACCACCATGGTAAGTTTATTTTCGAGTTCCTCTTTAATTGTGGTATTGCTTTTATACACGCTTTTTCTATTATTTTTGTATATGTATTTATTGTTTTTTCTAATTTAGAACTATTATTTATATTTTTTATGTATTCAATTTCTAATCCCTCTTTTCCTAAGTTTTGTTTCATGTCTAAACGAAGTTTTTCCCAATTTGCTTTTTTTGTATTATATATTCTAGTTGAATTAATTTTCCTGCATGCTGTGTGTTTGTCTAATTTGATTGTGAAAACAATTGCATTGTGGTCCGAGCTAGTCATGCCTTCGTCAACTCTCCAGTTATCTATCAGTCCAATCATGCTTATTTTGCATGCCGTGACATCTACGTGACTTTGATATATTCTTTCTCCCCTTACTATATAAAAGGTTGGTGTCTGGCCTTGGTTGAGGATCTCCATTCCAATTTCAGTAAATGCTCCAACCAGGTTAGGTTAGGTTAGGTTAGGTTTTTTTTTTTTTTTT
>PDGT01000160.1:153230-264827 GCA_003671415.1 Megathymus violae | reverse complement strand
AACCGAAATATTCGACACGTGTCTCGGTTTTAGTATCTACTAATAGTCACGTTGTATATTCAACTCTTGGATTTGGCATTCTAAAATCAAATTTTGATATGAACACGAAAGAAAACAAACATTTGAGTTATTCAAATCAATTATTTGCCCGCGTCGGTGTTCCCGGCTACTTACGATGTGGGAGTCTTCAAGAGGAGAGCGAATAAGCTAATAATAATAATAAGTTAATGCGTTTAACATCTTAGATTTCATCACCACATGCCATCAGGTGGGATTGTTGTCAAGCATTAACTTATTTTATATAAAAATTTGTTCCAAAAATTATGAGATAGATAAATAAAATTAGCCGTGTTCGGTTCATTTCGGAGGGACTTTTCATCTTGCAGGGGAGTCCACCGAATCATCCGATATGAATTCACTGGAATGAAAAAAAGAAGGAAAAAAGATGAATTAAAACAGGTAATCGTTTAGTATCAAATTAACACTAGTATAGTATACATAAACCTAAACTCCATACAATAAACTAATTTGAAACTAAAATTAATAATCGATAGACAAGATATATTAGCCACCGAAATAAACATTTTTTGTCTCAATGTCACCGTAATTAAATATACGTTTGTGGTGAAAATACGCAGCAAGCGAAGTCGCTTGCCGCCACACCGCACTCCGGAGGGCGACTAAATGGAGAGGAAAAAAAAACATACTTTATTACCGGAAACCAGGTACTTTATTACCGGAATTTTTACACTATTCTTATGACAATGTGCGAGGACGGGAACAGACTTAAGTGCACAAATATCGCAGCTCGAGCCAGTGCACACGGGATGTGCTGACCGTGTTCATATTTAAGTGCGAGTGTACTAGCGCTTGAGTAACGTGATATCTAGTGTCCCCACAGTTGTAATAATAATCTCGGGTTACAACGTGAAATGGTACTCGTGATTTATCGGTAAAAAATGATGCACAACACGTTTTCCAGAACCTAAATACATATTTATAGAAAGTATATCTATATTTCATTACTGAAAACCTAGCGAAGGTTAAAATTCTATCAACAATTTAAATATTTGAACCGCTCTCGATAATTAATATCTTCGGCGACCCGTCCCACCGCCCACCGCTGGGGTCCATGCGATGAACTTCAAATTAAAATTGGTTTGATCGTTTAGGTATTCTATAAATGTAATACACGTCATTTTTTCTTTATCTTTACTTCGAAAAGGTGATTTAACATTGAGGAGAAGAAACGGCCTAAGAAACTCCTCGTCTTTTAAATCAATCACATCACAATTACAAGGTAACTTTCAATATACGTGGAAACCGTTGCGGCACTGTTATTTTCAGGCGCCTTGACATTTTTTTTTATTTTATTAATTTATGTTCACTAGGTACTTAAAACAAATAAATTAAAGGAGAAATTTGGTACATAATTATTTTTTATACCATAATATCTTTTATTTATAAACTATGCGTTAACACGTCTTATAAATTTCAAATGGGTTAAACACGTTTCACCTATGGAACATTGTTGGAAAAACGAACGTGACCCATAAAAGAACGCAGAACCTTTTGAAGACAATATGAAGCGTAACCAAATTGACATTATTTCTTCTTTCCTGACTAATCTACTATAAATTTTATGTAGAGGCTACATTGGGCGCATCTATTTCATTAAACATTTCTCTCAAAAACTCATACCAATTTAATATAATTTAATAAGCTCTAATGCAATACAGATATCGGATTAACGCCGGCCGTTCCGTCACACACCAAGTTAACACAAAAAACCATGGAAATACGCAAAAACAATTACAATGTAGGTAAGGTGCCATAAGGTTCCACCCATATGTAAAGACTCGGAGTTACTATCTAATTGTTGTAACCATAAAAAATTTTGAAGAACTGAAAATCAATAATTTATTGTTCTACAGAAAATAAAAATTGTATTAACACCTATAAATTGCTTTAAATTAGAATAAACGTAACAAAGGCAACGAATAATCGCAGCTAACTATAGACACAAAAATGCCGTGTTGTAATAATGACACTTCATAACACTCGATCACGCGAATGGCACCTGCCGAAGACTAAGATATCCTCATCAATAACCAAAATATTCGTTTCTCGCTCCAGTTCGCGCGCGGCACGATTGTTCTCGAACAGGACCTTGGAGAAATAAGCGAACGATAAAAATTAATTAAAAGACAAAACAAGAACATAATTACCGGACGAAATTAGTTCTTTATTAGCACGACAGCGCCATCCGAGCCAGTTATTTTAATTTCCGCTCTTTGATATTAAATTTGAAACCACCGCTGGGGGTTATGAACTAACTTTACTGTTCATAGACATTAATGTCGCTGTATACGGCATCTCTCCCGTGTGTGGTCAACAAGTGATCGCAAGAATTGATGTATAATAACACTCAGGTCCAACCAATAAAATTCCCACTAAGCTAAGTTAATCAATCTATACTCCTCGGTTAACAATTTTAAATCTGTGTAACCAACACTGTTCTGAACTGCAATTAGTAGCAATCTCCCTCACAGATAGCCCAGAAAGACACTGAATGTAGCGACACATTTGGTTCAAATGTCCAACCACTTCACTGGAAAATAATATACTGGAATAGGATACTGGAAATTATACAATAAACTCAAATCGGTCGGCAGATACTCTCCTACGCAGAGTGCGCCACTGTGGTCGCGGGCCATACGTGAGGAATTCGGGAGTCGAGAAAACTCTTCACACCGAAATAGTTACTAGTGAGGGTCAAAAGCCCCCTGGTGACACGCCTCGCTGCTGAGCCGAAAGTCAACTGACAGCAAGCTTCTTATATACTCTCAGTTAAGTATTCAGCACACTATTCTTTCTCAAACGTGTAGTGTTGCTATTTCAAAAATAGTTTCCTTGTTGTGGTTTGTTCTAAAGTAATGAGTTTTATATTTTCGTAACTCTGTGATATGATTTAATCTTACAAATTTTCTTGATTTGTAATATAGTATTTATACTTTACATATGTAGTTATTCTCTTTCATTATCTAGGGTTATCTGGATACTAAAAAACACGTCTATACGCACAAGAAAGAACCACCGCGAATTGTAAAATTTTAGTGAATGTTCCTTAATTTACTTAGCGAATTTACTTAACGTTACATGTTCTAAATAATGAGTACATGTCAATACAATCAATGAAATATTTTAACACGTGAAATTGTTTAATTAAAATTAGTAAAGGTTTTAATGGGTGGCAGAACCTGCGGTTGATACAATTCGCTAATTATCCCTATTGAGCAAGTTACACACAATTTACATAGGATCTTCGAGTTAATATTGGATATTGGATTTCAAATAAATGAATACTGTGGCCGATCTCCCTAAGAGACGGGTCTTTAAAATCAATACCATCGTACGATCACGGACAATTTGAATCCCCGCTCGGTGGTGGCGGCCTTAATAATACCAAATTAAAGTTTATGCGAACTGGGGACAGTGATTTATGGGCGTCCTCCGCTAAGGCCGCGGCGCACCAGTGGTGGGGAGCGGACAAGTGTTGACTGTATGAAAACCGCTCGATGTCCTGTAATTGTGATAACCTAAAAGCAGACAATAAAGGATAGTATCTTGTGACAACGTTACCGTTGTCAAAGTAACACAAACTGTGTTAGCTTAAATTATAATACGTTGAATGTAATAAAATTATAACCTTAATCTATTACAACTACATTAAATTGTAGTAGATTTTATAAGATATCTCAGTCTTTTTTAAAGATCTAACACAGTGGGTGATGTAATGGGCACATTTTAACTATCTTGCTGCTATTGCTGTGAAGTGGTCCAGATGCGGTGAATACACGTCAGACACAACTAAAATTCCAGATAATACTTATATGTTACTTTAACGACGGTCTCTCGATGTTCGTACGGCGGTACTACTTCGCACAATCGCACTCCTTGCTTTATTTAAACTTGTTATTTTTTAAGATTATGTTTATTTATCCACTTGGGACGGATAAATAAGCTGATTATTTACGTACATACACGCTCATATATCGCATTGGGTTGTCACCGCTGCAGTACCCTATACAGTAATATACAAAGAGTCCTAAAGCAGCTTGCTTTATAGCGGCATTAATTAGCAGGACAGCGGTCTCTCCACGAGGCGAACATACGACCAAGTTACTCTACCAATTATTCATTTTGTCATCAGCTTGTACGTTAATCGAATGCGCAAGATACGTATGTACTTTGTTGTAAAATAAATATGTTCTCCATTCTGTAACATTATGTCAATATGTATACAAATATATATGTATATTTTGAATAGAATTATTTGATATTAATTTGCCCCTTCTTTAGCGTACCTCTCAATAGGTAGAACTGTGAATAGTATGAGTGAACTATTTTATTTTCGTAATTGGCAGTTCGCCTGCACGGGAACGAGTTGCATGTTCCGCGACAATTTAAACTTCGTTCGGGGCGGGCGTCTTTATATCTTTGGTTTATTTAGTTCAGTGAACAAGACGTTGCACCGGTCGGGTGAATGGCGCCGCGGCCGTCGTAACTACGAGTGAGCGCATCCGATATACATATACCGCGCTTAGCGTAAGGTGGCTTACATTTAAGTCATGACGCAGTGCCTTTTCACTCGAGCTCCGGCGTGCGAGATCTCACACACACCAATAACCTTGAAGTTATATATGAATATTAATTGTCGTGTGCTTCACGCCGTCGTGATATATGATGTCTAATGATGTAAATACGCTAACGCCGTCCCTTTAAAAACTGAATGCGACAGGTACCTTAGGTCACACTCGGAGCTCCAAGACACGATGTCTGTTAAAGTTCCTGACACTTTCTGAATCTACAGCGATGTCGTTTAAACTATGCAGTGTAGTTTAAACTTTGAGCGAAAAGTGTGAATAAATGACCTCTCAACCCGCGACGTAGACGACGCCGACTGCATTACAACAACATTTAAACAAAGCGCTCACTTGCTTGTGTGTGTGTCACAGTGTTGCCAGGTTCGTGTCTTGCAATATCGTGAGGAAATCGTTATGCTGTTATCATGAATAAAGCATATAATATATATAAGTGACTCTTTAATTATGCGTCTCTTTAATTAGTATATTTCAACAGGTATACAGCCACAAAAATTGAGTAGAAAAACATGCAAACGTGTTTCGCCATGAATGAGACAAGGGCCATTGCTCACCTCGCTGGGCAGATACAATTTGGCAGAGTTCGTATACTTCCGAGAATATTAGTTCTTAGTTAATAAATGAATGGATTACCCAAGATTAATAGTACAATTTCGAACGTAGAGTCGCTATTTTTAATACCCAATCATATATGTACATATATACTTGAAATTGGAGTCAGGGTCGCTTGCAATAGAAATGAGACATTTCATCTCAGTCCTTGTAAAAAGGGTGGTTTTGATGTTAACTCTCCTTTTTTGGTTTGGAGTCAACCCCCTTTTTAGTTATGTTATGGTAGTGGTTTATTGGTTGTAGAGCGAATAAATGAGGAGTCTGAAGTTTATCTCAAATACTAAGTATATTTAACTGATTTACACAAACTTGATATAAATCCTTAGAACTATTTAAAGTAATTAAAACAATGGTAAAATATGGTTAATAGCGAGCACGAGATCTCACAACGGTGGTTAGCTACGTACTGCCTTGAAAGAGACAATTAATCGTATTTAAGTATAACGTTATTGAATATGAAAAAATTTTGATTTGTTCGATTGCATTGCACTCGAACAGTCCTTAAGTGTAACGATACATTTATTTGACGTGGTGTACTTCTTACCTTTGATAAGTGACTTTTCTTTGATTTGGTTGTCTACACGCCGATAATGTTTACAAGCTAATCGCAATATAAAGTGTAGTGTTATAAGTAAAAGATTTAGAGATTTAGAAGATAGAATGTATTCAAGAATTCCTGGCGATTACAATGACTATAATACAGGAGTTACAAGATTAAGAAACTAAAAAGGTTACTTGTGAGTAGGAATCTAGGCCCGCCGCTTCTTTGGCGTGTAGCGCGCAGAGGCTCTGCAGACTGGAGCGTGCGTTTAAGGCGCACGAGACGATCGGAGTCCCCGGCGTTCAGCGCACGGAGACCTCGGCGATTGGAGCGTGCGTTTAGGGCGCACGAGACGGGTAGATTGTCTGGTGTTTAGCACACGGAGACCGCCTTAACCAGGTGTGCGTAGAGCGCACGAAGTATATAGATCCTGGAGTCGGAGAGTAATAAACGATTTCCGGCTAGAAGCGCGAGACTGTTTCGTTCCGTAATTGTGACTACACCCGCGAGACTGTTCCGATAGAGACTTTTAGCATAAAACTCCTTCAAGTTACCACTGTTGTGACCGACACGCGAGACTGTCAGTGTCGAGATCCAAGAGTTGCGACCCACACGCGAGAGAGACTGTCCAATCTCGTCATAGCTTGCCTTTTATATCTCAAATTTTCTCAAATGATTCTCTTCGTGTGTTCTATTTACGAATTTAAAATTTATATTCAGCCTAATAAATAACATTACCAAAAAGGATAAAACTTATACAAATTAAAAATGAAAGTTATCATGATGACAATAATTTAGAACATTTGACAACAATAACAAAATATTAAACCTAATAAAATATATAAAGAAATTACAGAATAAATGGATAAAAGATGCAGGAAATTATAAAAGAAGTTAAGCAAGGGAGTACTATAAGAGTTACAAACTATGCGAGTACCAAAATACTAGATATAAAAACATGTAAGTATCTAAATACTACAAAAGTTAATTGAACTTTGTGTCTTTCTACTCCCAGAACTAGGTCTGACGCAAGTCTATGGAATTAATACCATTTAGTAATATAATATAATATTTTAGCATTTTCCTATACACCGACACGACATATATTCAAACCGTTAAAGCTTCGATCGGGATAATATTAGAGTAGTAAAATTCTTAGTGTAAGATGTAGTTACTAGAATTATAAAGTATACTGTTTTATTTTGTTTTGGTTTTAAACTTTGGATTTTATTAATTGTCGATTTCAGCACTGCCCGACTGACCCGCTTACTCATCAAAAATTCTAGGGTTGAAGTCCTAGAAAACTGAAAATCCTGTACAACTGTTAACTCAACGTGCGCCCTTAATTTAGACGTCGCTGAGTAGACATCGGCATTTAATAGGAAACTTAGCTCTGCTGCCTACGCTGTTAAGAGAGTGAGGCTCTTAACGGACGTAGAAACAGCAAGATTAGTTTATTTCAGCTACTTTCACAGTGTGATGTCTTATGGTCTGTTGTTGCGGGACTCAGCTGCAGATGTTAAGTCGATTTTTATATTACAGAAAAGAGCAGTACGCGCCATTTACAACCTCAGGCCTAGGGATTCCCTTAGAGATTTATTTAAAGAAATTGATATATTAACTGTAGCATCACAATATATTTTAGATAATATTATGTACGTTAAAAAATACTCTGATAGTTTTCTTAGGAAGAGTAATGTTCACAGTATTAATATTAGGAGTAAGCTAAACTGATTGTTCCAAATTTCAGACTAAGCAAAACTGGTGGCTCTTTCATGGGTAGATGTGTAAATATTTATAATAAAATTCCATTAAAATTGACAGAAATGCCATATTGTAAATTTAAATTTCACGTCAAAGGCGTTGACTGCGCAAAGACTGCTTGGACATGAGTTTAATATTAAGCCAGTTTAAGTGCGTTCTGTAACTGTGAGTAGGAAAAAAAACTCCTCAGGAGTTTCTTACCGCTTCTTCTTCCGAGACCACTCACAGTAGGGATTTGTTGAAGCGATGGCATAGTTTGACGTTCGAAAAGTGTTTGTAAAAACCAACATGGAATAAAATATTATTTCATTTCATTTCATAATAACTTTAAATTTAAATTAAAATTGAATTAGAGATCATTATTTAGCTTGTACTTGCGTCGACCGCTATGATCTTTGTTAATTCCATAATTGTAATTTAAATAATTTAGTAAATTAATTTTAAAATGTTTGTTTATTTTTGTCCTTCGGCTGTCGTGAACGTAATTAACTCTTACACAATGAATGTCATCAAAAGTGGTGTTATCTGGTAACGGAGCACTCCTAGAGTTCCAGTTAGGTTCAAAAGAGCAGTGAGGCTGGAAATGTTTAGTAATAAACATTATTCGTACACTTTTTAGGGTTCCATATTCATTCATTAAAAAACGGAACTGCTTGTCTACCTGTCAACCACAGTATTCACCGAATCTAATACAATTTGTTACAAGTATGGAGCTTGGTTAGATGTGCCAGCGTCGTAGATCACTACGGACACCTTGGAAGGTCTTATTTTATTACAAAGTTAAGATTTATTGCATAACTCATGCCAAAATATATGATAATACAAGACAATTGAATGATACACGATACCACGATATAATTATGTAACTCAGATCGTGATAAAGAATTCGCTTCTATCAGATAAACCGATGTTAATATCAGGGTTGATGTAAGCACAGTTTGGACCAGTTATAGCTGACCCATCGAGATTTGAAGCCATTACGAGCGAACGTTCAACTCAGCCGTGCTGCGGTCAGGAAAATGCGACCAACCACGGTGGAACCCCTTTCCGCCTCCGGCTCCCGGTATGCGTTACGTCGAAGGGAAAGAGCGCACTTCACGGGAGCTCTTCTCGTTGGACGAGCAAATCCCTTACTTTACGGTGACCGGTCGAGTCGTCGATACTCCGTGTATCGCTTCATTGGACGTTAATTAAAGTTTTTCCTTTCTGCTTTTCGATTGCGAAACAATCAGCCGTGTGTCGCCGACAACTCCGTTCGCTCAGAGACAGATTAAAGAAAATTAGTTCACGTTAAGAGGACGTCCCATTTAGTTCTTGCACTGCGGAATATTTCGAAATTCACTTTTTACCCGGGCCAGAGGTAGCTGATTGCAGAGTCGCGCTCGCTGAGATTACGTTTCATTTCTATTGAAATACAATTTTTGGTGTTCTTTGACAGTCAACAGCCGCCCATTTCATTCCAGATAAATATCTAATTTAATTTGCATCGTCCATTCCTTTTGACTCTTCTTAAAATATACACTCATAATATTTATGTTATTGTGTTTAGGTCCAAATAAATGTGTATCGCAAACCGTTTATTCAAATATACCAGGAATTGACGACCTCATAGCCCAGTTGGTAGTGATCCTGCCTGCCGAGCGAGGGGTGCCGTGTTCGATTACCGGTGGGGGCAGACATTTACGTGACAGATAAAAGTTAGTTCTCTGGTCATAGGTGCTTTGTAACGCCATATTTGTGTATGTCTATGCCACCCGCAACATAGGAAATCCTATGGCGGGGGTGTGAGTGTATATACTTTATTTATTATTATTGACCCCACGCAACATTTTGCGTGCAATAATTTCGTTTATTTCATCCGCCCTGGTGCAAGTCAAGCCATGCCGTATTGTTGTAATCATTTATAAAAGTTTTTCAAGGGATTTGTGTACGGTGTAGACATCACCGGAACATTCCCGGTCTTCGATGTTTTATCCTATTCATACTATTGAGTGAATACCCTACCTGCCCCACACATACATATATGTGCGGTAAATTAGATGCAGATACTATATTGATACATAAATAAATAGTATATATAGTTCATGATAGAAATGAAATCACTATCAAGCGAATACAGTAAGTTACCCGCGGCGCCGAATCGTGCAGCGATCGCGTGTGTTCCCACCGTATTTTATACTGTGTTCACATTATCACTTGCGTTGGCATTCTATATACAACATTAGCGTAAGTTGTTAGTGGAGTTTCGCTTACAATTCACCACAAGCGTTGAGTAACTCTTGACGATCCTATAGCTCATGTGATAGGGTCGGTGTCAAACTAGAAACCGCGAGGTCGAGGAGTGATAGAAGATGTTGTTGTAAAGCGATCAGAGCATACGCAAACTCATGTTGGGCTTGAACAGCTCCACCCTTGAAGCCGCCCACACCATACGCAGGCGGAAATATTGACGCGACTAAGCTATTCCAGTCTTTTATAGTCCATAAGGAGGTTCACTACGTATGGATGGATATCGACTCGCCGTACGTCGTGTTTTGCAACGAAGGAACGGCGATGGGGGATTAATACAAACAATTTCTGTGAACAATCCATTATGTAGTGTAGTGTATGATAGTCGTATCACTCTGTCCTCTGTACAGTTTTGTTTCGTTAATATTGACATGTTGAGTGCTTGTGCTTAATTATATTTTAATACTATTCATTTTATTCACGCTACGCGCAAACGTCAAGAGTACTACTGTGTATACATATACGGAGAAGCAGACAATATTGCCAGTTCTAAATTAGTTGTAATCATAAACTGTGGCCTATATTGCGCCTCTTAATAACTTTTAGTGCAAATGAAATATGAAGTAGAATTGGAACTGAACGAATGACAACGTGTATTGAAATAGATAAGGACGTTCTGGTTTTTGATTCACGGGCACTAGTTGTTTCAGCGGTAGTAAAGATACCGACCGACCGACCGTAAAAATCAATATTGCTTTTATATTATATTGTCGTTCGTTACTCACTATAATGCAAAAAATGATACGCTTTTGTTATCTAATATTTGATAAGCTTTTGACGATTACCATTATGAACTTCACTATGGATGGCACGATTAAAAAATGTATTAAATATTCTGAAATTTCATCATTTGTATGTTTACCTTTGTGGGGCCATTCAAAGAAAGAGTTGCAGGAAGCTAGGTGCTTCACGACAGAATTAATGGGTGCAGTGAAGGATGCGTCCTTGCTATCTTGAGGATTGCTTATCCAATCTTACAGTAGTACAGACAATCCAAAACTTGCCAGTAAAGTAATTAATTAAGCTACGGCGGTGCCGACTGCAGGAGCATTTGCATTATTAATAGCGGTCTCCGGTCTCCGGCGGGCGGTAGGCGCCGCACTAGTTATCGAGTGGATTATTCGTTCGATTCCAATCGAAACAACTTTGGTGCAACGCGAACTTGAGGACTATTTCAATTTAGATTATGCATTCACATCCGAGTGGTGGTCTAACCCATTACCGGTTACCTCCTCACCGTGCACGGATCTCTCTTGTAATTGAGGTTGTCGGGAGATACTTTCTAGAGTTTTATTTGCAAAACAATATATACATTTTTATCAATTCAACATCGTGCAGAGGACTTAATTGTGCACGATTTTCTCGAAGGTATAAAAAACTAAGTCAGCGTAGTAAGGTTCTGGTGACCTGGTCTTTTATTTCGTATTTCATCGAGAAAATCATTTGAAAAAAAACTTACAATTCATTATTATTTACTCTTCATTCATTAAGTCACTGCAATTCATTATTATTCACTAACTGTGCCCGCGACTTCGTCCGCGTGGACGTGGATTTAACAATAAAGTTATTTAGTAGAAATAAAAGTAGCCTAAGTTACTCCTTATTACATCAACCAGCTGCCAGTGAAAGTTCCGTCAAAATAGGTCCAGCTATTTCAGAGATTAGTCGGAACAAACAGACAGACAGACAAAAATTGTAAAAAATGTTATTTTGGTATATGTACCGTATATACATTCATATGCATGTAGTAAAAAGTGGTTATTTTAATATTACAAACAGACACTCCAATTTTATTTATTAGTATAGATTACCACGTTACTGTTAATGTCGTTGACATTCGACGTCCGTTCGAATAAACGACTGAATTAATTAAAAAGTATCAAAACATATCTGTCCACACGCACCGCCGTCACTCACCAACATGAATAACGTATGTAGACTCACGGTTCAATTATCCCTACTTCAAAATGTGTTCATAAGTACGTACGTATAAAATTATGCGTTTTTATACAAAATTTGATAATTATGTTTGGAAAGTGACCTAAAGTAAAGTAAACAAAACGATCTCTCCCTTCGCACCAAAAAGACTGCCAGTCGAAAATTCAAAAATATTGTATTTCAATGTCGTTTTAAGATTGGAGGAAAGTTAAAGCCATCAATTATTCAGTTTATAGCGAGCGCGAGCGGACGGCGTCCGCGGCTGATCGCTCACTGCAGTCCAGGGGCTATATCTGTCATTGGACAGCGGCGCGGCGCTTTTACGATATTATAGGATGAAGTTATAAAAAAACAAATTTTTGGAAGTTCATGTCAGATTACAATATTGTAAGTTATACGAATATATACTAACGTGTGTGGGTCTGTGTGTGTGCGTGTGTGTGATACTTGTTCGAGTATAACACTTCAAAACTGTTTACAGCAGGGATGTTATGGAGCTCCGTGACCGTAATCGAGTCCGATAAAAAGTTTCGAATAATTTAGGATAGAGGCGGATCGTAAATGAAACACGTCATGGCAAGTTTTCCCCGGGCGAGCGGTGCAGCGGCCGCCGCGCCGCGCCGCTCTTGGTTGTAGACAGTTTTTATTATTACGTTTTTAAGGCTATCGTTCTTTTCTACGATTGTAATACCAGACAATACATAGAAATAAAATCAAAGTGTTACCTTGTATATACATTATTTCCGATTCCTAAATCATCTTATATCCTTATCCCACATCCGAAATTTCATATCCATAACAGTAACTAGTTTGCATTACTTCCCAGCCGCTTATTCTTATTAATATTCCCATTGAGCTTCAACATCATATTATTTAATCTAGACATCTACATATTTTAGAAGATGGGCAGAATTGCTACACTACCATAATAAAGACATCACGAAGCACGAGTCTTAGTCGATTTAAACCGCTCCAAGCAGGTCGGCGGGCGCCGCGCCGCGGATGTCTTTAGCGTTTCCTCTGATGTTGCCCGCGTCGGAACCATCCGATTCTGACCGTCTGATTTCCCGCCAGCCATACAAAACGTAATACTTGTGACGAACACACGGCCCAGTTCCGTTCACTGATAAAAACATGTAAATGGTGCACCTTCAGAATATTTTATTTCAATAAACGTTAAAGCAACCCAATGTGGTTGCGTTTACAATGTCTTACGACACGAATTATATGAATAAACTACTACGTACGTAAAGATACGGCGTATAGGTGAGGTCCGGATCTCGCGCTGTACCGTAAAAGCCGTTAAAATTGTGTTCCGCGTGCACAGCCAACGAATAAACTTTTCCATTTGTTCCTTAATGTCCTGAACTAAGCCCATAAATTTCCTAACTACAAATATTTTTCGCATTCGCCTAAAGTTTTTTTTGGGCGTCAGTGATGAGCACACCGTGTGCCGACGTGGAAATGTCGATAAAACTTTGTAAACGAACTTCGCACGACACTCGGCGTCTTCACACGGAATTGCAAATTAAACCCCTGATTAAAGTTACGTCTAATCACACTCGCGCAGCTCGCCCAGGGAGTGTTCTTAATAATGAATGAACGTCGGCGTGACAGGTAGTCGGTAAATATTTACGCGGAGCGGGCTCCTCTGCTGCAGCTGACCGGTTCAACCGTCGACAACTTCGCTAGTTCACAATACATGACTTGATGATAAATAAAAGTTGAGTGATACTTTTCTTTAGTCGTCAAATACGATCGTAGATTGTATTGCCGGCCATAATAGGTAACGACGCACACGAGCTGGAACACGTCGCTTGTCAACCGGAGCGAGGCGATCGCTAATTGTAATTATAATTATAATATTAACTTTACCATACACGGTACACGATACACCAACAAAATAGAAATCTGTTTAGAGATGTCTGCTATTTTGGATACGAATCTATACTACCATGTTATTCTGTAGTTTCTGTCTGTCTGTACATTAAATTCTTTTGTCAAATTTCATGACAAATATTTGTTTTATGACTCATTGATATCAATTTGATCCTTTAGAAAATTTTTGTCCGTCTATCTATCTGTATGTCCTGTTATAACTGTATGTTATCTCGTTTTACAATTAAAACTCAAACAGGGCTTTGGTTGTATATTCAAAGTCAAAATCGTTTACTAAACTTATAAGGTCTTATTTCTGGGAACTAATTCGTTTTTATTATATTCCGGCTGTAACCGCATCTTTCGGGTACGATACGGCTCTGCCGCAGCCGGAATACCGACCGGTGCAATCCAATCCGCGGTCTTTGATCCCGCGCCGGTCGGGACGGGCGCGCCGTGCCCAAGGTATTCTGAAATGTAACTTGTAAGGGCATTCGGTACGAAATATGAATGAGACAACAAGATATAATTACTGTACTGAAAATCTACTACACGGTATACTAGCATGTAACACTTATGTACGTCTAAATGAAATTATATTAAAATAGTTTGAGGAATATTGAAGTTGTGGTCGAAACATTGCTTTTTTTAAGAATCAATGGCGATACCTTTCTGAGGAAACGTTTAATTTACACACATAGCGTATGACGGAGTTCGGCTAACAGCCGCTTTCTATTAATTAAAAGTAAAGACAAGCGAGTATCCACTTTACCCGCGCTCTTTGCGTAACTCTGAGTTGTTGATACGAAGTCTGCTATACATATAAAATGCAGTTAAATCGCTTCAGGTCGAGCTTCCTCGGCGGCACCCAAAAGCTGAATCGCATCGCAGTAGGTTCAGCCAAGTGATTTATAAACAAAATGTATTGCTTTCACATTTTTTATCATAAATAAAAACTCTTTATTATTTTGTAATAATAAGTGTCAGTAAAGCAGATAACATTTTTTATTTATTGTTTTGTTTTTAAAATGTCAATTTTAGATTTTGATGTGTAAAATATTTAGTACAGGAAAATGTGGAATAATAAACTTTAAATGTCGTTTCCTTATTAACAGGTAAGGGATTATATAATTGTTTACTTTGTTGTTGTTTTAGTTAAGTTTTTTATAAAATAAATCTTTGTTAACAGAGCAACACAAATGTTTATTTCACTTATATAATTCGGGCCTTTAAACCTTATACACTCCTTTGCAAAAAAACACGGGCGGTTTTGATTTTTCAACATTATTAGTAATAATTTAGTTCTAAAGATATAGCCAAACTATGTTACTGGCTCTTAAATAAGAGTCTGGGTGTGAAATAAAGTTTATTTCAAATTCACAAGACGATTACATGCCGCAAGGGGAGGTCATACTTGTTATTAATTTTTATTTTTTAATGTCTCTTTTATTAAAATACCATAAAAATAATCTTAATCTTAATTTCGTTGTATCCATAAAAATGACCATTTTAACACGGCTCTCTAATTACATTGACTAAAACACCGATTCCAAGATATAAGTTTAAAAAACTAGATTATCATTAATACTAAGAAATTTCTAGTCATTCAAGCTAATGACATACAAAAAATATTATATATATTATCCGTAGAAAAACCAATGACTGTAGGTGCCTGTTTTTTTTTGCAAAGGGGTTTATATTTCTATTTCAGTGCAACTCGCAAAACATTTACAGGGAAATTATAATTGTGGCGCAAACGTCAAATGTGTTCAGTAAGCTAAATCATGCTATAACGAAATTTTTTACAATGCTTACATATGTAGGTACAGGTTCCGAATTAGATCTATCGGAGCACGGCTGCTTCTCAGGCATGATGTTCTAATTTAGCGGAATATCTCTCTTTGCTACACTATTAATAAGTATTTTTACTTGTTAATATTGGAAACTGGTCGATGTCATACATTTGCGACTTGCCTGGGAATATGTTAGGGAACGCGTTGCCACTGGCTCCTGAGATGATAATCATGACTCAGCGATATACCGAACTCCAACTCTAGAATTTTAGTTTCGAATATTAGTTGTAGAATGTATTACACTTTGTTCAATCTTTATGTCACTGGTTGATAGGTAAATATTAAAAATAAAAAAACTATCAATTTTGACACTCCAATGTCGCACCGTGAAAAAACGCCGCCGCATATAAGAGTTTTTTTTCGATCCGATGCTTCCTTGCTGGACCGCAGACGTTCTGCCGCTCTTATACAAGTCCTAATCTAGCCGTGCTAGACCTCGCGCCTTTTACAACAAGAAGATTTCATGCGAGCTTCTCGGATCGTCGACCAGACGTGGATGTTAAGGTTGGTGGTTTTCTTTTACCTAAATCAACGTGACTGGGATTGCGCATACAACTCATTATTACAATACATACATATAAGTCCATTTTCATTGAAGGGTTAATTAATCCCTGTGCGATTATCGCACACACTTGTACAGTATGAAACAATTAATTTATTAATACTAGTGTACGTCTAGTGGTCAAAATTCGACCTCGATCATTGAATGACGTACTTATTAACTGTAACAGGCATTTACAATTTTTGTGTTTTTACCGACATACAACTCAAATCAACGGATAAATGCACACATCAGCGCAGTCAAATGAACGACCCGAAGTAATCCGCCGTAGCAGAACATCTGATTGACGCCGGTTCAAATGTTTGTATTGAGTAGCATAGCCCACGGGTGATGTCGGCTGAACGTCAATCACATGTCACATGTCTAGTCACAGAGGCCGCTGAGATCAAAGAACACCCCAAAAATATTAACAGAGAAGATGGGTTTAATTAGCTCAGGCGTGTGTTGCTGTGGTTAGTTTGTGTGTGGTGACAACAGTGTCAGGTTCAATGTATGAAGATGTCGTTAGTATCGTGTGTTGTGATCATACTTAAGAACGTAAAATGAACTCGACGTGAAGTTGACAGGCTCATCTATCAAATGTAAACCGTCGAGAGTTTCTCCTCACCACCGCAGTCTCGTCTTGACCGTGATCTTCGTAATTGGGTCGAAATAACGGTAAAAGGACACTTACGGGTATATTTAATGTCTGCGGTTATATAAGTTTAAATTTGTAGAATAAGGTAATGTTTCCAACATCATATATAAATTGATAATACTGAAGCTAATCGATAGCTATAAAACAAAAGAAAATAAAAAAAATATAAAGAAATTCGTAATCAAACAGACGACAAAAAACTGCAAAGGTTTCTCTCAACGTCTCAGTACATACATATACTCAAATATAATGATTGAGCCACAAGTTTATGGATTACAATACGTCACATAAACTATATAACAGCCACATTCTTTTTTGCCGGTGGATACTGAATGAAATCAAAGTATTTTTTTTTATTTTATAACAATAAATATGCCGGCAGAGTAATGAACAATTTATCTGAGTAAGCCGCGAGTTCGATCCCGATTGAACACCAATAATACGGTTTCGTAATGATAATACGTGGAGCTCCGGCGACATACGACTAATGAAACAAACTTAGTAGAGGCTATCGGTAGAATTTATGGACTACAGTAGTTTTTGCAATTTAATTTGAAGACGGTCTGGCTTACCTTTGTACGGATCGAATTGGATCCCGACCACGACCGCACCTGCCTCAATAATAATAATAATTTAGTTTTAATCACACCGTGTCTATAAATTGTTAATAACACAAGATCCTGTTATATTTTAAGCTAGTAACCCAACCGCGGTTCGCTTCGGAAAACCTACCCCTTAAATTTAGAAATAGTACCCGCATTGTTTTAGGAATGGCAATTTCTAGTTTTATTAACTGAAAATAAATTAATTTATTATAATAGCTGTAACTAGGTATTTCAAATTTTGTTTACTCTTAATATAATGTTTATATTGACTTGTGTATCCCGGGGGAACAGATCCATTTCTTTGGATAAAAGTTATCCCACATTATGACCCATAATATAATCTCCTGCAATATCTCAAGTATCATCCAACTCTGTGCAGTGTTTAGTGTGACATGTGGTCAGACACACAGATATTGATCTCTCTATCGATAACAATGTGTACCTACATCAAAATTACCAAAAATATTCCGTGTGGAGACTCGACTCCGAATAACAAAACTGTAATTGGTATTAGTATGGAAGTAGATTAACTGACTGGTTTATTTATTAAATGCCATCTCAAAACAGTTATTGATGTTTATGGATTTACGGAGTGTTATGGTGGTGATGTATCGCGTTACATGATGAACTCCACAGAGTATCACGTCGCAGAAATAATGGTGACAGTACCAGTAGCAGGGGAGGTTACACAAAGCGAATGCTACATTACATTGTTCTATAAAAAATGTCGCAGCTTCTACCACCGTTTGGAAAAGGTGCTTTAACAATGAGAAGAAGAAACGGCGACAGAAACTCCTCAGCACATCTTTTAAACAACACATGGTAATTACAAAAGTTTAAACCTGTGTGGAACCGGTTTCGACACTATTATTTCCAGGCGTCCTTCTCATTAGTGTACTCATCTATTCTATAATATCCTTTGCCTATATGTTGTGTTATAATGCGTCGTTTAAAGTTCCTGCAATCGTGCCTGCAGAATAGCCTGCAGTAACGTAGTTGGTTCTTTTGCACGTATCAGTATTACGAGTTGAGGACTCACGTAAAATACAGTTTGGTGAACGAACCAAGAACGTATACTGTTGGAGGGCAAATCTCAAAGTTAAAAAATCTTCGTCAACATTATCATGTGACAGTTAAAATAAAAGGACCCGTTATGATGGAATAAAATGTTTTTGTATAGTTTTGCAATGCATTTCCTAATTACAACCTGCCACCCGCGACTGCCTCCGCGGCGTGTCCTTTAAGTGTTACGACTTTTAATTATGCATATTAAAATTACGTAACTCAACTGAAGCAATAAAAACACAAAAGGTACGTATAGTCATTGGCAGGTTAATATCCGTATATTTTAGACGATCAGACAAAATTAAAAAAAATAAATGTATTTGGGTTTATTTAACTAACCGAACATGTAGAAACTACTTTTTTGAAAAAACATAATAATCCCTGTTTAGATTTTTGTGTGTCTTATCCATGTGCCCGTTTCAGTGGGATTCGTGAGATCGCCGTTTATATAGTTCGTAATAAGAACATTTACATATGTCGTCGTATAAACAATTCAAACATCTTAACTTTCCCCACCTCTCCGGCGGTAGTAGCTTCCTTACCATTTTCTGTATTGTATTGTTCTTTATCACGGAGGTGCAGCTCCTTCTCCACGAAACAGAATGAAGTCTGCCTGAACACCGCCGGCGAGCGATGCGCGCGGCGGTGTGAATGTAGTTAATTAATTCCTTCCATATTCAATTTTACTTTGTGCTTACATTATCTCAACCTTCTGTTTCCACAGCGGCCGCTCAAAATTCGAAGCTGTTTGCGCGGTACTTCGGCTTAATATTGTTCTTGCCGGAAGAAAAAATGAAGACTGTTAACTCAGATACTTAGAAAATTAAAGTGCTGGAAAAACTCTCAACTATTTTAACACTAGGTTATCCAATAATATGAATACGATCAATCTGCCGACGGTTTTTGTTGTTTCCTTCAGATTATCAGGGCACGTAATCTGGGGCTGACGTACGTTCGTTGTGACCTTCGAAAGATGTGATATCAAGCTGAGTCTGCGAGGCTATTACGCTAAGGGTTTTTTCTCAACAGATTCATGCATCATTAATCCCAACTCATAGCTGTCTTCTAAAGGGGGCGAGTGACTCGTAGTATCAAGAAATATAACCTTCCACGGCACCTAGATATACTCTTCTTATGAGACCACTTTTGTTTAATACTATGAGGTTTAATACTATAAAATCGATTTCACATACAACTCTACGATTTGAAATTTTCTCCAACTGAGAAATGTCGTTGAATCATGCGATTTATATTAAAATATTCATGTCCATAACAAAAACCAAGTCCTAAATAATGTCAATATCAAAATAAGAGCTTCAAAAAGAACATTTTTAACACTAACGAAACATAATGGAAACTGATTCCATCTTTGTCGGGAGCTCCATACTGAGATAAGAGCTTACAGTACGTTTAGGCCTGTCAGATTGAAACTTGACTTGACGTGGGTAACAAAGGGTCGTATTAGTTCAACGGCGGCGTCTTGCTGTTTCGTTACACAACTGGTAGCACCCACTAAAAGGCAACGTAACGGTCATACTCATATCTTTGTAATTCATGACGTATGAGGGTACCCTTTCATCTCATTTGATTATCGCATTTTCGTCTTCCTTTTGGAACGGCTTTATAGGGGAAATATATATTTGATACTATTAAGCTTACAATCATAATTGCTTTTTTTGAGATTAGGTTAGGTAGAAGAGAAAGAACTTGATAAAAAAGGATGCAATCCAGAGTGAGTTACGTGGCTACCCAAGGATGTGTTTAAAATTCTTTAACGAACTAACAGTCGTATTTAACGTAGGCTACAAAGGTGTCGACAAGCCGAGTCGTCGCTACCACCCAATTCGCAGTCCATAAATGTTTAAACATAACTGTCATTTTTTCAAATTAAGCAGGGAATGTTGTATACAGCTGAGACAAAACCAGTATGGATTTTCGAATCAGACTAATATTTTTTCCTTAATATTTTAAGAAATTCCAATTGAGTAAACAGCAATGATTGTGACACTGACAGGCCGCAATTTCATATAAGGTTAGGTTAGTGTACGTATACGTACATTGATATCTCATACAAAAGTGAATAACCTACGTATTGCACGAGTGCACCAACAACTACCGCACGAGACGGACGCGGCGAATGAGAGTGTTATAACGTTAGAACTTAGCGATCGCAATCAATCCGCTCAATTGCTTTAACTCTACATCATCATTTATCGACCTTTTCCACAACTATATATTACTCAATGTACAGTGTCAACCGGTACTGTACATTATTTGGTACTTCGAACCTCTCGCTCGGTGTGTTCGTGTCCTTGGCTGAGATAGCAAATCGGTTCCGTGGCCTTCCACAAGCAGGTGTCCCCGGGCTAATTGAGAAGTGCCTATTCCGTAGCGGCAAACATCACACCTAACTGAACGCCTGCTTGCTACAGCGATTTTGGAGATTATGATCTAGCTGTTTTCTAACCCTACATATATGACCAGATATAAATGACCAAAACCAACTAAAAATGTGGAAATAGATGACATATTAAAACCAAATTAATTGCCTTGCACCAGGAAAATGGGCAAAGAGGAAGGTAATTGACGCCCATCCCGGAGATTATTATTAAATTATTGCCGATTAATTCTGAAGATCAAAACATACTACGACTTAAGACAACCACATCTAAAGAGTGCATCCGACCTAAAGAGAAAAGTTTATTTACCAAGATAGTTTCCATTCTATCAATACTTTCTTTGATATCTGGATTACACAGCTCCAACATTGACGTTACTGAAAAAAATATACCGAATATTCAAATGATAAATCTCGGTTGAGAACGTTCAATCCGTTACGATACAATAGGAAAGGTAAAACTTATCCACGATGAATGAATTTTACTTACATACTACAATTTAGCTATTTATTCAAGAGATCGAAAACTACTTGGAAGCTGTGGATCAATATATTGGCCCACATTGTACAACGATTGTTTCATTTAATATACCTGATAAATACTCCTCCTATAAATACATCGTACCAGCTGTGTACCAACACTTATTTGATTGCAAAAAACTTGATCTGATCTATGGCTTGGGTTACTTAACAAACAGCGTGTTTTGAATTTTCGAACACAACTTTGCAGATAAATGCCAGCAAGATATTCAAGCTATTCAAAATAAAGAAAACTATTTCTTAGACCTCATGCAAAATCAAACACCTAGTCGCGACATTGGAAATGTTATTATGAAAATATTATAGTATTGAAGAATACTCGACAGCAATTAAATAAAAAATAATAAACAAAACATAAATGGTATATTAAAAAATCGAATGCCACACCGAAGTCGTCATGGCCAATAACACCTTTAGTTCTGTATCGCCCACACCTCGCAGCTCATTTATTCTCGTAGATGTCTACAGGGACTCATCAATGTACATCTTCTCACGCCAATTAATTGATGAAGAAGCTAAATATATGTACGCTCATTAATATCATCTTTGTATAATTTCGTATATATTTATGTTCTCATGCTAAGTAAATATGTAATTATTAATGAGAATAAATATTTACAACTTCAAAACTTAAATGGAATCTCAGGGGAACTACCGAAAACTCTAACATTTCCCATATAAAACTTCCAAGAGCACATACAGAACTTATATAGACTACCGCATATGAAGGATAGTCACCAACAATCACTTCACGTTTCAAATACATATTCCGCTAACGAACCACGTAACAGTTTAATCATTACTGCCCGTCCCTTCGACTATGTAAATATGACTAAGTGATACAATGAAATATATTTTTGTATCGCACAAATTTATTATTATTATTTATTAGCTTCAATAAGAGTAGAATGAACAAATGCATTCAACGAAGATCAAACAACTTGGTGTGCAATCTTAATATACCGCTCAGGAATTTAGAAAATAAGACGTGCCACAAGAAGCTATTTGGATTAAGTTGCGATAGTTTGAGCTTGTAAAAGTATAATGGTTTCTAGGGTTCGATGGGGTTTGAAATTGATTTGTTACCAAAAAACAATGGAACCTTATCATGACAAGAAGACGTTACTTGACTCGAGGAGATATGATCAGAGCCATGTGAATATTGGTAGGGGGTTTTCAGCGGTCTAGCCTGTAGACTGGAAATCTAGAGTATAGAAACTTTTATTGCATCTTAAAAATAAACATAGAGGCACAAGCTGAAGTACTGTAAAGTACTGACAAAGGTTACCGTTTAACAAATTAACCATATATGCTTATTTGATTTTTAATCAATATAGTTTTTGTTAGGTTCAGTCCGTAAATACGCAAAAGACAGAATAGATGACGAATTTGTCAATACATTATGAGTACATCAGTGAACAGAAAACTGCAACGGTAATACGATTAAAGTCACTTCACTGATGACATCAAACTAAGTTTTGCACTTAAATTATCTTTGCATTTTGTAATAAGAAGAAATTAGGTAACGAGAGTGAAGGAACATGCAACTTTTGTTGGCAAATTTCGTTAGCAGATTATTTATTATAGTTAATGCAGTTGACGATAGCGCATATCCTGGTGTCAAAAGTTAAGGAGGCAAAGTTAAAAGCTGGTGATATCGTACAGTTCAGGGAAACAATAAGTACCTACTAAAGAGGTGGCTCACGACGACCCGCTTTGGGTCTTCGACGGTGCGGTGGATACAAACTTGAAATAATCGGTGACGGCGTATGAGTATCGAGATGATTAATAGAAATTAATTGCATAATTATAATACTAAAATTTAAATTCTGAAATTTTTTTAATACCTATTCGGCGGACAGTAATTTTATCCGGCTCCATTCTGGTGAAGTATACACCACTACCTTATTCACCTTTATGTGGCAAGGTCACTCAGAAACGGGGTTTTTACCAACTGAATTTATTCGAGGTATTAGGAATTAACAGAAGAAATTCCCGTTCATTAACTGAATTTATTCAATTAACATAAGAAATTCCTGTTGATATAATGTATGGAACTAATGTATCCTACTAGCTATCATACAACATAAAATATCATGAAAATCACACACGCACACACAGTTTGTATCACATTAAATTCAGCAAGTTTGTACCTACCGTTGGGTAATATGATTGTTGTTCCCAAAAGCTGCAGCAGAAATCGTATTTAGGTAGCTGAGATAAAATAACAAAATTGCGATAGCCAATAAATTCTATCGAGCGTGTTCTCTTTGCCGGTTAACTTATTTTGTCTCAGCGAAGCCAAATAACTGGAAGTAATCGTATTATTAATAGTGGACTTCGGTCGGCGGCGAAGATAAACGGAGCGGGGAGGTTGCAGAACGGCGGCGGAAAAGCCACGAGGACTGACTAGGACAAAAACGAGTAAAGTTATAATTTAATTAATCCGAAAGAAAAAACAAATAAGCCACGAATAATATTAATATAACGCACAAAAAATATTAATAAGTAAATCTGAATATAAATAGCCTATGTGAAATATAAACGTAACATCAAAGCTGTCCAAAAGTTTCCAGGCGATGCCGTTATGAACAAAAAATATACAAATATAGAAAACAAAAATTCGATAACTGTATCGTACTGATTTGTCTACTTAGGGCGTTGAAACTTATTGGCAATGAAAAAAAACAACTATTTACCTGAAACAAACACGAACCTCCATGGTGTGGACTTAAATTTAATTCATCGTTTAGGAATCATAAAGGTTTTGCAGGCATCCAAACTCGGGTGCGACACCGACGCGACGCCCATTTGCTATTCACCGAGCGACGCAATTAAAAAATTCCCATCGAGCACTTCCATATCGAGAGTTTTCTTTCTATCGGGTCGTGCTCCGCTCTCACAAAAGAAACCTATTTCCGAACTTTTCAGAGTCATTTAGCCGTGTACCAGGGATGATCATTTCTGTGTTCGTCTTTTTAAGGATTTGATTAGGTTTGTCTCGGGAAAGTGATATAACTATTGCAGTGCTGAGTGAGTTGCGAGTATCGGAGTATGTCTTTAAAGTGATAAACCGGTTGGGTCCGATTAGTCATCCGTTGTTCTTGACCAAAAACAAGAATTAGTCTGACACTGGTCGAGACCACACGTACGTAATCAATGAAAGCAGAACCACAGTGATACTCGTATGTGTCACTACGACTTGGACAGATCTTACCTATGTTCCGTGTGTGAACCGCATTCGTACGGCCGCGGGATATGTTTTTATACATTGCGTCTGCTGTACTCATTCTTCATATTCCACATTTGTTTGTTTACGCGGTTGTGAATTTTCGTTAATTTTCCAAAGTTTTAGTCACTAAACGCTACCAGTACACCCACATCTGGCACGACAGCTGGAGCCAACTCCAGTGCACCAGCTTTGCGTTACTCAGCTGTAGTCTAACTTATCTTGAACCCTCCGAGTCGCATTCCTCTTCACGTTAGTAATGTCTAACAATTTTTTCAAATCAGTTTTCTATAAATATAGTAATAAAATATACAAATCGCACACGTTTCAAAAATTAAAATTACTCTCCAACAGTCTAGTTTTGGAGTGTTTTCTTTCCATCACGCTCCAACGAGCTCTCGGATGAGAAGTGTTTCCTACTTTCCTCGGTCACTCGCCGGTGAGGTCGATGGTCGGTTTATTTTTTGAAAATACAAACGGCACAGAAATAGAGCAGCGAATTTATTGGAAGGTTGTTGAAGCTATTGTTGTTTTAAAAAGAATGTCTAATGTTCCCATTCGTTATCCACCATCGAGGGGCGGCAGGTATTCATTCTGTCACCAGTAAACATTGTCCTGATTAAAACCACAGAACTCGTTATGCTTATAACGCGTAAATACTTAGTCGGGGTCCTTATGATATTCAACACTACCTACGTCTCAATTTGTGTTAATTAAGATCTCAATTTTTTAACCTTGTGATAAGATAAATGTTCAATTCAAGCGAAGTCGGGACGGCCACTAATAGCTAAAAAGCAATTACTGTTTATTTCTGTAATTAGTTTTTTTAATTTTTGATTTATAGATTATATTTAAGCGCCCGCTCTTACATGTATCTGCATATAGGTAGCGAGACTGAACAGCTAAAATAATGGTAACACAGTGTATAATGATACAATGACGTTGAAAGTTAAAAAATTGAATGCATAGTTATGCTTCATTACTGGATTAAAGTCGATCACTGCATTGTAACCGAAAGATCCGTGTAATGCATTTTAACTGCATTTCTCGACAGTATTGAAACAATTATCCTGCTGAAATATCTTTTTGAAAACAAGAATATGAAAAGCATTTATCAGTATACAGTTTTACACAAGGCAGGCGGGTAAGTATAAAATGTAACCACTTTGCGTTCTAATTAGAATTCTCGAATTCGTACACAGTCACACGTTATTTATGTAACATAGCACCTTTATAATTGCGACCGTTTGTCTTGAGTATATGGTGTGTATGAATATATGTACTAACGATGATACGGAGAACTAAAACGTCGTTGAGGTCGAACCGAATGTTGGCAGTTTTTAAGTGTTACAGCGAGCCTCCACGATCGCCACCACAACCGACAGCTTGACATATTTTCGGAAGAACTCGTTTTTTTTTATCAACAGCTTTAACCGAAATATCAGTTGCGAAATATCTGAGAGCTACTAAGAGGGTTTTCCGCTTCCATCTCGGTCTGCAACGTTTCGGCGATGCCTTTACTGTTACGATCGATTGTGCGCGGCGATGATCACTCACCGTCGGATGAGCCACTCGGCTCGTGTGTCGGCCGTTTACATCGATAACCAGCTACAAACTGGATCGTGCTGCATAACTCAGCGATAAAACTTGTTAATTAAAAATATTTGATCAGTATACACCATAATAGTCTGTGGCAAGACACAACTTTCCGCACAAAGTTACTTTGACACAGTTTTGAAATTATCTTAACTGTCCCGCGATGAAACTTTATCAAAGGAGGACGCCTGAAAGCCACCGATCAAGTTTAAACGAAGAATAAGGTTTTACTTTTATGGAGCGGTCTGGAGAAAGCTTTTAATAAATTATATTAGAACTTTGTAATATACAATTTATATTTATACATATATATGTCATAACATCGGTGTTATGGAGCACAAATCGGTTTTTATATAACAAAAAATTAACTGACTTCAAAAAGACAAATTGAAAAATGGCAGTTAAATGCGAGAATCGAAGCGTGTTGGCATTAAATAAGCTTTATAGTATACAAGACTAAAGTCGGTTTGTCA
Organism: Megathymus violae; assembly: GCA_003671415.1. Lineage (NCBI taxonomy): Eukaryota > Metazoa > Arthropoda > Insecta > Lepidoptera > Hesperiidae > Megathymus > Megathymus violae. The sequence continues at coordinate 238,183 of PDGT01000160.1, read as the reverse complement.
ATGAGCACATGACACAACATATCACAAGAGAGACAGCAATAACATTCATTTGTTTACAGCTGCATACACCGAGTAAAATGACGTAATAACAGATTTAATTCAAAGCGAAAACTACATATTATTATGTATTGTGTTATTACGCGCGCCACCCAGCGAAGTGATCGATGTCGATGCTGAGTCAAATAGACTGTAAGAGTAGATACGTTAACTTCCATCCCGCCGTATTTCGCAATATTTTATTAGTATCATGTTCCGGTATTATTAAAGGTGTTTGAGTCGCTTAATATTGTTGTGTCGTGGATTAAACTGACTTATTAATGTGTGCTTCAGCCACGGTGTACGTAATTGCCATTTTATCATTTACTCGTAGTATAGGTCTGTAGAATTACTGTAATATATTTTTCCACGGTAGGTAGCATGGCGAGTTATGATTTTATTAATGATATTCGCGTCAGTGACTCTCGATAACTTTGGCTACACATACTTCGTAGTCGGTGACCGACCGCCTCTCAGCCGGGGCTTCATTATTCATTTGAAGTAGCTATTGTCGCGGAGCGTTCGTTCGGACCCGCTTTACTTATGCTATCATTCCTATAATCTAATTCTTTAATAAATAAATTATTGTTCAAAAAAACACGCTTTAACAGCATACCGAACCAAAAATAGAAAATAATTTTAAGTATAAACAGTTTTTGTTACAGTATTAGAGAATCCAATAATCAGTTATGACTTAATGTGCAATAACATTAAAAGAAAAATTAACTTATCAACCAAATAATTTAATTATAGTAAAAAATCGTGAGGTGCAATTTACTATATTTTCATGATTCATTAAGTCAACCTTAATATTACAAAAAAGTTAAATGCAATTTATTGATAAGACTAGTATGAGAATAAAGGTTCATTAAATCTATCGTGCAGTAGTATGTGCTGTAAGAAATGCTTAGTCGATGTCGATGTTTCCATTATGTAATATTTACCATTCTGTACGTTTATCACCGCGCTCCAACCGCGGCAGCGAGCGCGGCTGGTTGTGACGTCGGCCGCACCTCCGTCGCGTGCTCGAGCGTTGTCGCGGCACGAGCCGTCGCCGAAGTTTCAACGAAGATCATAAACTTTCATATTTCCAAGAACGATGTAGTAACGGCGGTTAATAAATTATGGAGGTTGGCGGTTATTCTTGTGCACGTTAAACTGCGGGAAAGTCTAATTGAATTTTTTAAATGTCGTATTTTTTTCTTTTGACTTCCTTCGTAAAATATTTTTTAATATATCACATGGTCAGGGGGCGCAAGTAGCCCCGATTTGGGGCTATCCTGACCGCTGACCGATTATGTTATTTTTATTTGCAAGTTGATGACTTGTACTTGGCGAAATGGTCAGAAAAAGATAGCCAAGAAATTACTCTAAAAATAAAAAGTGAAACTATAACCAACGGTAAATTTATTTGGAGTTGGCAAGACGATTCGGGTAAAATATTGTGGTAAATTGACATTTAGCTCAGGTTCCTCAGCCAAGTTCTGCATCTGCGTTCTGCAACTATGACACTACAGAAGAGCCAGCATTAATGTTTCAGTCATTCGCCGCCGTGGTCTCCCCGTGGCTTTGAGCAACGTACAAAGCAATGCATAAATCGTAATTCCCTTCAACATACCACATGTACGCGATATAAATCTAAAACATTTTACGTTATTCTCTTTTATTGTATGAATTGTCACGACATGTAAGTCTGTCTAGATCTACAAATTCCTCGTACAAGCGACGTAAAGTCGGATAAAGAATTCACTTAAATACCACCAGACTGTGGACGTAGAGCGGGAATAAAATAAATTCTCGATCGCGCCATTAACTGCTGTTCGGCGGGAGCGCTTCGCCCGGAGCCCGCACTGCGAAAGTTCCCGCTAAATACTTTTTAATACATTTGTGACTATCTAGTTCCTACTGGAACATTTCAAGTCTTTCGGAATTTGTCTTTTATTCAATGGTATTGGTGGACTTCGTATGTTATCATTTGATTTAAGAAACAATATACTTCTACAATGTCTCGGTCACAATGGCGTTTTACTTATAAAAAAATCCGTATGTTGAAACATCTCCACATTTTTTACAACGAAATTGACTGTTGGCTTTATTTCAAAATCACAACAAAAACAGGTCTGCACACCATCAACAAACTTTTCTGTATAAATATTCTTGACAAACGTGTCCATACAATTTACGTGGATCAAGTCTAGTGTCTGGATCAAGTCTAATGTCTAGAAACGGCTGACCCGCAGGGCGATGCTGCGAGTAGCATGTGTTACATCAGATTATTTTTTTAATTTTGTTGTTGAACAAACATGACTCAAGTGGAATACATAATATCTCATAACACCATCGACGGCGGTGAAACACCGCACACCAGACCACACCGCCGCTGGTGTGATCTCATCAAATATGCCAACAGAACATTGATGCCTGAAGAATTCTTGAAATTTCTTAATTATTCTTTGATAATTCTTCGTGTAATATTTCATGTATTATTTTTAAACTTTACGTAGTTAATCGATTACACGCCGACAACCACGCTCCCTTGTAAAAGAGAACATTTTTGTTCGAGCAAACACTTTATTATTTCGAGTAGTCTTCGAAGAAGCGGCAAGATGTTCCCAATTAATTATTCACATTGATAGAGAAAGTTCACTACTTTTGGTTATGTAACTCGTTTGGACATTGGAATTGTTGTCTGGGAAATAATCATACAGTTTATAGAAACCTTTTGTAATAATAATGTCTACGCGAGCTTTCAATTTACAAAGCGGTAATTTCGTTAACTCAAACAGAATGTATTTCTACCGGTACGCTTCCATGTTCAATTCGTTTTTACAATTCTAAAACTGGGACAGTCAGTCTAGCCTTATACGGAGCGTTATAATTGTAGATTTCATTATTTTCAACAAATGTATTACAGATTTTTAGAGAAATATAATATTATACAAAAAATCGATTCATCATCCCAGACTCTAAACTACTGAAGAGACATGAAATTTGGCAACGGTTGCCAACGTCGTACGCTCACTATGGAAGGTTTTTTTGCCACTCCTGAGAGTTAAATACGGGTTGAAAGTTTGTTTGAAAATTTGTCGATTTTTAAGCAAGTACTATGAAAACTTTTATGGAGCTTTGTTGTTAGAAAGGGCGAAATAAGTATTTCAACGACTTTAGAAAATCTACCCCTAAATGGGTAAAATGAAGGATAAAAATTTGTTTAATAATCCACCAATTTTTAAGCAAGCTCAATGAAAATTAGTTTTCTGGTGTGTTTATTTTTTATACGCTACAAAAATAAATTTTGTATAATGCTTGAATGCACTCTATCGCTTGGTACACTCATATTTTGTTATGAAACCCTTTCTTATGATTGAAGAAGCAATAATTGCACCAAATAAAAAATATCAATACTTTTATATAATATAAAAAAATATATATGTATAGTTCGTTCATTTTCCTACTGTGCATTCATAAGTGCCATTCTAAATAAGAAAATATTAGTATTTACCTTTTTAATTATAGTTTTTGTTTAATTTCACAATCTGCAGATGATTTCCTTACTACTTTCTTAACCTTACCATTTTTAAGTGCCATAGAAAACAATATTTAAAACATCTTCTCGCAACAGCACTCTAATATCGACAAATTAAATTTATCCACTAGTTTAAGTCATACTATGAAATTACGGGTCTGTTTTAAAAATCCCTCAATTTACCTAGTGTTAAGAACCAGGTTAAGACTTTTTTTTCACTAAACTATGAAATATTCGATATAAAAGAAAATTCAGTATATAGAGAACTTTGACGTAGATTTAGAACTTTGAGTACGAGCAGCCTTGCTGCGGGCAAAGCTAGTATGAATATAAATTTAATGTCGGCAGCCGAATCCCACAACAATAGGTCAAAAGAGGAAAAAAGGCTCTTTTGTGAACCATACTTTGACCTAGAATTGTGAGCAGGGTTAAATCTAAAACAACATGAAAGAAGGCAATTGAAATTGTCAATATGAATAATAGCTAACATCGGCCCAGTAACTGGAGGCGAGCCGCGAGCCTCGTGTCACTCGTGTCACTCGCGACCGCCGCAACCAAGTGGTAAATAGCGGGGACGATCCGCCTGCGCTTGCAACTTAAGACGATTCCTGGATTGCCGCCTGGATTGGATTTTTGATGCATTGCGGGGAAATGTATCCTGAAAACAGATTTAACGGTTTCAAAATTTATAGAACTTTAGAATAGTTTTGTAATCTTATATAACTGTACATGTGTATTATCTTCAGTTCATGATCATCTCTAAACTTTATCTTTATTACTTCGTGCTGTTTAAATATCCGGATCTCATCATACCTATGTATCTACATACCAGCGGGTCGTTAACTCGACACTGTTCCCAGTCACAGTTTATCCACAGCTCAAAGGCTGGCGTTTTTAATAAAACTGCAACGTCGATGAATAAAGTGTAGTATTCGGCGTGTTGTCACGTGCGGACACTTGGGCGGCTTACGTCACGTCGCGCATCGGTGAGGTTGGACACGGTGCTCGACCAAAACCGGCCGCGCGTCGCACGGTGCAAGCTGTAGGATCCCGTAGGGGATAAAAATATAGGATATTTTGTAAGTAACAAACTAACATACCATCCATTTGATGTTAGTTTGCTAATGCAGCCCATGGGGATCTTTGGGAATCTTTCTGTTGACAATGAAACAAAAAATACATATTTTTAAGATTATATAAATTATATATTTGGATGACTCATAAAGTCTTATTGAGCTCAGTCAATCGAGGCGCAGTTATAACAGTAACTAATACATACTAGCCATATCGATGGCAATTATTTTCCACTAATTAGTTTATGTTCGGTATACATCTGCGATTTCACCAAGCTTCACAAATGTACCCATATTTCAATTGTTAAGTCTAGAGATTCGGAGAGAATTGCGTGTATCGGACGAGGAGACACACAAACACGCGAGTGATCCTATTAGTGCTCTATGTTTTCATCGGATGTAAGGAACTTTAAACTTTCAACCCTGTAATATGCGTTACTTATACAATTAAGCGGCATGCTCACGTATGCCCCGCGCCTCGTGCCGTAGGTCCAATGCCAGTAGTACACGAATAACGAGTTATGAAACGGTATATATATATATACATATATATATATATATGTATATATATATATATATAAAGGGCATATATATAAATCATCGATATAATTAATGTTTTAAGCGAATTTTTTTATACCATCGGGAGTATTCGACAAGTTACCGTAAGTGTTGAGATGTTGCTGACATATTGATTTACAAAAAAATTGTGATCCAAATCCGTCCCGGCGCGGCGGCCGTTACCGCTGGGAGTGTAACACACCAGTGCTTATGTGGTTGATCGTTCGTTGTGTTGGAAGTACCAGCGCGTATTGTAATCTATTCTATACTAATAAATAAAATTGGAGTGTCTGTTTGTAATATTAGAATAACCGCTTTTTACTACATGGATATGAATGTATGTATATACGGTACATATACCAAAATAACATTTTTTTACAATTTTTGTCTATCTGTCTGTCTGTCTGTCTGTTTGTTTGTTCCGGCTAATCTCTGAAACGGCTGAGACCGATTTTGACGGGACTTTCACTGGCAGGTAGCTTATGTAATAAGGAGTAACTTGAGACTACTTTTATTTCTACTAAATAATTTTTTTGTTAAATTCCACGCGGAAGAAGTTGCGGGCACAGCTAGTTTAAAATATCATTGAGGTTTAGTCATTTATCAGACGTCCCGTCGGATAGATCTGCCTGTATCGCCAAAAAATTAATTAATCTGTAAGTGGTACAAAATGTTAATGAATAAATTTAATAGTTTCACCCGAGAAGTTTTGTTCTATGTTTCTACTATTTGTCGCAAACATATTTATACAAATGCGACATACTTTTATTTATGTTTTACCCTCATACGTAGAACTACTTAGCTATCTATCTATCTATTAGCTACTGCTATTTAGTATGTTCTGGTACGTTGAAATCAATAATCGTGACGACCGAGATATGACATTTTGATAAACATGTCTGTTCAGTGAACATTCACCAATTGCATGGTGGTTGCATGGTGAACTAGCTTACTAGCGAATATTTTCCCACAAGGTGTGTGGAAGCGAATATTCGTCCGCAAGGCAATAACCTCGGTCTGATCGTGTCAAGCGGGGAATGAATTACTGGGCGCGTTATGAGGCCGGCCCGGTCAACTATGGGTCCAACACCGAGTGCGCTGAGCTCGTGTGGGTACTATATTCTTTATTAGATTATATTTTATTTTTTCATTTAAAGTTATAAATGTGCTCTCTGATGTCACTAGGAGTCATGCGTATGCGTCAAAAAGGCATATATATTGTTAGCAGCAAAGTGACGTCACAACCATTAAGAGGAGGGGATAGCGGACAGTCACCGCCAAGCACCTCTATAAGACGATGAGCGCTCGGAGACACCCGTCACTAAGTTCGGAGGCCGAGGAACGCCCTCCTTGATCCCCCTGACAAACTTACTAAGGACCTGGAACGCCTCCTGGCGGCCCAGGACAAGCCTGAGTAGTCGACTAACTCACTTCGTGTCAGTCCTATCGCGATTTACTGACTCCTCTCCGACGACACCTTCAGTGTCAATTGTTACATGCGAATATCCTCTAGGGGGTACCGCTAGCGCCCCTTTTCCCTAAAAGGGGTTGCATCAGATGACGGCTTAGAGGCCTCCAGCCCAAAGCCAGCCTCGGGTGGTGTTAAGTGGGTAGGCCCCTAGCTTTTTCGGGAGTCCCACATAATCAGCGCAGCCGGCTGCGTTGGTATGCTATGAGCATTCACCACCCCTCTCCCCCGCTTTCCGGAGGGTAACCCTATCTCCTTTGCCTGGGCGCCAAAAAAAAAGTCTGGAGACACTTATATTTATGGTGAACGTGTTAAGGGGAAACTCTGCCCGTTTCAATAATCAATTCTGTTTCGTCCTATATTTGTTTAGAATTGATTTACAATAGTCTGCTTGATTTTCCATTTCGTAATTTTTAAATTACACCATTTAAAATACTCGTGATCTTAATGAAGTTCTTATTTTTATTTATTTAGCGGGACTAAATAATTGCTAACAATATAATATTTCATTGTACATTCTAATATCAAATTAATACTTCACATCTATCGGGTGTCCCGTGATGACCATTTTTTTAATAACGTAGTTATGGCAAGTGTGAAGGGCCCGCGTTTGCGGGTAACAGGTAACGTGACTATAAATATTATTACTATTATCATCACCTTTCCGTGAAGCCTGCCTGGCTAACTACCACCCTCCTGCTTGAGCAGCCGACAAACGACTCGTCGTGTTTTGGCCGGGGGCTTGAGAGCCCGTACTTTCTTTCTTATCTTCTCATTTCCCGGCCAACAACGCATCAGTGATACCTTTGATCTTGCCGATGTCCATGGGCGACGATGATAACTCACCATCAGGTGGCTCGTCTGCTCGTTCGTCGGCTGTTAATATTAAAAACACAAACGTAAACTCGTGTGTAAATAAATGTATTATGTACCAGCCTAACAGAACATAGGTTTGGTATGAAACATCATGTTCAGGTTCACCCTAGGCAGTATTTGAGAATATACGGGTTAAGATAAGTAAGATTCATCAGCATCTACATTAAAACAATGAAAAAGAATTCTCAATTCTCCTCCTGCTGGCAATTTTTGATTGCGCAGCGTCGACAAAACCATTTCCAAAATTGCATTTTAATCGCGGCGCCCTCATCGCCGTGCGCCGCCTCACCTGACTGATGTTTTTGCAAGTAGCTTAGTCTGTTTGTTGTAATTCGTGTATGTATATGAATGACGTCTGCTAATTACATTTTTATGAACTTCTTAATGTTCAAATTATTCAAAATTTTGCAGGTTGTTAAGAACCGACAGTAGTACAATAATGTTTTAACTGACATTCTCGTCACGTTCATCGTTCACGTTCACGAGAAGAGAGATAAGTGTTTTGTCTACGTCATCACGTCGCTACGTAACGAATAAAATAAAATTCAGTTCATATTGTATATATGTTTGTTATGTAACCTCGAGACCTGCCACCAGTCCGCAAAGCTGCTTTATTAGTAACTCCGTGGTGGCGGAATTCGTGTTTCTAGTTATTTGCGTGTAGGTATTATACATGTTTCACATATACCATCGTTAACGGAGACTCTTTATAAAAATAGATTAATACGAGTTCATTGAAGTTCCGTATGAAGGTGGAGCCGTCATTTTAAAATTAGTAACAACTGATCAAACCAATTATCATTACTTTATTCAGGGTATACCGGTACTTATTATCGTAACCTTATTTAATAGTCACAGTTCATGATCTCGCGATATTAAAAATTGTATTTTAATAGAAGTAGAAGTAATCTCAGCGTCGACAAATTTGTAATAACAGACAATCTTAACGACGCGGAGCGCAGCGGCCTGTGTTCCCCGTCCTCTCGCCGGGTGTCTGTCCGCCTGCCGTTCACTCTTACCTAGACTGTTAAGTGAAATTAGATAGTAGAGCTAACTAAGTTTTTTGCTGAACGAGCTTTGAGAATGGTCACATTTCCTTTATTCTGGATAACAGTGACCGCAGTCGTCGGCTACACGCACACTGGCCGCCGTTGTGTTCACGATCGGATAGTTAAAAGGAAAAACTTTAATTAACGTCCGATCGAAACGGTGCATCGGTATGTTAACTGGCCACTCGTAATTAAGATATGCTAGTTAAAATAAGTTATTGTACCGTGAGTCCAGCTTGAAATTCACCGAAAATAAGTAATTGTACCGTAAGTCCAGCTTGAAATTCACCGAAAATAAGTAATTGTACCGTGAGTCCAGCTTGAAATTTACCGAAAATAAATTAAAATATAGTACTTTTATCTTAACTGTAACTTTTATCTTAACAAACTATGCGGAACCAAGTAGTAAACGTAAACCGTTTACATATGTATTTATGAACTTCACATTACACGTTTCACACACACTGCAGATATATTCAACCATTTCTGTTGTCGCCAGTGATCACTCACCATCGAGGGGTGGGGCTTCTGCGGCTCTGAGCCATAAAAAGATCATAAACATCGTCGCCGTCGCCGCGCACCGCCCCAAACTTCCAACGAGCCACCGTATTCGTACCCGTAACCGCTCACCGCATACTTTGTTACGTAAAGACAACGAGCCCACCGACTTACGCCAACTTCCATTAAGATAATGGCTAAACCGCGCTGTAAACATGAACATATTTTGGTACTTATTATGTGTAATGTGATACTTAAATATTATGCATCCCACATTGTAATAACATGCATACTTAGTTGCGCACCGATCGATTCTCTGGACGCATTCGTGAATTGAGACGAGACGAGAGCTCCTAATACGTATTTGCACTCATATGTAATGCTTAAAGTGATTAGCGACCTACTTACTGTGGAGCGACCATATTTTCTTGTAATTAAGAAAATCTCGGGCGAACTCCGCAGCGCTCCTCTAATGCGGATTGGAGGAGATCAACTGTCGAAATTTCTCGAGTCGTTCGAAGATCCCCGACGAAACTTATCAACAATAACAATAACATAACGTCTCCTATGAAGCACATAAAATTTTGCCACCGACAGTCCATGGTATTAAGTATTTATTTCAATTACGTTCTTATATTGTTTACAGTTAAATAAGCGCGCTAACATACCCGTTGGCGGTAAAATAATTTTATTATAGACTATTTACGATGCAATACTTTTGTAGTCACAATTGTGTGAGTGTAATAATTTCAATAAACCTATCGTATGACGAACGCAACAAACCGAAAATATTTTAAAAGCCACATTTACCCCAGATTTAGTACATTCTCAATTCAATATATAACGGTTATAATATAGTCGATAGTATCAGGCGTCACTTTGCGGAAATTCATTGTTGTAAAATTAGTATTAATTTCCTTTGCAACAATCCGCAAACACAATGTATGATGGTATATACTTCTGTTCATGCATAGAACCTCCCTTCCTCCCACGAAGGAAAACATGCATTTATGATAAATAAAAATATATACCAACACACATACCGTCACCAACACATGTTTCGCTCCGAAACAGAGCATCCTCAGGGTGAGTAGACTCTACAAGTGTTAGCCGTAAAGTGTTATAATATGTTGTGTGTTTAGTGATTTATTTTTTAATGTAATAGAACCTGTTTATTGGTTTAAGTGGTCTGTATCTATGCCATTTTAATTACAAAACAAAATAACTCTTTCTATGGATAAGTTTCAATACCCCAACACAACTTGTCAGTAACCACTTCGCAAAATGTATTCATGTTAAGTAAGTGTCCGTAGAAAAGTTTTTTTTTTGCATACAATAAATTAATGTTCGACAACAATCTCACCTAATGGTAAGTGATGAAGTCTAAGATGTTAAACGTACTAACTTATAAAATCCTGTTGACTCTCCGTGTTGAGTAAACAAATTGAAACCCGCCGCGTTCTGACAGTGACGTAGCTCTGTAACCACTCGTTCACATAGTTCACTTGCGGTGTCACTGCAGAAGGCGGCGCGACTCGCATCTCCCCGCAAACACCCCCAAGATCCGTGGATTTACTTGCGAGTTCGAGTATGTTTCGTATACCTAATGTTTAATGCGAGCGCAATGCAAGAACTCGGCATTGTTGCGAGTCTCGCTTCAAGTTTGTTAATTACAAACGGTTTGTTTGGCCGTTAGTGTAAGCTTGTTTGCCGAGCGATTTGTTCAGACGTGTTGGAGGTCTTTGAGGATGTTTGAGCTTCTGATGAACACGACCCGATATAATTATGACGAGTAAAGACAAACATTAATTATTTTACGTACAATAGACTTGGTAACGATATTGATGACCTCCTCGGATCAGAGCGAGGTGTGGACAGTTGCAGTATAGAAACAACGTTTTTCTGTTCTTAGGTAGTGTAGGCAAAGTGTTTTAAATTTAATGTTTATTATACACACTCATCAGGAAATAAAAAAGAGATTCTTTCACCGCTACTTCTCACCTACACAGGTCACAATAGTAAAAGCAACATTATTTCTATTCATCAGAGCAAATGATGTGAATAAATGAATGAAATATATATTAATCTGATTAACAAAAAATTAACCATAAATTCAATTAGAAATTTTAATATCTACTTAATCATCTAAAGTTTCACCAACGAAAACCTATAGGAAGACTAGATGATCATATCTGGAGAACGGGGGCACTTCATAATATGGATAAATTTCTGCTAAAATGATACATTCCAAAGTTGAGTATGTCTGCACTAATGTCAAAATGCATGGGCTCCTTTTGAACATGAAATCACTGACACAACTGACATCAGGGCCATTGTATGAAATTCAGACGGTAATTTTGGAACATGTTAACTTTTCAGTTGTTCACGTCTTCGAACCGGGACCACTGCCACAGACATCTAGCGGGTGGCGAAGTTACCGCAAACTGTTTTATGAATGAATATTGTCAACCACTAAGAGAAATTCAGTGAGGGACTACGAGCCTCCAGGACCGGCCCGAGTGGTTCAATAAATGTGTGAATTTCCTTTCCGTTTTTAAAATTATTATATGTTTCATATAGGAACATAAAGTAACGTTTTATTGCGAACTTTACATCTTAGTTATATTGCAATATGCAATTTAATTAGAGGTCCATTACCTCACCACTCCGTAGAAAGATGTATTCGGCTTTTATAAAAAAGTGATGTTTTATTATTATTTTGTTATTTTGATGGCCATTTTCACAGGCCGATATGAATAATGGATAATGGTCAACGCCGTTTATATAAAAATTTAGTGCCGCAATTGTAATTTCGTGTTGCACCGCACGACGTTCTACTGGCGGATACTAGATCTTGCACGTACTGACGTAACATTAGGCTTTTTAATGGTATTTTAGGACTGAGCGTCTATTTAACGTTCTTCGTGAGTTCACCGCCCAAGCTCCCGATGGAAATGCAATAAAAGGTATTGAACGGCGACTCGCAGACGGGAACGGGCCGCGACTATCGATACATTAAAATATTTCATTAGTCCGCGACCCCCAGTTATTTACCCTGTCAATTGACCTCGTTTGTATGCAAATCGCCTTCCATATAGATATATGATTTACACTTCATTTGAATGAAACGTTATATTGGCCCTTTTTAATGTATACTCAGAAAGCGCTTTGAAGGATTGCCTGTAGATAACATATGACATACTAGGATAAAACTTTTACGTTCAAATTTCTAATTAAATTATGTAGGACAGCTTCAGAAATATAACCACCCTTGACAATGAATGCCGCCATGACAGCTCCCAACACATATCGCCGTGAACATTAATACACTATTTTAATTATTTACAATACTTTAATTAACTACCAGTTATAAATTTCAATTTTAGTATTTATTCTCATAATAAATATTGATGATTATTATAAGCATAAATTATAAATTTCTAATCAACTAAATAATTAAACACAAAATCAATCATTTCATATATCAGTAAACAACTATTATGCCATTTTACATAGAATATGATATTGACATGAATGAAATATTATTATATTATATTGAATTAAGTTAGTAGACTTACAATTATATTATTTTATACAAAGTTTAAATCACAAAAGCACCAATGGAACGAGTCAGTCTTGCCGTCGGTCAAAACTTCACCATCGCACAGGTTAGAAAGCTGACGAGACGCAAACAATTTATGACAAGAGTACAATGTTTCGGCCGATTACGCGATTACGATGTTTGGCTCTGGTCCGCGTCACTGAACATCTGATAATCCAGACGCAGCTAACGACTGGAACCATGTAGCACCGCCCCCGTCTAGTGCCTCGAATAAAGTTAAGCGTGAGGTTTAATTTCGGACAAACTTAATCCGGCGAGCGGGCGTCGAATCTTTGGCCCCTTACCAAAATTTTCTCCAAGGTAGTTGAACCCGCGGCGACATGGATCCGAACTCGTTTCTCGTCTGTTCCATTCGTGAGGTGCAATTAATTCTACATGGAAATATACAACCTTTTACTTTATAGGCGAAAAGTTACTAGCAATTACTAATACTTAATAGCTGAATGTCTAAGAGGGTCGGGGGCAAATGTTTATGTAAGAATTAAATTCATTTAATACTATTTATTTGAGTTTGAGTAATTGTCGTTAAACAAAAGTAACGGAACAAGGAAGAAAATACATATATTTATAAGATATTTGGTTGAAGATTTCCCCTATCCACCCTCCGGCCCTAGTGCATCTTTTCCTTCAGGCGAAAACGCCAGGCGACCGATGGCCTTACGAGTGGCAGAAACCAGCTACATTTCGCTGCAAGGAATTTGAAACATCACAGAAATATTTTAGTTACGCTATATATGACAGTCGGGTTGTTGTCATATATAGCGATTGAGAGATATTTTTTCAGTTGAGTGACAAACAGACAGAAAACATTGCGGCAGAAAGCTACTATTGACCGCTTCAATTAAATCCATTATACGTCAATATAAAACCAGCATATTTTTGTCTCTGCGTACGACTACACAATTTTTTTAAAAATAAAAGTTACGTTCTAAATATCAGATGAAATTCCGCTAAAAGCTAGTTTAATATTTAGCGGGAAGCACAACAATAATTTCAACAAAACGTCCCGCTGAAAATATTAGGGCGCGCGTGTGGCACTCGTATCTTAGTGTGCCGCAGACAAGTCAGCACAGCACGTGTCTGCGGCGTCGCGTTTGAGTTGTAGCACGCGACCGCGCAGCTGCCATGAATGGTATTATACGGTGGCCTTGTTTTAATGGGTGCGCGGTCATTGCAAGCGGAAGACAAAAATTCTTGGTTCTTAATGTTGCCCATCGTTTCGCCAACGACGTCACGCCCATCAATGTCTTCGCAAGCGACTCAATTTTGCTACAGGGACCTATAAGCAAATTATTTCGTAGATTGGCAGGCCATTCAATCGACATTACTCCGCTCGGGATCAGGAAAAGTTTTGGGTAAGTAACCTGTGATGGTAGTAAGGTCTAAGGGGTGCGCGGTCATTGCAAGCGGGCGACACAAATTCTTGGTTCTTAAATTTGCCCATCGATTTGCCCTCAACAACGCCACACCCATCAAGGTGGTAGTTAAACGACTTAATTTTACTACAGGGTCCTTTACGCAAATTATTTCGTAGTTTGGCAGGCCATTCAATCAACATTATGACGTTCGGGAATAGGGAATGTTTTGTAAGTAACCTGTGAAGGTAGTAGGTCTCAGCAGACACCCCAAAGCTGTTTAAGAACAATACGAACGTCGTTAGTCATGGATACACCTGTCACTGTGTTTATGACTGATGATTGATGATGAATTCAGTTGTCGTTGGACCACCGGCATTCTGTTTCGATTATACACCTTTCAGTGTATAATATAAGGGGTTATAGAGAATAAATTTGAGGCTGGCTTCGAAATCAAAGTAAGTTCCAATAAAGGAACGTTGAAAATAATGAAAATAATACTAAAATAAATTGTCACTTAATTCGGGACGGTGTGCGTTTGATATTATATAATATAGAACGATATATGAAAATTGAAAATATACAAAAATCCCAATTTATAATGTTTTTTTATTCAGAATATCTAAATAATTTTCTGTAATAAATATTTTTTAGAATATATAATAAGCCTCTTAAGAGACTAATAATAAACATGTGTCACTATATTAAATTTTACTTTTATTTTGTATCGTTTCCCGCGTTTCGGCACGCGTCACGGCACGCGTCAGTGAGTGCAGGCCGAGTTGAACCCGTCACGTCAAGCAGCGCCACTATATTTCCCTGTCTGTATCTCTGCAATACGCAATACGTCTCCTCAGACAGGACGCGTCCTGAAAAGCTTGCGATATATCCGATGGCAAAAAGAAATCTTTTCTATTTGTCTTATTTCGGTGACACTATGCACCGAGTAGTTTAGAAAATTACTATCAAAACGTTAAACTAGAGACTTTTTATGAACATATATTTGAAAAATTTCTAATCCAGCTTCTTACTTGATCTCCACCTTCACCTCGATCCACTTTCTCATCCTAATCAATTCGTTGGGCATTTTATCTCCAATTTTAAGAAATGTTTCACTAACATCCATAATAATATGATCATAAATCAAAAATAGAAAAACATCATTCGATTATTAAGTAAGGACCGCATAGTTTAGTTAAGTTTAATTATACATATAATAAAAAATATAATAAAAAAAAGATCAAAATTTTCCAAAATCGGATAGGAAAAATAGAACGAAATTAGGTACAGGTATATTTAGAACGTTTAACAACGAAATATAAAAGTAATATAGAGCCTATATGCCTATTGCTAATTCTGGAAAGTGTTATTTGTTTCTTAGAAAGGAAGTGAAGTAAATGGCAATATATTTAATACCAACCTTAAAATAATTTTTTTTGGAACTTGTATCCTAACATACAGCTGCTACGTTTAGGTACTTAACAGGTCAACATAGATCGAAAGTCCGTGGAGAGTAGCACGATGAGTTTAAAGGGTGTGAGAAGGGCAAATTTACTGAAATACGAAATACGAAAAAGCAAACGGAGGCACAATACAGAACGGGGGATAGGATTGGCATTGCGTAAACTGGCTACGTCTAACAATAGAAATAAATGATGACTCAATGTAACTGTACCTAACACAATAGGTTGTTGTTATTGTAGTACAGTATTGTTGTTTCATTAGTGCGGCAGCATACTTGGAGCAAGTCGCCATCTAATTAAGTCACGAATAAGTTTTCCACCGCCCCGCCCCGCCCCGCCGCCGCGCGTTTCCCTCGCCGTGCAACTCTACGTGACATGCGAGCTACGAGCTACGAGCTACGACCGTGCACCAACTAGCACAACTCTCTCTCAAAGAGAAACTTAATTTAATACGTTTGCAATACTCCCACTTAACTAAAACATATCAGTGTGTGGAATATATACTTTGGAACGTCGAAGTTCTGTTTAATTTTAACTTTAGATTAACCCGGCAATGCCGATATATATTATGTGTGAGAGCAACGGTTAGCTGAGGTTTCGCTTAGTATAGTTGAAAGTAAATGGTTCCATCCGTCATCGAGGCCGATCCGTCCTCCCCTACTTGCACCGATGATACACTGGCGCACGATGCCCCCTGCTGGAGGTCTCCTGGCCGGTCCGCCTGGCTAAATATCACGTTCCATCTAAAATCAAACGTGCAACGAGTTCGGTGGCGGCTGTGGAGAATCAATTGAAAAGCCAATTTTTGAACATTCTCGTAGTGAGTGGTAACAACATCGGCGACAGTTCAGTTGCTACTGACGTCAACGAGGGAGGTTGTCCATCCACCGCGAGGTGACTCCTTTGCACGTTTCTTAGACATAAAAAATGAGTTTCTGCTATTAAAAAAATCAATCGTTATCTTTGCATGCATCCTCCAGTTTCCATTATGAACAGATATTCAAGTAAACACGCATGTCAACGTTCCGTAGAATAAATGAAGAACGTGACGCCTATCACACGCGTGTCTGTAGGCTGTCCCTCTGTCGCGCCAGATTTTATCCCGATCCTCTTGACGGAAATGTTAAATTTTGGTACATTTACAGTAAGATGTTCCGACCTTTCTGTATAACAAGGACCAACCTGTATTTAAGTAGGCCACTTATGACATGAATAAGATTCTTAGCAATATTCGTGTAACAGATGGTCAACACCATTCCTAAAGTTTATGATTAGTACGAACGAATAACTGAAACATATATTTCATGTTTTCAGAATATAATTATTTAAAAGTTCACAAGTATAGTTATAATTTTGTTGCTTATCAGAGAAGTGAAATAGCAACTATCAAATTAATGATAAATTGATGATACTATTTTCGAATAAAGCCACAAAATTATACTGTTACGAAGGATCACTCTCGTACTCTGTTATCCTATTTGAAGATCTCAACTCCAAACATATCGACTGGAAATGCCTATCGACCAACAGTAATGGCATCAGGCTGCATCAATACATAGAGACACGAGACGTCAATGTCCTCTGTCCTCCTTGGACACTGGGAACTGGGAAGGCTATAGAACATCGCTCATCGCAGGCCTTGATGCCCCCGATTCACCTCTTGCTATCTGCTTCGACTACTTCGTCAGCACGGAAAAGATAGACACAGCTGTTAACTCTCTGACTCATCTAGTCCAGTCATCTCTACATGTCAACGAGCGTGTAGTCGAGGTGCCTAACCGAAATCTACCACTCGACGTCAGGAATCTTATCAAAGTCAAGAATGCAGTCCTTAGAAGGGCCGCACCCCAACATATAGAAAGCGAGCTAACGCCCTCCAGCGTCGAGTTCAATCACGTCTTGCTGAAATGAGGGACTCCAATTTGGACTCCTTCATGGAAGGAATCACTCCCTCTCATCAAGCGATTTACAAGATGGCGAGAGCCTTCCGAGTAAGTGCTAAATCCCACACCCCGTGGACCCTGACACGTTACAATACTATGATTTTTCCAATAACTGAGATACAATATTTAGGTAAGGCATATTTATGTTTATTTTCTTAAAGATATACTTTTATCTTAACTTACCGAGTTTTATATTATTTATATATATTCAAATCTTACATTATGGTAAAATAATTGTTACGCCAGCAGCTAAAACGTATATGGAGGTGTATGGACGGCGAACAAAAGGCCGTTGGTCGAAATGAAGATTTACAGTTTATTTTTCCGAGCGTAAAACTTAATTCCAGCGGCTCCGACAGATGGTACAACTGCGTGTGAGGTACATAAGTGGTATATTCATTATCTGAATACTATAAATGAGATCTAGTTGCGATAGTTGCGGTCTACAAGTGAACGTTTAAGTGTCTACTGTGCAAGTGGGTGTTGCGTGGAAAATAAACTAAATTTTAATGAACGACTTCGTCTTTGTGCTCAATTCTGAAAGGAGAAAAGGAAAATTTTATCTGAATGTTTATAAAGTAGCGAGCGAAACACGGGACCCAGAATAAACACACCAGCCCACTCGAGATATTTAATTGAGGTACACACGATGCTGCAAGCTTCCTACGGTTTGATTTGTCGGGCGTCTTCAGGGAACAACTAATCGTGTTCGTTGTCTGTTGGAATACAGGCGTATTCCCGCTCTACTGTTGTGTAAGAGACGAAGATAACTGGACCAATAATATGCAGTTTATTATGACACATCATACTGTACACGTAATATATAATTTAACTATTGAGTGCCAGTGAAGGCTATTTTCCATACTTCAAATAGTAGTTGAAGTACGAGCACTCCCGTCCTGACAAATCATGAAGATACATACAATACAACATGAAACATTAAAATGCAATTATAGGTAAGTAAAACGCGATAGACGTATGGTGGTAAGGCTGGTATGCGTAATAAAAGTCCACACGTATACAAAGAAGAAAAAAAATTATTAACACGGTAGACACAAGCGATAGTTTATACACACACAGTAAGTAAGCCAGAAACCACAGAATTTATAGAAGGAGTAGAAAGAAGGACAGATATAATAAGATATAGTACAGTAGTGAATAAAGAGCGTATAATCACAATAACGTTCGCGAAATAAAAACAGCGCAAAGGCAAGCGGTAAGGTAGCAGGCGACACGGGCTTCGCGGTGAGTATCGTGTACCGACTGGTGAGGGGGGCGTCCGCCGGAGGCGCGTGAGTATATCGTGCGTACGAATAATACCCAGCGAGACGGACGACATTTCCACTGCACAATATCATTCAGTGCGCGCTGTGTTTGCCTATACAATAATGTTGTGTGATTTTGTAGTATAGTATTTTAGTATATGGAGATTAGTATAAATAATTTGTTTATTATATAAATGTAAATATAAATATACATGTAAATATAAATAATATGTGTATAATATAAATATAATAATTTATTATGAAGAGTAGGCCACAGACGCGTCAATCTTGATACTTACATAAAAGAGTTTGTCCTTAACGATATACCCGGCCTAAGTAGCTGAAACTAAAACTTAACAATTTTGACAATATGTATCTCTTATAAAATAGCAATCAACTTAGAAAGTTTTAAGAATTCTACCACAAAAGGGTTAAATACGTGTGGTTGAGTTAGAGGATGAAAGTTTGTTTCTAAATAATGTTGAATAAATTCAATAGATCGATTGGAACAATATATTTTTAGAGCGTCCAGTCGTCGTTAAATATATTGTATAGCAATAGTGTTCGTTAATATAATTTTCAAAAAAGGAATTATTTTGAAATCTGTATCTGCTAACTCTGGTATTAAACTCATTGGTTTTCCTAATACAATACTGTCGTGGAGAGTATGCATAGCAAATTGCCAATATCTCCGCAGCGCTTGTGTCGTGCAGCTTCATATTTAATTGCTTGCTATCCTCCACGGCTTTCTTGTTTAAGCGCGTCGCGAACTTCAAACTAATTAGCTTTGAACAAACTTCTACATTAGTCTTGCAAATTGTAATGTGGTAACAGTGTAGACTTGCAACGTTGAAGATTGAAGTTATATCGCTGGAAGTGGCAAATAGGGAAACGCACAGTTTGCGGCGAATTTCGGTGAAGCAGTGATCAGTTATGGAGACTTGTTATCAGAAACAGGTTGACACTAGTGGTGCTCATCAGAACGTGTTCGACCCTCACCCGGAAAACTCGAGGTCGAGTTCTGCATGAACCTTTAACCTTTAATAGTCTTTAATAGCTGGCGCCATGCACTATTTCTTAACGCTTCTTATAGAGGAGACCTGAGCCCAGCTGTATACAGCTGTAGCCAGTTATTGGTAATAGAGCTTTTGGAAATTACATTCAAAATATACCTGTTACGTTGACCAACTCACTAACTTTATCGCCGGTAGCAGCTTAAACTCTATTAAGAAAATTCGTTACTGAATGTAGTATTTTATTTCAATTGAAACATACGAATACAACATTAGAAGTAGTTAAATTTTTTCGGTCACTAAATATTAAAAATACTGGTGACCTGTTGGAAATGTCCGTTAAAATTATAAGTAATGTAATAGATGTCACAGCCACCCATCTAACTGTTATCTTTAATAAATGTGTTGACTTAGGTACTTTAAGGTCCCCACCGGGGGCCGACACTTTGTCGTGGTGGGGGGGCTTGCGTGTCCTAGTGATCCCTGAGGCTATACGGCAGAGTTACTCATACCGGAAGTCGAAGGGTGAACGACCAGACTAAGAGCGGCCCACGTAGTAGGTTCCTCCGGGTGTCCCTCTGTTGAGCGGAGGGCACAGCGAAGTAGAGTGCTCTCAATTTGGTTTCGTCCTATTTCAAGGGTAGGGTTTAATGTGTTAGCGTAAATGATACCAAACATCTAGATCATCAATTGTAATGAGTATACACAGGGTTCTATCCTAGGTCCATTCCTTTTCCTAGTTTAATACCGTTTCCTAATGACACATCTCTTATATTTAGACTAAAAGAAACAAATTAAATTTTAACGGTATAAACAGTGCTTTGTCTCATGTATCGCTTTGGTTTACTATAAACAATTTCCTTTTGAACGCTAAAAAAATGACGTGCACTACCAAATGTACAAAAAGCAGGCAAAATCCCTAAATTAAATAATGAAACATTGACTATGGGACAATCCACAGATTTTTAAGAGTTACCTTAGATAGTAAATTTGAATGGGGCGCCCATATAACGGTTCTCGCGGGTAAACCCAGAAGATTTGTTTACGCTTTTAGAAAGATAAGACTAATTACGGACGTAGAGATAGCTAGACTTGTTATTTTGCCTATTTCCGTAGTCTTATATCTTATGGTATCCTAAAGTGGATAAATCAGTGGACATCGATTTAATATTTGTATTACAGAAAATAGCAAACAGAGCTATATAAATGAAACCCACGTGAGTCTTTAAGGGAAAAATTGAAACATATTGATGTACTCACCGTAGCCAGTCAATATATTTATATTAATTTAGTATTTATTTGACAAAATGTTCATATGTACGACTAGAAAAATTAGACACAATCGTGAAAAAAGAAATAGGTAGGCGTAATTTGGTTGCGTCTCGATATCGCCTTCAAAAGTTTACTTGGCCACAGGTGGTGGTCGGAACTTCTCATTTATCTGTTATTTTTCGGCTATGAACGTAATAAAAATTTTCAAATATAGTTCGAATAGCAGCGTATACTATCACCAAATCAACTGTGTTCGGTGCATCGTCCATCAAATTTTCTCAGTGTGCAATCTACAGCAATTATAAAACTTACAGCTCAATGACAACGTGGAACAGAATGTCAAAATTATTATACAAATTGGCATTGGTTCGTTAATTTTAAAAGCTATCGCGGATTACAGGGAACTTGTTACGTCGTAACATTTGAAACGATATAACTTTACTAGGAGTATGTTTTACATGGTTTATTCTTCACCTGATTTCTTATGCTAATAGCTGAAAACCCGTAAAACCGATGTAAAGTGTAGTCTAAGAGGGGATTTTTTACATAAAAATCCGGCAGCAATATAGTTATATGCCGCTGTTCTGATAGGTTCTCTGTTTGTCTGTTCTGATACCTACCTATGTCGCACTGATGACGATCAGAATGATATATTAATACATTAAGTGTAAATCACATTCATCAAAGACATTTCAATTCAAATTTATTCGGACACATAAGTGTAAAAATTCCCGTACCTAAAGGTTGCCTTGAAGAATTCACATCTAAAGCGATAAGGAAGCCTGTTTTAGTAATTCCTAGTATTATTTTAAACCATTACCTACTTAGTAGCGTCACCTTGGATATAAAAAAGTATTTGAAAATACATTTAAAACATATTTGTATGGAATTCAAGAAGAAGTGAACAAAGTGTTATGGCAGGTCGCTAACACCAAGTTTGGTAATGATAAAGACCTCTACGTCCAGCGGCAATACTCCTGTGCAGGAGAACTTTGACAAGAGGATACTTAACACAGGGAACTGAACGGAGTCGTATATTAATTTAATTAAACATTGTTAACATTAAAAACTTTTAACATTCGTCCAATTAAAAGTTAGGAAGTGTATGTTTCTACGTGTGTTGTATCCTTGAGTAATATTAAGAAGTTTCACAGTCAAAGGCCTTTCAGGAGCGACTTGTATAATATAATAATTTCAGCGAATTATTGGGCCTTTAATTATGAAAGTACCGTTTCAGGCCGGAGAATGTTTTTATTGGAATAAAATAAAATGTTTTAATCAAGCTTGTGTCAATAACTAGTGATGGATAAATTGAAGAAATTTTAGGTCTATTGTTTAAAGAGAACAGTATAGTGGCATAATTTGTGTTTATGAATAACCTAGTTTCAAAATTGCTTAAATAAATAATTACTTTCATATTCATAGCATATACATAGCATACGAAAAATTTATTGAAAGTAAAAATATTTTTAAGGACTCTGTGTGAGAGTATTCTGCCAATTGACACTAAACGATGGTCTTGCGCTCTTTTGTTCTGACATACGACCTCAGTCCAAACACACTAATAGAATTAGGGGTTATGATAATAAAGAAATATCATGTACGCCACTTTTTAGTCTTGTCTAAATAACAATCGAAGCTAAAATTGCTTTTCGATATTCCTCACGAAACAGTGTACGGAATTGAATTTTGATGGATTTTGTTAGGAACAAAAGCCAGTCAGTTATATCACGGCGAATTCAGTTTTTCGATGGAAAAAATTTAATTGTTTTTAATTGTTTAAAAGTTAATTGTTTCAATCTGACGCCGCCAAACAGACAGATCCGGCAACGCCGTCGCCGCCGCCACCGGACCGAGTGGTCAACACGACATCGGTGTAACGGTGCTTGAGTGGTTGGTTAGGTGGGTAAGTATATAACAAAGGTGGTAGGTTTGTGTAATAGCATATTGTGCAGTTTGGGGTTAGATTAATTCGCTCGAAGTTACAACGAGTTCCATACCTCAGAGCCCGTGTTGCTGCGGGCTATTTTGGCTTTGGTCGGTCCATCACATTTAGTGTCAGTATCGCAGATTAAGTTATCCGTTCCGTATTATTTTAAACAAGGAGTAACGTTTGATATATTTTTTTTTATCATAAACCACTAACCAATACCTTTTCAGTCGTCATCAGAAGGATCAATGTAATTAAACTGAATTTAATTTAATTTAATGAAATTAATAATTGTATTTGATAAATTCAATTCCATACAATATCTAATATTAGTTTTGAATGATCATAATGTTATTCTTGACGACAGATAAACCCGTCTTGATGACCTGTAACATATGTACATATTAAGTATTAAGCTATTAAGTAATAAATAACATATTACTTAATAATTTACTAATATATCTAATTACTTACCTGTTCTGTGCTGTCCGTCGAACTTGCACCTGAAAAATAATTAAACCTAAAATCTATTAATTACATAAAGCGATTAGTATAAATAATTTTAATGTTCAGCTAATACTTACCTGAGTACGATTTATATTAAAGGTAAATAAAATAAATTTCATGGGATATACTTGGAAACCGATCGGCACCCTTCGCGGAGCACTAATCTATGTTCTTCTAGTCTATAACAGTCGTTCTTTAACGTCAAGTGTAAAAAAAAAGATTTAGTTCTCTCTGCAACGACACCCGCGCTCGCATGAAAAAGTTTTACTTCAACAATCGGCCCAAATATATCCGAAACGGCTTCAACCAGGTATTTTTGTAGTATTTTCTTTATCATCATTCCGAAGCTCCAGCATCCTCTACAATTATTTTATTATGTTATATTTTACTACATTTTCTATTCATAGTACTAAATGTCGTTTTTTGATCGTTTGAGACATATTTATCTGTTTATTAAATGCTTATAGAAATCATTCTTTATTTAATCCAAGGTAGTATACATAAACTATTTGTAACATAATATATTTTGGTTTTATATTTTATTTAAAGTTGTTTCATTTTTGGATAATACAAAATTTTTGGATGTAAAAATTACGTGTTGAGCCCCAGCAATTACAATCGTAGACAATACAAGACCATCAGGAAACTGTAAGTAGCACACAATACAACTATAATCCACTGGACATAAGGAATTGATATAAGAAATATTTATATTTACAAGTAGATACATATATATCAGTCATTGTATGCGCGTGTCACTGGATATTTCCAAACACCGAGCTCTCATTCTCATCTGGTATGTTCGGTTGCGCTGTACAAAGCTGTTCGCACTTTGACATTCCTATCCTTAATAGTGATATTCCCTTCCAAAGTCGGTATACATTCCATGAAACCTAAGTAATTTGGATATGATCAAATCAAGTGCGCTATCGTAATGTTACGTGTCAGGATACGGATTCAAACACACTTCACAATCACAGTTAGATCGCAGGTATTCGCTTCGTAGGGAGAGAACTCTTCTCTTCGTATTCGAAAACCGAATGCCCTGTGGACGACCCTGCTCGCTATTTATATCGATTTCCGGGTTTCCAGATCATTTCACGCCCTTCCTTGAAGTAAACAACAAGAATTCCCGGAAATCGACATAACAATAGCGGGTCAGGTAAACAACCCCATTTCGGCCCTCATATATGCCAATCTCGCCCCTGTTGCATAAGGCATGCCTAAGGCATAAGGGCCAGATTGGCCTGAAGTGACCCATGTAATTTTTATTACTACCTGGGTTTCGCTTTTATTGCCTCCATTGTTTTTCAATGTGAGGGTCGGCCACCCTTCCAGAAACGTGTAAACATGCCGACTTTCTCTTATCGGCTGTTCTTCGAAAAGCTTCGTAACAGTAATGTCCACGTGGAAACACATCACAAGTGGTCTAGTTTTATTAGGTGTCACCTTAGGTAGTAAACTGCAATGGGGCGCTAATATATCGGTTCTCGCAGGTAAAATGAGGAGGTTTATTGATGCTATTAGAAAGACAAGTCTGTTAATGGATGTAGAGACAGGTAGACATTTTTATTTTGCCTATTTCCAAAGTCTTATGTTATCCTAAAATGGGGTGAATCTGTTGACTTTGATTTAATATTTGTATTGTCGGAAAGAGTAAGTGAACTCACGTGAGTGTTTACGAGGAAAATAATATAAATGAATGTACCTGCCTTAGCCTGACAATGTATTTATACATTTCATTATGTAACGGGTACTCACGATACGTTTTATTTGTTGCCAATATTTCGACCCATTTGCATGGATCGTGGTCACGGCAAAACTGTGGTGGCGGGAGAAACCGTCGACAAGCTGGTGGTACATTAATCTATCTACCCCCCACGTCTAGTTCGTTTTTCTTCTCACAGTATCACTGCATACCTGAGAATTATTCACCATGTTCTCAAAGGTGTGTGAAGTCTGCCGATTTGCACTTGACTAGTGTGGCAGAATATAGTATTAACTCTTCATATCGTGACAGGAGATCCGAGATCAACAGTGGGACGATATGGATTGTAATGAGAACCTTGTCTTGACAAACGCATGCAACGTTTGGTCAATTATTAATATACAGTTTAAAAATAATGGTATAATTATGTTAACAGTTGGCAAACGGGCAGGCGGGCCACTCAATGTGGACACCGGTGCCCATGAATATATGCGTATATAAGGTGTCCCCGACGGGTTTATATTAAAAAGTGTAACGGTTGATTTTAAAAAGAGGGTAGTATCAGATAAAGAACTTTACCGTCATGCGCAAGCTATGTAAAGGTAACCTAGTGCTAATAAAAATACTCCTGACTAAAAAGAACTTTTCTTGGTGCAAAATTCTACTTCAAAAGGAAAAGTTTGAGTCAATAGTGATGCACGACCACACGTTGTATTTCAAACAAATTCTCTAGAGAAGACATCGGAGAAATAGAAAATACCGAACCACTTTGTAACCTCGTTCCAAATATATCCGGAAACTTACCGCACGTGGGGACAACTTCTAAAAGGCTGATTAAAAAAGCCGCAAGCTGGGAATAAGTTGGATCACGAGACCAAAACGAAGCGTATTGCAGAGATGACGATGAGAGAGAGAGAGAGAGAGAGTAAATTGTAAAACTGGGTAATGGCGTTGAGTGATGAATCGAAATACTTTTAGCTTGTTAAAATTTTATTGTAGATAAAAAGCAATTAATGCGAGAGTCAACTGCGGTTGTAACTTAAGAGATGATGAGCCATTGGTCAAATTGCATCTATCGTCTGTACATTAATTAACTAGTTAGTATCGGTATTAACGATATATATATTTATTAATAGTGGTTATTCGGAATCTTAAGACTTATCACACAACACTGTGAGGAACTTTATGGACAGGAGCCACCTGATGATGCTGACAACCACGTCTGGGAATTTCATCACATCCAAATTGTAGATTCTTTTGGAATCGAAGACTTTTACGGCAAGCTGTACGCGCCATAAACATGAAGGCCTGTACTCGACACTGAGAATCGTAGAGCTACTCTAATCTGGCACTCCTCAAAAAATTAAAAAGCCCCAAGAAAATGGAACAGAAGCTTGGTGGTCCTCTTTTTCAAACAATAAGAGGTGCAAGAACAACTTTGAGATAATCACCACCGCTCAATTACATCTGTATCACCAAAACCACCATCACAATTAAGGGTCAAGAAACAATAACGAGACGCGCTCATTAGTGGTTTCCGGATATTACAACGGAAACAAGTAAAAATGTTCATAAGGTAAATTCTGAAAAGAGAGGGATAACTATCAGGAAGGTAATAATCCCTACCATCATGTTCTATACCACACTGTTGGAGTGTCGCGTCGAGGGTTTGCTTGCCATAGCTTCGTCTGTTGTTCCACAGGATGTTCGACAAGCAGCAGAGATGGACTGGACTCGAAAATGCGTTAAATCTATAACGTAATTGGCTGTCATGAATAGACCCGCTGAATTTCTATATCTCCTCACTTTATTCTTTCATCTCAACTAACCATATATTATGAACAGTAAAGTTTGAGTTTAATATTATATTTGTACACCCAAAATCTTAGTTTTAAGAAACCGCTGTCAGCAATTGGTTTACTCTTTCACAACTAGGAACCTGAAAACTGTAAGCCGGTTGAGAAAACGGAGGAAAGCTATAAAATTTGAGCGCTGCAGAAAAATACACTTGGAATTACAAACATTAGGAGCTGCGAGTATTTCTTGCAGCATTAAGCATTTAGTGCACATAGGTGGCCGCTGGCGGCGCGCCAGCCGCCTTGCAAATTGAATACGCTCAGCTCTCTATAATGCCGTAAAAAATAGTAATCGCCGTGCACCGTGACGAGAGTGTTTATTTTACCTTTATTTATAGCCTTTTGAAGTTGTTTCTTTTGCACGGTAACATAGCGCTCGGTGCTAGTTAATTTGTCCGTTAATCAAGATTAAACATTTAACTGGCCGCTGCTATTTTTATTGGATCATTGAACCGTTCGAGAATTAGTTGGCTGCGTCGCAAACGGCGACTGAGAAAAATCTGCCCTGTTATTAAACTGTAGTAGCGTTGGGATTTGTTCAAAAAATGCAGTTTAAATAGCAGGTATTTGAAACAGTTACCTTAATTATTGATTAATCTCATTATTATTGTAACGGAAAATTTTCAGATGCTCCAAAAATTTCATGACGAAAGCGGTGCTCTTTCCCATCATACAATTTGGTACCCTGTTAATAATTTACTTTTGAATTTTATTGTGACATATTGATATGATACAGAGTTTGAAAAATGTCTATAAACTCTTCAATGAAATAACGTAATATTAAACGTGGAAATTAAGTCTCTTAAATTGTGACCTTAGCTAAAATCTACACTAATATTATAAAGAGAAAATATGGATTGAGTTTGTATGTATACGGAGGGTGATCTCCAGAACCACGGAACCTATTTGATAAATTATTTTATCATTTAAAAAGTAGTTAATTCCGTACGAACAAAAGCTATATATCATGTATATGAATTAGCTAAAATCATGGTGATATTCACTTTGTTTTCTTACTTCGAGATTGATTTGTATTTTACCAGCGTAATATCTACTATGATAGGTAAAATTGTTAAACTCAAAGGAAGTTGGGCGGCCCACTAGTTACATTATAAAATCTCGACGGTGACACGTCATTTCTCTACTCTAAGGTTTCTATAGTTTAGATGACGAAGTAAATGATAACGGCGCTTACCATCAGGTGGCTCGCCTGCTTGTTTGACGGCTCGATACTTAAAAAAATACCAGCTCTGCCTCTAGTTCCGCTCAGGTTATAAAACATTTCTGTCAATATAAGAATTCTTGTTGAAAGAAGTGCTGAGGATTTTTTCACCGTTTCTTCTCCTCAATAATGACGAAATAACCTTTTTGAAATGTTAGTAGAAACAAAAACATACTCGTATGAAACAATAAGTATAAATTTTCAATACAATACCATAGTACTTCTGCGAATCGAAACAGAATTTCAAATATAATACAAACAGTAACAGAGTTGCATAATAGAATTTTCAGCAAATATTTTGTGGATACATACGTACGGCAGGTTCACATTGACCAGTAACTAGCGCCAGCTTCATTGTGATATAAGCAATACGAACCAGTCCAGCCGCTGGCGGCCATTTTGACCACGACCCATCGACGTACTAGTGCCACCTGCCGGGCTAACATTGAAATGAAACATTGAAACAAACTACTATGAAAATTTGGGACTAAAACATTTAATAAGACTTAAAGAATGCTAATATTATAACCATCATCGCATCAAAAAATATTGGGTGTAATATTACTGGTAAAACCTATCAATCTTAATGTCGCGACCTAATTTATCACCGACAATATTGATCGTGATGTGTTACTTACGTTCGAGTTAAAACAACCACAGTTTTAAGATACTTGGAACTGGTTCGAGTCACTGTCTCGGTATAAACGTGCCGTTGTGTTGTTTTCGCCGGCGAGGGCGGGCGACAGTTTATCGAACGACGAGAGTGTGCCGCTGCCAACGGGATTGCACGGAAATAAAACATCGTGGCAATTGTAGAAACATTCAGTTCGACGCGAAGATTCATCACGGCTAACGATTAACTTCACTTTGAAGAATTTGCATGCGTGAAATCAATTTCATACAAACGCACAAAAGATTTAACGTGATCATTGATAATATAATAAATTCTAACACAGATGCAGATGTACGAGTTACTGAACGCTGAACTGAACTGAAAATGACTGTGCTTATAATACAAGAACTGAATAGTGTACGGAAGTATACAATATGGTAGAGTAGTCGTTTCATATTCGACCTTTTGCTGGAGATCTCTTTGTCCATATAAGACTGTCTATATTAAGCTCGCTCGTACACTAAGCATCAAGTATCGGAGATTCAGTAATAAATGTTTATTTCCCCATGTTGTATCTTTTTATGGCTGTTTCATGGTAATAAAACAGGAAATGGGCGTGCTTCGGTAAATCGTTTCTGCCATTCATGTCAAACTATTCTGTTCACCTGTAGTTCACCTTTTTTCATCGTCAAACTGTGATTCAGTCGAGTTGAAATTTTGGGATCGTGTTCCAACAAACTAGCCCCTGGACTGCCAGACCAGCATTCTTGGACATCAGCAACACTTCAGTGATGCTTCGATGGCCCGATGGACTTGAGGCAAGTGAACATGAAAGTTACCACACTCCACGAGCACCGTCGGGATCGAACGGTTGAAAGTGATACGAAGTCCAGCCGTCTACAATCTGAAAATTTTGTCGCCATTATCTCTTTATTCTTTAAGCTGGATTAGCCATAGGCAAGGAAGATCGACTCGGACTCAAGAACCGAGGATAGACCTCCTCAAACTCTCAGTGCCGAAGTGGACCAGAGTAAAACCAGTGGTGGTGGTAGTAAGTGGTGGCGTGGACATTTTATAAGAATTTTTTTTATTGCTATGTCAAATAGTAGCATGTCGAGTAAATATTGAATACTTTCCCTTTCCGTTTCGTCTTTAATTTTGAAATTTTAATGATCACTTAAATCACCGTTAATATAATTAATTTTCCTACAAAATGACAGGTTTAATAACTCACGGTCTTTGATTTCAGTATTTCAGTATAATCAACCGAGCCGAACAATGGCTTTGTAGTATTTAAAATCTGCTGGAAACGAAATATTTGAACATTTTTTAGGAAACTGCGAGTAACAGTCGGCGATTAATAATGTAATGTAATATAAGTTCTCAGATAAACCTTTTGTATTCTATTTTTCTGAACTCATTCTGTTTTTGTTCCATGAGTGAGCATTTCTGTAATTAACGTAACAATTAAGCTTGCATAACAGACCAGCTCGACAAAAAAGCAGACTAGCATCTGCACCTATTGGTAAGTGGTCACCGTCGTCCATAGATGTCAATAACATCAAAGCCTTCGATGATGCCGACCGAAAAGGAAACGAGACCCGCGTTATTACTGGCACTCCGACACTGCGTCCGAAACATATATGCAACATTTCCCGGTCGGTTTTAGGAGGGTGGCAGCTAGCCAGTCGGGCAAAGTACTCTAACACCTAACTCTAGCAAGTACCGTCAGCATGATACTGGGCGGTGAGAGCCCAGCTACCTCCAGCTACCTCCTTGGACTCCAGGATGGATGGAGTCCCTGTGTCTTTTACTTTAAGGCATACCTCTCAACTTTAGTGGAATTTCGGCTCAGAACAGACGTCAATGTTCTTAACGACTCAACGGAAGAGGCAAAAGTGCGATGCTGGAACGAGCTTTTCAGGTGGTTGATAGGTATCCGCGAGGGCGCCCGTCCTAGGCAAACTCATACCTTTCGTCCTGCCCTTGGAAAAGTGGTGGAAAATCCTGATTTCATAAATAGTGGTAGATACTCTTTCCAAGTAATCAGGGCAGTTCTTCACTATTATCCGACATAATAACACGATGGTGTCGCTACACTCGAATTACTCGAAGTGGTCTGATGAGCAAAGTGTCCGCAAAAAACTGCAGAAAGTCTCTTTAACATAACTGAACTATTGACTCACCGTCATCTACATCAGGCACATCTTCGTAACGGCGGCAAAGATCGCAGAGGGACTTTCCACGCGACCTACTTACTCCACCGGTCGACAATCGACACATATTGTATTTCCGAGCGGTAAGATTCACACACCATGTTTATATAATAAAAATATGATTTTTGATATGACAAATGTGAGTCGTTCGACGGGCGTACTATAACACGAGCGACGAAGCAGCCCGGGGGAAATCTCCAACTGGCTTTGAATGCGTAACGAATCCAGGGATTTTATTACAACTTGGCCTTCCATGTTATGTTGTAAAATATAATTTACCGCAGATATTGATATTATGTAAAAATTCAATAACTCGCCGTATCCGACATCAACTTAAGTGACTTATATTTAATGTGAAGTAATCTATACTTATAATATAAAAAGACAATACGAATTTTGTGCGCATTTGTGTATGCGGATGGTAATCTTCGTAACAACGGCACATATTTGAGAAATTCTTTACCATTTGTAATGTACATTATTCCAGATGGACACACGCTATATATAAAGTATTATAATGTATAAAAAATAATTGTTGAACCCCAACGAAGAAGACGGGCCGCTAGTGCTATATATAAAAATATATATAAATATTTATATTAACAGCCGAACGACGCGAGTGGAAGCAGAACACGCGAAAGTTAACTGGCTTTTACTTATAAATTCAACTTTGATCATTTTCAAAATAGTATTTAAAAATTATTATCAATAATATTATTTAATTAATATTTAGTGAACATTTAGGTATGTTAATTGTTTGTATTGCATCTCGGAAAAAAACGATGGATCGCTATATATTTCTGTGTGTTGTTACTATTTATATTCGACTACAGTCGTTCAGTTTTTATCAACGTGATTTGTGAACGTTTAGAGCCGGATTAACGCGAAACCCTAAACATTACAAATCTGTTCCACGAGCTGTGTCAGTACTAAACAGGCAGTTTGGCCGGGGCTATGGGGCTGGAGGTGGGTGCTGAGAAGTTAGCTATTAACCTAGTACAAGTAATACGGGAGTAGTTAAGTGAAGTATTTCCGGCGACACAAGGCGCGAGGCGACGTTGTAGCAGCTTGCGCGCGGACGATTTGACTAAATCGCTCGTTAGGGCAAAGTGGCCCGCATTAACATATATTTCCGCTGCCGTTTGGTTTGTCGCTGCCTACACTTCGCCAACTTTTAAACACTTTTCTTATAGTTTTAGATTTTATCGTCCAAACAGTTAATTTTATTGAATATGTATTTGTTTTATATAAATAACTTTATTCAATTAATACGCTGTAGTAGTTTATATTGTACACGATAAACATTATCGAATTACATGGAAGGTAATGTCGATGTATTGAGGAAGGTAAACAGGCTCATCTGTCACTCACGGACGTCATGTGGTGTCAAACACATGATATCATTTACAATTAATTGGAATGTTGGTACAAAATATGTAAGTAGGTAACGACGAAAATATGTGCTTAAAAGCACAGACTTAACATGAAATTATAAAAAACACAAACCACTCATAGTATTCCGTAGGATATAATGATAGAGTATCAGGCTCGGGCGAACCACGGAATGAGGTTATTTCCTCAGTCGCTCCCGTGAGCACCGGCAAATAGATACATTTAAGAGCCGTATGTTGGTCATCGTAAGTCTTAGTTATTTGCAACTACAACTTTATGTAAAAATCAACTAAATTCCTGCATAAAGTGATCAACAACAAAACCACTTTTGAACTCTTCCTTCTACTTCCTTCCTTCTACTCGTATACTTAGTGCGGCGTTCACACCGTCGATGCGACGTGGACGTGACGCTTCACAACAGTAAAAGTTCCGATAATTTCCCAGCCTGCCCACGGAAACATGCGACAAGCTGACCATCGATACGGAAGTAAACCTTATTGTTAACACTGCAAGCGGGGCGGGAACTCCCCGGGCGACAGTTCCGCCGGATCGCCACCGTCACGGCTGGGTGTGACGGAAAGCTGACTCAAGACACGCTCGAGGCCAACTGACGGTCATACGCGGCGTCGGTGGTGCGGGTCGGTGTGATAGCATATTAATCGATACGTTATGGGTATGTATGTATATAATGTATGTCCAGTATTTTATTTTTCGACTTAACGATTGATTTGTTGAACGATAGGAGGTTACATGTTTATGTTTCCGGTTCGATGCTTCACGCAGACATCTCTGATGGCACATGAAAAAGTTCGACGTTGTTCCTCATTACTGAGCATCGTTCGGGCACTTTAACTTTAAGACTATGTTTACGTATATATTTTAGTAAATGAATACTGACTTTTTTGGAAAAGCCTGTGGAATTGCTAAATGTGCATATTTATTTGGACCGTTCGAACCTTATGTAGATTCTAATAAGAATTTTTATATTTCATGTTTCCTATCTATACCTTATAACTATGGGCGTAACATAAAACAAGTGGCTATTGTCGAGAATTGAACCCCATGATTCCTCCTATTTACCTATTATCCATAATCGCTGCAATTATTACGGTACAGTTTAATAAACAGTAAGAATTTTAATATAAAATATGCAGCGGCACGGTTTTGATCTGTTGATGCGCAGCGCGACCGTATTTGCGATATAAACACTGCAGTTCATTTAGCTCCTCACAATACGACATTTACATGAAATCTCGTTTCATTTCTGCGGAATAAGCGAGAAGCATGACGGTCAGAAGTATTCTGCGGCACAATGGTTTAGCGGCGGTTTTAATTACTTTCCTCTCGGAAAATGATACACTCCGCAGTAGGTTCCGGTCGGTGGCAGATTACGAGAATTACGCCTCCGCCGGCGCTGAATATCCGATGCTCTTGCTTGCATTCATCGCTCACCTTAAATTATAGTTTGGTTCCGAAGCTGGCAAACTTGATGTGAAGTTTATTAGATGAGATGTGAAAGATTACGATCTTTTCCTCATTTATAAGCTATCCCGATCTGTGGTGACATCTCCGACGGTGAATTCAATAAAACTTCCCCATAATTGTTTTGCTTCAAATATTTTTGTGGAGTTTTGTTCCATGTATATTCAGTAGCATTTATAAACTCAGAACAATGCGAAGATATTAAATCTGCTAGGTTATTAATTAAAATTTTAAATCATATAGAAGTTTTTAGACATTTTTCTTACTTTCAGCTGTTAATTTGATAGAATAACGTGAAAACCGAGACTCAAACGTAAGGCTTCCTGAATTTGATTTACATGCAGTAAGTTTAATGAGTTCGAATCCTGTACAAACCTCAAATTTTTATGTTAATCAACATAACATGTTTCACGGTAATTAAATGTATGTAATGTCGTTCCGATGAACGAGCGGAGTCCACCTCGCCGATAAAACAATAATAGCTAAAACGGTGCCTAAAGTTAGTTTTTAAAGTTTCTTCAACCAAGCCAAAAATTTTGTTAAATATACTTCTACCGATGAACAGGCAATGTACCTTAACTCATCTTGAATTATTATTATGAGTCACAAGCACTTTCAACTCTCTATGGTATACTCTACAACTCTACAATTTTGATGTTAATATATTTAACTTTAAATCATGTTTGTGTTAGTATACTCGAGTTGTTCACATAGAATCCGTCCCACAAAGTAGGTGTCACATTGCTAAATTGACCGTAATTGGCGTACACGAACAGCCAGTTACCGACGAGCCGAGCCGAGTCGACTCGAGTCGAGTCGCACCCGCTCCCACGCTGCACGTTAACGGCAATCGCCTATCAGCTGCCAACCCTCCATGTCGCTTCACTCTAACCACTCTTGACGACTGGCACGAGTCACGGCGATTGAATGACAGACACTACCTGGGTGCTAGTTGACAATGAGTGACCGGTGCGTGACGTAACGTAACGGCTGTTAGCAGTTATTAAATCGTGTGATATTTCAATTACACTGAGCGAATTGTCGATGATACGTGAAGCTCCAGTCGCGCGGCGAGTGTTACATTACACTTAGCCCCGGACCGTCGGCGTCGCAGGCAGCTGCGGTACAGTCGTGGGCATTAGCGATCTAGTAGCGTTGTAGCGACTGAATAGTTCGGGAATAATTCATGCACCGCACTTCGGGGAAGAGGTACGAAGTTCGAGGCGTGTTCATTAGAAGTTTGCTAATTGAGGTTCTCGTAAAGTACACCTATATATATGTAACTCGATAACCGCCGCCCGATGCTGTGCGGCGCATTACACATCAACACATTGACGGTGGATTTCGTAGGCGATAGCTAAATTCGGAGGTTTTACCATATGTTTTGTCATCACCTTCAAAACTACATATAATAATTGAAAATGGCATCTCAAAACACATATCTTATGCATTCCACAAAAAATCTGAAACACAAGTGACAAGCGCGGCGCGGCAGGCTTCGGTGCACATCATCTATTAAAAGCCGTGTTCTTAATACAGTTCATTGCATGAAATGTGTTAATCTTTACAAACTCTAGTACATAGTAGCCTCTTCTAACTTTGTAGGAGAATCGTATGTTATTATAAAAAGTAAAATACAGTGAAATTTTTTCGTTTATTCTGTTTCTTTTTTGTACCTTCATTTCATACAGAATTATAAAATACAAAGGACAAACACAGAAGATTCAAGGTGGATCTTAAAGAGGTTGAAAGTGATCGCCGATGCGGATGTCTCGAAACAATCGACCCCGCTCGTACATAATACATCGAGTCTCGCACTTCACTCACCTTTTACTTATATACTTATTCAATGTAAGGCTGAGCGCGATTCGATGGATAAATAAGTAATCACCCGAGAAATAAACTTACATTGGCATTTCTTGAATTGTTTATTAATTTGGAGCTATAAATTAGATATTAAATAAATTACGAAAAGATCAGCGGGTCCCTTGGTTTTGCCTGTGTCGTTGAAGTCTGTCATGCTAGACACTATCTCCGGTGAGGTGATCACTTACCCTCAGGTGCCCTGTGCCAGGTGCTTGTTCGACAACTATTGATACAAAAAAGTTGTTATTCAAAAATCAAAAATATACCTTTAACTTCTACATGATTAAAAATGTAATTACTGAATAAAAAAAATTGCCTTAGTTAAACGTATGCGGTAAATAATTTGAGACAATTCACATATCTCGGATCTCGGTTCGACATACACAGATAATAAGACAATCGTTTCAAAAGTGAAAAGGTATGCGGTTTGCATGTGGAACGCTCTGGATAGAACGCTGGAGTAAGTTTGAAAGGCAAAACGCAAGACACTGGACAGTGGTGTATGAGAGCAGAACTATTGAATATAAACAATCCGAGAGGCTGCTGGTGATTTGTTCTCCCAAAATTATTACATAGTTATTGCAGTCCTCGTAGAGAAGTGCTCACGTTGTCATGTTATTGTAAGATGTGTGCACTGTCGCTGTGTAACGAGCAAATCGTTTCCGCGTCGCTAACGATAGCATTCGTAACTTTGTATATTTGCTAACTATACTTACTCAGTGAAATTAAAACCTAACAGAAAATTTAAATTAATGCTTCACCATATTGAAGCAAACTTCGGCCATGTTACCTAATTTACCTTATGTTTATTCGAATCTCATAATTTACAAATGAATATGCTCTCTCTACTCCACTGAATTTGCCGCACTGTGCGCTCACGTCCAATAAAATCGGTCATTTTATAACAAGACGTGTAATCACGTAACTGCCAGTGATATAAACATTCGCGTCAATTGAACCGACCGAACGCCGCGGCGCGGCTCGGTGTCGTGCCGAGGACTCGTCTAATTGAGCAATTAGATAGCGCGGATGGCGTTCAACCGGATTACGGCGACCGGACCGACTTATATTGGACTTCAAATGTTTCAAAATCGTCCAAATGAAGTGTTAAACTTTTATCAAATAACATTTCAGTTTTATGTAATGTATAGGATGATTTTTTTTCAAATTAGTGTTAGTGAGGGTAGACCAGAATTTTGAAGAATAGGTTACGCTTTAATATATTAACTAAGCAAAATACCTCTACGTATTCATCATTCAGTTGAATCGGCAGTGAGTCACAAATGACCAAAAAAACTTGTTAATACATGTTAGACCCAGCCGCACAGGTCGCGGTCACGATCGCACTGCTCCCCTGATGGTTGTGATCATTCAGTTCTGTCGACGCACAATATGCAAGTCGTAACTGCGTACTCATAATGTAGTGAAAAATATGAATGTATCTATATCTATACTAATTTTATAAAGAGGAAACCTTTGTATTTTTGTATGTTTGTAACGAATAAACTCAAAAACTACTGAACCGATTTTAAAAATTCTTTCACCATTAGAATGCTACATTATCTCTGAGTATCCTTGGTAAAACTTCAGTAACGTGAAACAAGATGTAAAAAAATTTGCTTAAAAGTTTCTTTCATCGCATACGCCGCGGAAACTATTGATGATACAACTAAAAAATGTTCTACAATATTAGAGAACATATCAATATCTACAAAAACTTCGCGATACTATATGTACAAATATTGTAGTTATGTCACTATAACCACTTTTTACATTTTAAAAGCTGACTGTCCGAGGGTCCAAGGGTATCAATGAATTACAAAAAAATATCTTTATTGCAAACGCTTATAAGATTCTTCAAAGAATCTTAATAGCGTGATTCAGCCGCCTGATCAACGCCATCTAGATATTTTTAAAGGAAATACATATAAATCTTAAGTAACATCAAACACTGACTAATATCAGACCATGATAACCATACCTTCGTATTATTCCTTATCCAATCATTTCATATTTAAAACAGTTTCAATACCTATACATAACTTTTTGAATTATTCAAATCGGATATTCCATTCAGAAGATTTTACGAATTTAGGAAAATAAACACCGCCGCCGCCGCCGCCGCGCAATAACCAGTGTGGCCCCACGCAAAGCAGACATTGCGTGGGCCGGCGTACAAGGTGACGAGGGAGCGGGCACGAGGTACGGGGCGGCCACGTAATCGCGGTCGGCTCCTTACGCAGCGGACATAAATATGCAATATACGGTGTAATGACCATTTGGCTTTCCTTTGGGATTTTATCGAGGTTTTGATAGACGAAATAGCGTTTTTATGAAATTGGAGTATGAGTACTAGTATGTACTGTATTACTCTTAGGATTTCAAGTTCCGAATAAAGAACATCAGTTGGATATCGAAGAGGTCTATTGAAAGCAACTTTGAGTACACTTCGCTGTGCCCTTTCTAGCTGAAGAAGGTAAGTACTACAAGCAGCACCCCAACATATTATACCGTAGTTTAGGATACTTTGACATAAAGCTGTATATACTACTTTCAATAGAGAAATGTCAGCAATTTGACGAAGCCTTCTGAAGACATAGACGAGTTTTCTCATTCTGGTTGATAAAAGTTCAATGTGTTTTTTCCAATTGAGATACTCATCAACGATAACTCCTAAGAATTTGATACTTTTTGTTCTCTGAATATCTTGGCACTGGCATTCAGTATTAAAGGTACGTTTATATTCATGTAATTTTATGGAGAAATCATATGGAGCTGATGCTTTATTATTAGATATACAGAAACAAATATATTTGGTTTTTTTGATGTTTAGACTAAGTAAATTATTTTGCATCCATTGTGATATTGTGAACATTACATTTTGTGTAATATTCTTTAGTTCCGCCCAAGAATTGCCGGATAGAATTATCGCAGTATCATCAGCATAGGATATTGTAGTAGAACTTGGTATTTTCATTTGGTAAATGTCGTTAATGTAAGCGAGTAAGAGCGTAGGCCCTAGGACACTGCCTTGCGGTACGCCATAAGTGATCGGTGAAGGGTCACTTTCATAAGTGGAAACACAAACTTTGTTTTCGGTCGGATAGGTAAGACCTGAACCATTTTAAAGCTGTGCCGCGGATCCAATTGAGTTTTTTTATCAATATTTTGTGGGAAACCGTTTAAAAGGCCTTTGCCAGGTCTATAAATATGCATAAGGACTTTTCCCCCTGTCAAGTTGTGATACTATTGTCTTAATCATACGCGAGATTGTATCGTCTGTAGATTTGTTAGGTCTAAAATCAAATTGGTTATTAGCTAAAAGATTCTCTTGTTCAAGGAATTTTAGTAGTTTTTTGTTAACAATCTTTTCTAGAATTTTAGACACAGATGATAGTAATGAAATAGGCCTGTAATTGGATGGCACCTTTAGAGTCTCCATCTTTATATATGGGGTGAATACAGGCTAAATCATTGGAAACTATACCTGTAGAAAAACTCAACTTACATAAATAACTGATTGGCGCTGCCACAATGGAAAGCGAATTTTTTAAAATAGAATTATTTATATTGTCCCAGCCCCCAGAAGAATTAGTTTTAAGACTATTGACAATAGCAGTGATTTCACAAACATTCGTAGGTCCTAGGAAAAAGGACTTTTGTGGTGAGTTTAAAATTTTACCTTCGTCTGCTAGCTGCTCTTCAGATTTTCCTAGCTTTGAAAGGGTAGACTTCGCGAGATCAGGACCTACATTACTAAAATATCGGCTAACAGTGTTCAAAGATCTATGCGGATCTGAAGAATTTAGAAGATCAGTCTTGGAAGATTTAGCGTTTTTAATATTACATATTTTTTTGATATTTTTCCACAAAAGCCTGCTGTTTCCATTGCTTTCCCGAAGTTGTTTTCGATCATGTTCGTCTTTTAGTGATTGAAGTATGTTATTACATGTATTTCTGTACTTTTTATAGTCAGACTGAAGGGCTTTATCACCTTTAAATTTCTT
This sequence comes from Megathymus violae, assembly GCA_003671415.1. Classification (NCBI taxonomy): domain Eukaryota; kingdom Metazoa; phylum Arthropoda; class Insecta; order Lepidoptera; family Hesperiidae; genus Megathymus; species Megathymus violae. The sequence goes on along the minus strand of PDGT01000160.1, from coordinate 198,367 downwards.
GGCAAAGTAATGAAGGGCGTCTCTCTTTCTAATGGATTTGATGAAACCTGGTGGTATCCATTCCCTACGAATCATTTTTGAATTACGAAACTTAGCATAAGACGTGAATAAGATAATTTGATCAGTATTTTTTTTTAATAATTAAAATGCTCTAGTTGTATCCATACATTCATAAAGAGGAGACCTGTCTATCTTGTTAATTTCTTCTGAGAGTTTCTTGTAATTAATTTTAGATTTAGTTTTAGGTGCCTCATTGTCAGTAATTAAAGTTTTCCTTTCATTTAAACCAATAATTAGTGTATCATGATCTATAATATTAGAGACACAAACTAATACACGTGAGTAACAGCCAGATTTGATCATTGCGTGGTCCAGAGATGCCTTATAGCGAGTACCAAATTGGTGACCTGGAATAAATCCATAATATGTTAGTAAATCTAAATATTTAAACGCTTTGGTATCTGACGTTCCCTTTTGGATATCTATATTAAGGTCTCCTGTTAAAATTACAGATTTTCGAATCTGACATTTAAGTACTTCCTCGTGGGATTGCAAAAAATTATCGATATTGTGAAAAGGAGGAGATTTGTAAATAGCAATAACAGTAACAATGATGTTACTGTTATTGCTATTTATAATATAATGCCTATTTTAATTTCTAAGCATTTGCTTCATTAAATGTTGGCTCATTAATCATTCACTTAAACCAGTTCTACTGTAAATGACAATACCATCATTTTGGTTAATATAAAGAGAAGTAGGATCGGTACTAACCCATTTCAAAGGATGCGGAATTTTTATTTAGCCAACATTCAGTTAAAACTATTAAGTCCGGTAAGAAGCCTAATCTAGACAAGAAAACTGTGAAACTCAAGATTTTTGTGGATACTTCTAATGTTTTGTGTAATAATCGTTAATTGATTACTGACATCTACAAGTATAAGTTGACAGGTTTCATGTATATGCACATATTCACTCGAGATATTAGAGGTGCTATCAATCTCTTTTTGCAATAATTGACTATCGAATTTTAAAACATCGAAAACCATTAGGACTGCAATACATATGTAGACGCACATCTAGTACTAATAGCCTTTTTCCTCTATTATCATTAAGATTGAAATAATATAAATTAAAAGTGTATTCACATTGATGTTTATTTATTTATTTAAATGTTGCACCAACAAAAAGATCACCATTACATTTTAAATAATAATCATGTAAGTTTTATACATACATAGGTGTCGATTTACTTATAGGTAAAAACTACATGCTATGAAAATCTCAGCAACAAAGTAATAAAATCAAAACATTATCTATAATGGACTCTACTAGACATAGAGTAGGAATTATATGTAGGTTTTAAATACATTTTTTTTTATAAATAAATAATTAAAATAATTTAAATTTATCAACATAATTATAAATAAATAATTAATCAACTAATTAAATTTGAGTTATTATTAGATTTTATAAAATTATAACATCTTAAGCCTTTTTGTACGTGCAATAAAAAAGAAAAATAATAATAAAAGGAGAGAGTATAAACTAAATTACTTAAGTTCTAACAGGTAACTTTTAAATATAATATAAATATTGTAGTATGTAAGTCTGTCTGAATGCCTGTTCTCGCAATGATGTGTTGAAGAAAATAGTGTGAGTTGTGAGTGCATATTTGTAGTAGATCCTGTGCAGTTAGACATATAAATTTTTGGTATTGTCCGATCATAAAGAATAAAAGTACAATTACAAATTGCCTTGATAACCACAAATCCGTATCTTAAAAAGAAAATATTTAAGTATATTAATTGGCAGTAAAAACAAAGCTCACTATACATTGTAAGAACGCAAGTATTTGAGGATCTTAGCCATGTTTTCTGTTTAAGTTTACTTAGAATGTCCTCAGAGGCAATCTGTATACGCGCTGATTAATCTTCTTTTCTAATGTAAATTTTTCCATCTGAACTCCAACAATACTTGTACTTGTATTCGGCCACAAAGTCACGTGCCAGGTGGAATATTCTTTTCCCTTTGGAAGTCAGGTTTTCAGACACAAAAACTGGTGAGCTACAGCCTTCAAAGCCAAGGTGACCAGCGTGTAACTTATCGGTCCTATTATGTTTATTAAACCACCTTACACTTTTCAATTTTTTTTCCTTTATTATAACAGACGTAAATTCAACAACCAGGGTATTATTACTCGTTGACCTCGATTTTATTCGGAAAATATCTCGTATATCTGAAGTATTAATCTTCTCCCCAGTCGTATTTCCCAATTTTTCTATTATATGTAGTAAATCATCTTTTGACTCTTTATCCTGTCGTGGCACATTGCGCAATTCAATAGTATTTACGCGGGTCTGCCTCTCCAAATTATCAATTTTTTCTTCAAGGATTTTTATATGTCTGATGTACTACGCTTTGTAATTTTCCAACTGGTTTACTTTTAATAAGATCTCATCATATTTGGCACAAGAAAATTCAAGGGCTGCTTTCATGTCATCCATGGAAGTTCTCAAAGAGGAGTAACTTTGCTGTTGCTCAGCTTTTAATTCTCCAAATAGCGCACATAACTCATTCTTTAACTCCCTACATATTTCTTCACAGGAACATTCTGGTTTCTTTCTTTTGTACCTGGCAGTAACGTTGGTAGACGTTGTCGAGCTGTCATCATTGTCCGTAGAAGCACACGGGCCTATATGAGGAGATTCAGCCCGAACAGTAGAAGTAGTTATATTTGGCTTCGTATGTTTTGTTTTTGGCATTGTTTTTTTTTTGATACAAAACTGCCGATAAGTAATAGCAGTAAGAAGACACAGAAATCTAACTTCACCGGTCGATATCGAAGAAACGATGTAAATAAGCTTTACGTCCACTTTATGATGACCTCCGTTTCGTAGTCGCACAGATAGTTGTTTACACAAACTCGTAATTTAATTTAACGTAAGTATTACACAACATAGACGTTTAATTAATATCACTTTCATTTTCTCACTCATATATTGCTTACAAAGTGCAAATTCACAACTTATTACGATTGTTTTTACTTGTTAATTAAGTTTTTAAAAATCAGAACACACACTTGAGTACTGTCGCTTCAAACTGAGAGGGTAGAATGAAAATAGGTAATATGATTGTACCTCTGTCTTGAAACAATTTGCATTAGGTGTGTTAGAAATTATTCATAATAATAATAACGACGTTATATCTCAATCCTCGGGAATAATTATTCGAGTTCAATCTTAGGCGTGGGCTGTCGAGTTAGCCTCCGGGCAAACGTCGTGGGGATTTCGTATAAAACACAGTAATTGAATAAAATTTATCTATATATAATATAACAAGCCTTTCATAACTATTTCGTCACACATCTCCCTCTGAACCCAGAGGTTCCGAAACTCTCAAACTTTTCTCATCGACCACTTTCAAAATTTACCTGGTGGACCCCCTGCAGCTACATTTCTACCATATTCCCATAAATCGACAAAGTTTTTACAAGTACCAGTCGCTGAGCTTCTTAAAATATTATCTGCCTACATTGATAGGTGAAGTCTTGACTTGCCTGACTTGCCTGACTTGCCAACATGTTGATGTGTAAGTATCTCCATACGTTCCCAAGTTCAAGTCCAATTACCCTTCGCATGGTACTCACGGCTGAATAACAGACTAAGTCGAGGTACCTATCCTTTTATAAACACACGAAGCTTAACTCTCTCCATTTCTTAGGGTAGAAAGTTGCCTAATAGTTAAACGAATGTTTAAAAACGAAATAAAATGAAGTGTTTAAACTTTTTATTATTCCTCTATCACCTAATCAACGAGTACTACGTAGATTCTCCGTTGTTTTCTAACGACGTTTTTGTCCAAACTGAATATGTCTATACAATTAACAGAAACCAAATTTATATTATAACTATTCATCTGGGTAACTCAATCGTTACTTACTTCATTTTATGTGGATAAAGATTTGTGTGTGTGTGTGTGAATTATATTGCATTTTTTTTTATTGTCACAACAATTGTCGGTCGTAACAATGTGGTGCTTCGGGAACGTCTTCACCGGGAGTCACGAGCCTGTAAACAGAAAGTGAATCGCGATCGTTGCATAATTAGTTTTAAAAGCATGCATCTGCTGGTACGTTCTGAAGGTGTAGCAAAGAAGCAAAGATAACTAATTATGTAACCGCAAGTGAGTCGCGTATTCAATCAATGCCACCCTCCTCCACCCTCCCCATGTCTCCGGGTTACAAGTAAAATTGTGCCGTTTTCCGGTATAAACTTCACACAACAGTTTTACAAGTTTGGAATTGAATACGTATTCGTAGAGTGCGCGAAACGATGATATTAATTTGTTCGTCAAGCCGCGCCGCAGCAATTAGGAGAGCGTTGCCGCTAATTTATTGCTGTTTTACAATCTTCATTTTAAATATTTTATCACTGGAAACATTTGTACTTTTATTATATTGCTCGGTAATTTAATAATTCTCTTTTTATAGACTTGATGGACAAAAAAGTAAAAGATGAAAATCATACTGTATACTTTGTAACGATTGTAATAATAGCGTGACATATGGCCCCCGTCGATATCTTCCCCCAGAGGCCACCGCCACCGCAACCACCGCGACCACCACAACCACCCAACACGATCGCGTCGACGATATAGTTAAACGGTGACTGGCTAACTATCAAGTAATCAATCAAAACATGTCTTTACATAAAACTCTGACTATTTCGTCCTGACTGTTCGTTCATAGTATAACACAGCCATTTTACTTAAAGATTTTTGCAACACTTTTTTAATAAAATTATTTAGGCAAGCAGACTACTTTCTTGCACATTTCCATTTACTACCAGATTGCGCTCAAGGTAGACTGAGAAATGGGCAGACAGGACTGTCTCAGGCTCAGCTTTCACAGTTTGACCAGCCTAGTGTTAAACTCATATCCCCATCGAATTCACCTTATGCAGCCATATTAGCCGAGTTCCTCAGTGTGACCCGCCCACCTGGAGCTCCAACACAACCCAAGCACAACACTAACAAAAAACTACGCGCCGCAAAAAAAGAGTTTAATGAGATGGCACGAGTAGATACTGCCAGACACTTCAATAGCAGTTGGGCATCACGATTGCATCTTGCGCTGGAGAAAGATGCAACTTGGCGACCATGCGGTGATTACCGTGCTCCGAACGCCCGAACTATTTCAGATAGTTACCCAGTCCGCCACATAAGTGACTTTTCACAAAATCTGATAGACTGAACAGTTTTTAGCACCATCGACCTCGTAAAAGCTAAGCAACAGATCCCTGTTCATGAACAGGATATTTGTAAAACGGCAATCATCACACCCTTCGGTCTGTATGAGTTCCCATATACATATGACGTTCGGACTAAGAAAGCATCTGCGAATTTTACTACAGAGATTGTTTAATTATGGCGTTGTAATCAATCCGGCTAAATGCGAATTTGGTGTTCGGGAGGTGTCGTTCCTTGGGTATCGCATCAATGCCGCCGGCACTAGACCACCCGACGATCGCATTGACGCGTTAATGGACTTTCCTCTGCCGAAGACCGTCCAAGGTATGCGGCGCTTTCTTGGCATACTTAATTATTACCGACGTTTTCTACCTGACACGGTGAACTTCCAGGCTCCTCCAATTACCGCAGTTGCAGCCACAAATAGCAATGGTGCTAAGCCAGTTCCATGGACACCTGACCTGGAACGGTGCTTCGCAGAGTGCAAGAGTCATTTGTCCTGAGCCATGATGTTATCCTATCCTGACTATAATGCTTCTTTAGCTCTATTCACTGACACTTCCAATTCTCATATAGGTGCATGCCTTCAACAGCGAAAAGGCGACACGAGCTAGAAGCCTCTCGCCTATTTTAGTAAGAAACCTACAGCCAGTCAGGCTGAGTGGCCCGCTTACTATCGCGAATTACTCCGCATACGAAAGTATGCAGTACTTTAGGCATATCCTTGAGGTCCAACACGCAACAATTTTTACCGACCACAAGCCGTTAGTGCACGCTTTCACACTACGACGGAAGAAGCTGCCACCTTCCCAACTAAACCAACTATCTTTTATTAGCCAATTCACTACTGACATCTAGCACATCAAGGGAACGTACAACATCGTGACTGACACATTGACACGCATCGAAACCATATTTTTAGACGATGATTTTAGTGCTCTGACGATGTCTGAAAATTCTGATTCTGAGCTCGCCGAGCACCGCATGGGCAGTTCTTTAAAATTAAAGCAATTTTAAATAGCCGGAACTGATGTTGCAATTTGGTGTGACACTTCCACGGGTCGCCTTCGTCCCTTTTTAACTTCATCATTTCGTCGTGCAGCATTTGACCGCCTTCATAACCTGAGTCACCCTGGTACTCGGGCAACCGTGGGTCTGGTGGTTGAGCGTTACGTGTGGCCACTAATGAACAAGGATTGCCCAAACTGGGCGCGGTTGTGTCTTCGCTGTCAACGTGGCAAGGTGACTAGGCATGTTGCTACTCCTCTTGAAAAATTCCCCGATCCACCTCACAGATTTTGCCATGTCCACATTGATATTCTCGGTCCCTTTCCTCACTCCAATGGTTACACATATTGTCTCACAGCAATAGAATGCTACACGCGGTGGGCTGAGGCATGGCTCATGAAATCCATAACCGCTGAGGAAGTCGCTGAAACCTTTGTGTCTGGTTGGATTGCACGTTTCGGCGTCCTTGCCGTCATTACCACAGACCAAGGGCGCCAATTTGAATCTACGCTATTCCAACGCCTCATAAACCTGTGTACTACTAAATGTATCCGCACCACGGTATATCACCCTTGAGCCAATGGCATGGTGGAGAGGATGCACCGCCAAATGAAGGCGACTCTGATATGTCATGACGCATCGTGGACAAAGCCTTACCTTTCGTTCTATTAGATATGAGGACAGCATTAAAAGAAGACCTAAAAACTATATCGGCAGAATTAGTATATGGAGAGCCTCTACGCTTACCAGGAGAACTTGTTGTACGTGAGAAATTTCTACTGACACCCCAGGCATAACAGACTTCGTAGCGCAGCCAGTTTCATCTTCCCACCATACACACCATACAATGTCCTACTTCGCGACGATACTCTACAGCGCCCTCTACAGCCTCCATATACCAGACTACACCGCATTCTAGGTAGGAGAGGAAAAACCCTCAACCTAGATATTAACGGACGGGAGGTTACAGACAGCATGGACCGTTAAACCTGCCTACATTTATGCAGATACCTCTAATCCCTCCATCCCCTTCTTCTTCCGAGACCACTCACAGTAGGGGTTTGTTGAAGCGATGGCGTAGTTTGACGTTCGAAAAGTGTTTGTAAAAACCAACTTCGAATAAAATATTATTTCATTTCATTTCATTTCCCTCCTCTTTCTCAAATCCCAGATGCGAATTCTCCTACAAACCCCACACTTAACCTTACCAGTCCTTCCAATCCCAATACCACCAGGTCTGGTAGAAGGGTCAGGAGCAGAGATATCCTTCTGCGTAGGGGGGTGATATGGCGTAAAGCCTTGTACCCAAAAGCCTTAGGTGTGGGACAAGGGCATTTTTATATTGTCAATGACACTTCTCTGCGCAGAGAGTACGGAACTCTGTGGCCGATGATGATGATGAAGTTTGATTCTCTTGTCACATAGATTTACACCAACAGTATAAAATTGATATTATGTAAAAACCTGACGTGAATACATGAAACTATGGAAGCTACCATTGTGTTATTAATTGTGCGTACCAATCGCAACCCGAGGACGACGAATAGTACCTGATCGCACTCGTCCCCTTAAACTTAGCATTTTAAATTAAAAACGAAACTTATTTATTTAACATATCACATGAAAAAGTGTAATTTTCTCCTTTAGCAAGTTAATGAATTATCCGTCAAAAGTATTACAATCTAAAATGAGTAACGGACTCGAATCTATATATAAATATTTTATGTATCGATATCCAGATCTAAACACTTTTGTTCGTTACATATAAAATTAAAACCAAAGAATCGATTAAGATGATTACTTGGTATATTAGGAACGTATATTATATATGGGTCATAATCTAATGCCATCAAATAATTTACATTTTTTCCAAAACGGAGCGAGGGCGGGTCACCAGTATAGCATAAGCTAAATATTGTTTACACTTCGTTTTACCGCGCGCTACAATCACTCATTCATAAGTACATCATCCATTTTTAATATAAAAGAGGAAATATCGAAGGTAAAAACAAATAGTCGTTCACGCTGACAGTATTTGTCCGAATACATTTTTGTGAAAGTAAATAATTATTTTAGTCTATTTTAATCCAGCGTTAACTTGTAAAATTATTCATATCAACAGTCGTTGTTACAGTCGGCCTGTTCCCGACTATTGTGTTACGAAAGCATTTATATTGGCCACGTTTTATTTGTTATGAATGGCGACTTGAAAACAATGATAAACTCAAAGTTTTATTATCGGTACACTTTACAAAGGTGCAACAAATTCGCGCCACGAAGTTTTGACTCAGCTGTCACATCCATCTGAAGCCAGCGTTTATTATATAAATCGATGATGGAATCTATACATCTCGCTAACTACGCTTCGATGTATTACGGAAAAGAATAATACGCACCATTTACAACCTCAGGCATATCTAGACAAGGACTCCCTTAGGGCGTCCAGGGTGGAACCCTGGCCGCCCTGAACCCGAACTGCGCATCCGAGAGGTCCGGCCCCGACTCTTCGAGGTGCTGAACGAGGCGGGCAGCGAGAATCTTCTGAAGCATCTCGGCCGTCTCGTTCAGCAGCACGATCGGCCTGTACGCAGAGGGAGAGTCAGATGGTCGACCCTCCTTGCTCAACAGGCACAACCGGCCCGTCTTCCACGGCTTCGGGGACTGTCCGGTGCGCAGGCACTTGTCGAATAGGACCCGAAGTCGCCCTCTCAGTTGTTCCAGGGCGATACCCAGAACTCGCCCTGGAACCCCATCCGGCCCTGGTGCCGTCCTCTTGGCCCTGAGATGTTCCAGGACCATGTCAATCTCCGCCTCGGATATAGAGGGAATGGACCTCTCGGACTCGTCCGAGGAGGACGGCGCCATCGCGGGCGGAACGTGGCACGGACGGTGCGGAAATAGCTCCGTCACCATCCGTTGAGGGCATCTGGCGGCGTCGTTTCCGTCACGGAGGCGCCCTGACCGCGCAGCTTGTTGCGAGCTGCGCGTTAGGGACGCCCCCATGTGTCTCGGTTTAGACCCGCCAGCAATTCCTCCCGGCCAGCGTCCTTCGCCCGGCTGATGGCGAGTTGTAGGGCCATTTTGGCCTCGCGGTAGGCGCTCTACAGCTCACATTACAGAGCCGGATTCTCCCCATCTCGCCTGCGGCAGCGCACGTACCGCCTGCGAACCTCCGGTGCACGTTCTGGCCAAGTGGCCCTCGATGCCGCACCGGTAGCACTGCTTGCCTCTGTCGGCTGCAGTCGGGTAGGTGGGGCGGGTGAGTCCCATCCCCATGCACTTGAAGCAGCGTAAGGGACGCTGCTCCAGCACCTGCACCCTGGCCGAGCTCCAGCCGACGAGGATCCGGCCGGCGTCTTCCAGTGCCTTGGCGGCTGCGATCGGGCACCTCAGCACCACCATGCCCATTCCGCCAGGTCCGACGCTAACTTCGCCGGCCCTGACCGAGCTGGCGTCACACGCCCCCTTCTTCGCCACCGCAGCCGCCACCATCTCTGATGTGACGGAGTCGTCCAGCCCCACAATTCGGATACTCACGAACTTCGTCGGCTGGACGACGGTCGCCACATCTTCGAGAGCCGCCCGCAACTCCTTTGTGAGGCGTTCGGCGGCCTCCGGGGTCTGCCCCTTCGGTAGCTCCAACAATCTTGCCCCGGTTGCAGCACACCAAATCTTCAGACCGTCTTTGAACCCTAGCTCTGCAAGGCTCACCTTTTCAGAGGCACGCTGAAGAGCCTCGCAGTAGGTCGCCCCTTGGCTCACTGTCTCCGGCCGCAGTGTGACCAACACTGCTGGATTGCGAGGGGCGGCCAGCTTGGGCTTTTTGGCCTTCTGCGGCTGCCGTTGCGGCTGCGGCTGCGGCTGCCGTTGCGGCTGCGGCTACGGCCGCTTTGTTCTTGGCGCCTGAGCCTTTTTCTTCCGCTTAACGACGGCGGTCCACTCGCCGTCGTTAGCAGAATCGGCGCCCGTCGCCGCCGTATTTGCGGGAGCGGGACGCTTTGCCGGCCTGGCCTACGTGCTGCTGGCGCCACGGGTTCCCGTTGGTGCTGACGTTTTATTTCCGGCCTCGCGTCGTCTATCCGCCGCCAGCGGTGGACGAAGCGTCTGGGCCGGCAGCAGCCTATCCTAAGTTAGAGGAGGTCTATGTCCAGCAGTGGACCTCCAAAGGCTGATGGATGGATGGATGGAGTGGCAGTAAGTGGTGTCTGTAACTGTGAGTAGAAAAAACAAACCCCTTGAGAATTTTTGCCGTTTCTTCTTTCGGGACAACTCGCGATAAAGATTTGTTGAAGCTATGGCGGAGTTTGTCTTTCGAAAGGTGTTTGCAAAAATCAACTCCAAATAAAATTTCATTTCATTTTCATCCACATTTTTCCCAATCGGTATTTAGAAAATTTGCCGAGGAGCATGAAAAAAAACGGTGTGTATATTTTATTTCGCTGGTCAAAATAAGATTCCTTTCAAATCGACGTCTTTCCCATAACACGTTTTTCCCCTAACCTTAAGCTGAATACGTGGATAATTGTTTAAATATAGACATTTATAAAACACACATTATCACTGTCGCTGGCGGTGAGTACTTAACCTGAGACCACAATACCACAATACGGCGGTAGAATTGTTCATACTAAACGTTTCACGAAGCAGTGTCATGTTCGCTATTGTTCATCTGGCTCAACGTGACGTTACGTCTGGAGGCGCTCACGTCTATCGAGCGCGTCTAATATATGTCATCTTAAATAATAAATTGTTAACATAGTAATAATAATAGTTGACATTGACCACTTCAATGAACGCACGTTAAACACGAAACATAAAAACATAAATTATAAACATATTAAACATAAACATAAAAACATTAAAAAGTAAGTTAATTCGAACATTCCAAAATTATGACACAGCATCATAATCACAGCATTTGAATACAAATAAACACACAAAGTATCTATTTTGCAAAATTAACTTACGGCTTGAGCATATAAGCACGTGGTTATACGTACGCAAAGGCACGTAAGGCAAATGACACCGGTCAAGTTATCCCTAACCACGTAAGTAACCGCTCACACTACGAGAATGTGCGTGCCGGAGCCAATCTGAAAGAGATAATCCTCCTAATAATAATAAATAGCTAGACAGACTGACAGACGACAACCTTGTATTTGAGACGTGCGCGATACTGTCGCGGCAACTATACGGGGACGGCGTTTGTTAGTTTTATTTTTTGGTCTAGAAATAGAACACTCCAGATTTTTAACGAACATAAAAGAGATACAAAGTTCTATTGACTAGTCACCCCGTTCAACGCTGGTTTTCAATTGTTCATGTCTCCCTGAACTGCTAAGACTCCTAAAGTCGATAATAAATTAAAAAAAATACAGGAAACTATAAAATAAACTCTGTGTATGTGAGTGTGTTTGTGTGACTTTGCCCGTATCCGTCATCGAGGCCTCATTCAAGGAGGACAGAGGAGGCCCGGTAGGTCGTTCTCCGACATCCCAGTCTCCGGCTGCAGATTGAAAGATTAGGTGTTAATTCCCTCTTTCTCGATGCCATACCACTGTAAATGCGACGTCGCCCAAGTCCATCGAGCTCTCGAACAAGGTACATTTAATGAAGATGTAAAATATGAAGAGGGCAGATTTTAAACGAATTGAAAAAGAAAAGTCCCCAAGACTTTGTTTAAATTGAAAAAGTCTAAGTTATCGGCCGCAGTGAACGTCGAACAACATTACTTAAAATAAATCAACGGTGCCTGAGAACCGCCGGCCGCGGGCCGCGCGCCGCCGGTAGAGTCTCGGTGATGTACGGTTACTGCGGGCACATTATCATTAACGAAATCTTTTATACTAAAATGAAGTATTCCGTCCGGGGCGACCCGCCGGATATTTACTGCGACGTGGAGCGCGCCTGCGACGCGTCGCTACAGGACACCCGCGTCTTGAGGACGACGTGGTCATAGCTTTTGACTTAATTAACGGTTGTCAAATTTGAACAACATTATGAGATATTCATAAGCATCACAAATAAATGAATAATTTCAGATTAAATTAATGCATTCGGATGCCTTGTATAAATTGAGCACACAGTAGAATTCACGGAGATTACTTTATACTAAACGTTATTTTTAGCGCATCCCAGAGTTGACCGTTGCTAATAATTGTAATTAATAAGTACATTATTCATTTATTACACGCAGGTTGTGAGCGCTAAGGCGTGGTTATAAAAATCTCCTTGTAAAGAAAGGTAGCTCCTCAGAACAGACAAGAGACAGTGAGTCACGTCGACATGTTGTTTTAAAGCACATTGTTAAACAGGAATAGGGTGGTAACGCAAAGTGCGGTGAGTGGTCTCATACAACGGTAATAATAATCTGGACTCGCCACGGTCAACGCACCAGAGGAATATTGATACATAATTACACTGAAAAGTATATAGTGATAACTTATTGCTGTACAGTTGTTACCAGTAATATCAAAAACGCGGTAACTATCGAAAGCTCAAAATATGTATGATTTGTTTGATTATAACGATACTGTAAACGCAAGTTAATTTGTCCAAGCGCAATTCGTAGCATGGCGTATTGCTACAATACGTAGATCCCGCGTAACCGTTTTAGGTTACCATTCCGGTCCAATGAATGAATGAATGAATGAAATAATATTTATTCGGAGTTGATATTTACGAACGTCAAACTACGCCATCGCTTCAACAAATCCCTACAGTGAGTGGTTCCGAAAGAAGAAATGGCAAGGAACTAACAAGGCGGTTTGTTGCCTATTCAGTTACAGAGAACACTCATTGCTATATATTAAACCAATGTCCATTCAATGGTGATGACGTGATTCTTTAATTTACAGTGTGGCATTTCTGTCAACTGTAACGGAATTTTATTATAAATTTTTACACATCTACCAATGAAAGAGCCACCAGTTTTGCTCAGTATGAAATTTGGTACAATCAGATTAACCTTATTCTAGGAATATATATATTGTGAAAATTACTCTTCTTAATAATTCTATCAGTATTTTTAACGTATATAATATTATCTAAAATGTATTGTGATAACCTCGGCTTTTATAAATGTCGGCCGTCTATTTGCTCAAATTATTTGCCTCAATTAACCTCAATTATGATATTACTTTACTGGAAACTCAACATAAACATTACGTAACCGAAAAACGTTGCCGGCTGTTTGGCTTATTGAGGCTCGTTAAACCAATTAGCAGAAATGAGCAATAACATTTGCCGTTTGATTTTGTATATCCTATTTAATGAGCTGCTAATTACAACTCACAACACAATTATAAAGCGATGATTTTAAATAAAGCATGTTCGAACGGTCGGATAAATAAATAAATCGAATAAATGTTCAATGTAATGAAACGATGCGTTAAATGCTTACAATTACTCTCGACGGTGTTTTCGTCTAGTCGGCACCGACACCACCGTGCTCAGTACGGCGGGAGGGAGAGCTGTCAAAGAAAAAAGGTCCAGGAATTATGACTTTATGAAAGTAGATTAAATATAAATTTTGTTCAACGACATTGCATCAAATACACATATATACATTTGATTTAATATTGGCATAAACAGTGCTTCGTTGATTGAATGATTCTTATAATTAATAATTTTCTTACATGAAGAACCGTGTTGTATCGGTCTTGTCTTAATTAACATAACTTTGGGGAGTTAGCTTTGTTCTCTTTTCAACAGCAGTATACGTGTTTTGGCTGCTCCACCCCATAGAGCGATCACTTGCGTTCTTTAACGATTAAACATTTAGTGTCAGGTAGTGCTGTGGTAAGTAAAGAAAATGGTGAATGTACTACTTTAGTAAAGTTGTAAGAAAGTATGAATAAACTACATACTGCAGTATGTATGTATGTGTGTGTGTTGAAAAACTTGGAAGATTGGGAGCGATAAATTGCAACAACAGTTACGCTACTTCTGTTCAGTTCAGTTAGCACACCACACCGAGTTAGCGCTACAGACGCTGTATGCGGTAATTACGATTTAATAAGCGTCGTATTATGAAAATTGCGAACGATAATAAATGGATGAAGGGAGTACCGATGATGTAACTGCGTAGCGTAGATGTATCCTCTCACATTTTGGCAGTGATGTATGCTTTAGCATTTGATTTTTCGAGTGCTCTGTGCTTCCACGCCGCCGACCACATACGAGTGTATACGATGTGTGTGTTTTTTGAAAGATGTAAAAAAACATAAAAATATACATAGAAACGGCAATATACACGCGCCCTTATCGTTCAATTGTCACGTCGGACGTAGAAACTACACTGTGACGTCACAACACGGCACGGCTTAATTACAGATCGGTGAGTACATGTATCGCTTCCCGTTAAGTCATCGGCGACCTGACTGCACCACCGCGACACAGCACGCGGCTGCGTGTGGAATATTGCTCACTTGCGAGACGCAACACCGTTTATAATTTTATCCTTATTTTACGCTCTAATGAGCCTGCATTCGAAAGTAAAATGCCACAGAATAGCCGCCTCTAGCATCTGAAACAGACGACTGCCAAACAGGGTGCCTAAAACTTATTAACAAACCTCTAAATGGAATTACCGTGATAACATTAATCGTCCATGTCGCGGATACTCTGCTGTGTTGTGTGTACGATAGTAACTTCCTCGCAGCCATAATACAATATACCAACACGACGAATTTCATCAACTATGATCGCATTAATGTAATTTTCACACATACACATGCAAAGATTCAAAAGTTACTGCTTTCACCTCTACGAGAATGACTTTTAGAAGAAGTGCATTAACATACCTACGAGTAAAATAAAATAAGCGAAACCTGACATCTAACATTTGCCAGTCAGTTATACATTACCTGACAAGGGACCCACGCCAAAATCTACGCTCAACTAACCCAGTCACTTTGAACCGTACCCTATAGCTGGATTTAAGAAAATAACGTTATGACACAGCTCCCTTACATTAGACACGATGTGAGAATGACGTACTTAATAAAGTGGCGCACTCGACGCGGTAAAAGCGATAGCTTGTCGACGGAGTGCCCTCGCGGTACACCCGCACACTTAAGTGCCGTCGTCGTTCATCCGCCTCACGTAAAATATTTTGCCATCGGCACCGTATCGTGCCCGGCGCGCTCTCGGCGAGACTTCGCTCAGACTAAGTCGGTATTTCATATACGTATTGGATGAACGCGGAGCCTAGTCGATAGCGACGATGTTCGCTGACCGTACAGGTCAACGAATAGAGACAGAGTATTCATGTTTTTATTATCAACATCACTTCTGCTCAGACGAAGCGTGTTGTCTTAACATATTATAACGAATACGTTGCCTGCGCCGGTGTTCTCGTCGTATTATTATGAAGGCAAAAGTAAAAAAAACAAACGCTCACCACCCTCGCGTTAGGATTTCCCGTGTTGCGGAAGTCGTAAACATACTTAAATATAACATCACTAACACCCATGACCCGAGAACAAACATTTATCTGTCACATAAATGTCCTCCCCGGCCGGGAATCGAACCCGTAACATTTCGCTCGGCAGACAGGGTCACCGCAAACTGAGCTACTGAGAAAGTGAGTATATTTTTTTAAGTTAGCGCATTAAACTGCTTCGAATTACATGTGCAAGAATTAAGTAAAGTGCTGAAAAATCTTTACACTGCCTGATTTGCTAATGTTTTCTAACAGTAGATGTGGTTTTCTTTCCTTAAATAGTCGTCTATAACCAACCACGGGCAGGACAACTACGAGCTACCAGCCGCCCGCTGCAGGCCGGTTGGCCGGCTCGTGCTTGAGAGACATGAAGTTCGTCGGATGACGTTCCGTCGGTGGTAAATATAAACTTCCCACTGGCGTCGGTCACGGCTTAACGACGACAACACACATCGAGCACGATTTTTTGATCGATCTCCTGTGATTAGGATCGGGACATTGTGAATGATTAGAACTGAGCTTACAGTCAGATCTGTAACATTTATGAATTATAATCTGTTTATTCCTGGGAATTGTATCGTAACTGCACGTGGATCACCTTATTCGAAAAAAGAATTGACAGCGTAATCGGCAGCGAACCGGCAGCTAAAGCCGAAACGCAATTTCACGACACAGTCAACGGGTGTGAGGTTCAGAAATAAATGTCAACTTTTGAAAGTGCGCCCGGCGATGCGTATTAATAATTTCTCCGTTTCCCACGATATATAAATGTCGCAGAGAAATAAAGCAGAGCGGCGACGGCGGACAGGGCGCGCGTGATTTACCGCGGTCGCGAATATTAAAAAACTTGCCGGCGCCGCGCGTGGATCGAGCTTTTTTGCGCGCCTGACGGCCGCGGCGGGTGCGACACGTAAGTTCTGTTGTTGAATTATATCATCTCGTCACGGACAAAGCGTTTACTTCATCGACTACATATACCCGTCTACAACTGTTAAGCATGGAGGTATCACAGCTATTACCTTCACTGCTGCAAGACAATTCATTTCCAATGCCTATTAGAAACATTTCAGGGCAACGAGCTATCATCGTTAGTGAACGTGTAACTCGTGAACGGCAAAAACGTTGAACTGATTCACATAATAATACCTGCTATATCAAAAAGATGTTTCACTGCGCGACCGGTAGCGCTGGCATTCAGTACGTATTGATGTCGAATTATTAACAGATTATATTGATAAACTATTAACATTTACATATATTGATGAATAGCCGCAGTCCGTTCCCAACTGGTAACGTTTTTTAAAAACATATTGATAACTGGCAGGCTGCCGTCGCTTCGCTTCGGGAAAACTACGCCTCATGCTAAGAAATAGTACCTACGTTATTTTAAAATAATTTATAACTTTTTTATTTATGGACAGATTGAGATGATAAGTACTTTAAATATTGAATGATGCTCACTACGATACATTAGTGGAAACAGAAACATAATCGGTTAAGCCGTTTCTGAGATTAGCGCAAACAGACAAACGGACAAAAATTAGAATAATAATTGTTTTGTGTCCTATTGCTTTAATAAAAGCCGCAAATAATATTTTTTCTTATATATGGTTCTTGTCTCATACATGGTTCTTGTACAGAAAACGATCAGTTAGAATTTTATTATATGTATAGATAAATGTATACATTTGTGTCGCTGAGTGCTTTTTTATGAAATCATTTATTTATTATTTAATTGTTTGAGCTATTTAATTTAATAACTTTTATTACACTCACTCGAAAACTAAATATTTACGTAGGTAGGTTTTATTTTTGTAACGGGTAACTGCGGATGTCATTGCACGCGACACCATCTCGCCTGAAGGACTGTCGGTTCGGCTTCGATGAGGTTTCCTTTAATTTCTTATGACTTGTCTATAATTTAATCATGTAATTTAATCATACTCATAATTTATTCGTCATGAATATGACTTGTGAATATTAGATCAAGTGTAAAGAATTTAGCCGGCGTATTTATTTAGAAAATACTGCGTACGCCTACTATGCAGGAACGCGATCACTATCTTATATGTTATATTAATACGGCGTGTCGGACTTATATTAAAAGATAGTAAATAAAAAATAATGAAATGCTACGATCGAATGTACATGTATAAATAAACATTTTAACCGTAAACGGTGGACATACCGACGGACGCACCGTTGAACAGATTAATTTCGAAATGAGTAATATCGAATTATCGTGCCACAGTGTGGATGATACTAGTATGTACTGCTGCAAATATATCTGAAATCCAATGTCTTGATACCACGTTCGACGGGGACTACAGTTTTTAGGAATAAATCACGATAATTGAATTCCTAATCGATGTCACAACAGCTAGAATCATGTTTATCTAACTTACATTTGTAAATTAAACAATTCGTCGTACCGACATACCTTTCTATCAAATCCCTGAATAAAGAGGCTCAATATTCATGTCACATGTAACTCACACACAGTCACAGGTAACTGTGGAAATATGACCAACGTTTTGTGTAATTGTATATTGGAATCGATTAATTCACAAGTACCAACAGTAGACAACGCCATTACGTATTTCTTTCAGTTAAATTAATGTTTTACTTATTTGTTCTATGTATTCCAAAAGTTACACCAACTCATGTTGATACGGTTGTACCAGCTTTAATAAAAAATATTCGTCATAAATTAATGCCCCCGGGAAACGTGAAAAATTTAACAAGTCAAGATAAATTCAGGTATCTCAGAAAAAATTGTAAGCATGTTTCGAAAGTTTAAGTTGTTACACAGAAAAATATATAAAGAAACAACCAAAATGTTATTAGGAACACTGACTGGATTTGTAACATTCTCCACGGTCCGATTCTGGCGATCTTTTTTTCTGCGTTGCCTGCCTTTTCGTCTGCCCTTCTAGCTATAATAATAATAATATCCAATTACCTTTGCAATTATTTCTTAATAGTATCGTTTATAATTATTGTTCGTTGATTAACTTTTATGAAAACATATTTAATACTTTAATTAAGTCCGGTTGTCGTTCTCAAACTGTTATCTTTTCCGGCAACAATATCTCTTCTATCTTTCTTATTGTGTTACTCTAGAAACTGTCCTGAAGTATCTCAAAAATTTCTTCGAAACTCGACTAAGGTTTCTACTATACATAAAATTTCTATTCATACAAAGGTTCTGAAACTAGAATTGACTCCGATCAAACCTATTACGATTCTGAATACTATTGATAACAACTTTGGCAAGTAGATCTACGATAATACTCTCCCAATTATTACGACCTCAACTCTAATTTCTCAGTACACTCGTACATGAAAATCTTTATAATAGGTTAGAACTTATTTGATGAAACGATCGCAGATAGCAGCGCTATGCGATTATAGATCACACTTTATCATAGTGCCTTCTGACGGCCCTCAAGATGCCTCGATCTTCTCTTTTTATAACATTTTAATACAACAAATGTAGACCGTCCCACTTGAATTACGAAGGCATTCGTACGTATCATACCTACTAGTTACACTTGCCAATTAAATGTCGATTTTGTGCGGAGCGGCAGTCCAAAGTTCCAAAAACAAAAAAAAAATCAAATGGCATAACGAGGGAGCATTCCAATAATCGGGCACAGAGGTAGCCATCACCTGTTCAGCTGTAAATCGATTTCGGCAAAAGCGATTAACATCGATCTCTGTCGGAGCGCGGCTCCACGATTACACTCGGCTAGGGACAGGAGCGCCCGTCCGCTCCCGTTCCACGTGGACGAATAATGTCAAACATACGAGAATGTGTACCGCACCTACTTTACAGGACAGGACAGGGAAGATGTGTCGTGTGTCCAATTAGGGATCGGGCGGCCGATACTGGGTTTAGTACATCCGATAAAAAAACGAAACTTCTATAAGCCGCTCGTCTC
Source organism: Megathymus violae (assembly GCA_003671415.1). Taxonomy (NCBI): domain Eukaryota; kingdom Metazoa; phylum Arthropoda; class Insecta; order Lepidoptera; family Hesperiidae; genus Megathymus; species Megathymus violae. The sequence goes on along the minus strand of PDGT01000160.1, from coordinate 178,720 downwards.
TTATCTCTATTACGGTCCGAATTGAGTGACGTGATGACGGACGCGTCCTATATAAACAGATTCTGTACTTAGGACTTCATTTAGTATATAAATTACTGTCGCTAGTTTGACCAGTGACGTAAGTAATGACGTCATCATTCATCCCTGAATCGCTTTCACAAAGTGGAAATTACGTAACGATAGTAATGGTGCTAGCTCGCACGTGTTGTTCACCGATATCTTTTGAACTATATTTTTTTTGTAGATAAATTGATATCAGATTACCTGCAATTCGATCGTTATTAGCCAGTCATGGAGTTGAATTTGAAATTTCCACTAAGACCCTTGTGAAGTGATTAAAAAATTTGGTACATTTCTTTAGGAGTCAAATCGAAACAAAAATATAGACAATCCGATAGATGTGTTCTAAAATCAATAAATTTATATATGTATTACATAAGATTAGTAAATCCTTAAGGGTAAATACATTAACCCATTGACTGCCAGACATATTTAGAGCGTCTTGCCCTGGGTGCCAAGGTTTTATTTTGAAGAATAGATGAAAGTTTACAAAATATAACTATATTAAGTTACTGATATAATATTGTAATAGCATTTACAGTAATTTTTATAAAAAAAAAAACACTACGAGATATCTCGTAGCTGGCAGTCAATGGGTTAAAGGCAGTCTATCATGGTTATGAGTCGTCCATTTTCAGATATGGCTTATTAATTTGGGGAAATTCATCGGATTCTGATAAAGCATTCATTGTACGGAATAAATGAGTGCGAGCAATGTGTAGAAAGGCACCATGGATTGCTTGTAAACCTTTACTTAAAGAAGGAGGTATTCTTACGTTGCCCCGCATCTATATTACATATATATTCGAATTACATATTTTCTGAAAACAAATCAGAATCTGTTTGCGAAGCTGTGGAAATATATCCCAGAAGGTCGAGAAATCCAGATAGAATTGTATTACCTATAACTTCCAGAACCGAGTCGTATAACAACAATGTGCGGCACACTACACAATGCTCCACCGGTAACGTTAAAAAAATTACCGGTATCTTAATTTAAATATGAGTTGAAATAGTGGCTAATGGAATTTTTTTTATTATTCTTTTAATGAATTCTTTACTGACATGAAGAAGCAATAAAATAATAAAATCAACAATTAACTTATGATAGGTTAAAAATTCATTTAACTACTAGCAAACTACCCTCGCTTCGCTTCGGAAAACTACGGCTTACGCTAAGAAATAGTGTGCTAGTAAATCATCATCCTTCTGCCCTTATCCCAATTTTATTTGGGGTCGTTGCAGCATGTATTTTTCTTCCATACTTCTCTACCAGACGTCATCTTACTAGTAACTTCCATTCTAGCCATATCATCCTTCACACAATCCATCCATCGCTTCTTTGGCCTTCCGTACAACATGCTCTTTATTCCTCCGCATAACATGACCATACCATGATAGCCGGTTTCCGCGTAGCTTTTCGGTTACTGGTGCCACTTTCAGACTTCCTCTTATGTACTCATTCCTTATTCTATCCATTCGCATTATACAACACATCCCTCTTAACGGTTATTGGTATATTCTGTGACCTCTCAAAAGTGTTCGATTGCGTCGACCATAATATATTAATGAATAAACTTAGGCATTATGGTGTCTCCACACAATCAGTTAGCCTTATAAAATCTTATCTTTCTAAGCGTATTCAGAAAGTAGTTATAGATGGAAAAGAATCCCCAGGGGCAAACATTACCATGGGGGTCCCCCCAAGGATCAATATTAGGACCACTACTATTTTTAATATATATCAATGATCTTCCTTATTTTACTAGCGACTTGTGTAAAGCTGTATTCTTTGCTGATGACACCTCCTTACTTTTTAAAGTAGATAGGAGAAAACAATGTTTTGACGATGTAAATAATACTGTTTCGCAAGTGTTACACTGATATACATTTAATAACCTGATGTTAAACGCTAAGAAAACAAAATGTATTAAATTCACCTTACCAAATGTTACTTTACCAAATTGTTTTAAATAAGGAAGTGCTTGAACTAGTGACTTCTACCACATTTCTTGGAATCACTATAGACTCACGACTACAATCGAGTCCTCATATTGAAATCTTGTCAGGGAAACTTAGCTCTGCTGCCTACGCTGTTAAGAGAGTGAGGCTCTTAACGGACGTAGAAACAGCAAGATTAGTTTATTTCAGCTACTTTCACAGTGTGATGTCTTATGGTCTGTTGTTGCGGGACTCAGCTGCAGATGTTAAGTCGATTTTTATATTACAGAAAAGAGCAGTACGCGCCATTTACAACCTCAGGCCTAGGGATTCCCTTAGAGATTTATTTAAAGAAATTGATATATTAACTGTAGCATCACAATATATTTTACATAATATTATGTACGTTAAAAAATACTCTGATAGTTTTCTTAGGAAGAGTAATGTTCACAGTATTAATACTAGGAATAAGGCTAAACTGATTGTTCCAAATTTCAGACTAAGCAAAACTGGTGGCTCTTTCGTGGGTAGATGTGTAAATATTTATAATAAAATTCCATTAAAATTGACAGAAAATGCCATATTGTAAATTTAAAGCTCACGTCAAAGCCGTTCTTATGCGGAAAGGTTATTACAAACTTGATGATTACTTTCAGGATAAGACTGCTTGGACATAAGTTTAATATTAAGCCAGTTTAAGTGCGTTCTGTAACTATGAGTAGGAAAAAAAACTCCTCGGGAGTTTCTTGCCGCTTCTTCTTCCGAGACCACTCACAGTAGGGGTTTGTTGAAGCGATGGCGTAGTTTGACGTTCGAAAAGTGTTTGTAAAAACCAACTTCGAATAAAATATTATTTCATTTCAACATTCTCATCTCAGCTGCATGCATTTGTCTTTCATTCATCACTTTTGTGGCTCAACATTCTGATCCGTACAAGACAGCAGGTCTGACTATGGTCTCGGGTGCGTCGGATAGGACAGGAAGCGCTAATGCGGAGGTGGGGAGAGGACCTGGCGGTGCAGCCGTATGGCACACGCGTTACGGCTGCGTTGCGCCCGGTCCTTGAGCGATGGATGCGCCGAAAACGCAAGCCCCTCACCTTCCGTCTGACGCAAGTTCTCACCGGGCACGGTTGCTTTGGTGACTACCTGTGTCGGACGACCCAGAGGGAGCCGACGACTGAATGCCACGATTGTGGCGCGGCGGTGGACTCTGCCCAGCACACCCTCGAGGTGTGCCCGAGATGGGCAGCGCTGCTAGACACGGCGTCGTTGGGACTGTTCAGAGGTGAGCCGGACAGTCCCCATGGAGGAGAAGTCTGGCCTTTTCGCCGAGGCCAGCCTGTCGCTGGAGGGATCCTGTTGTCTGCAGATCCGGGACCCTCCAATTAAAGCGGCTGAAGGCTCCTGCAGGGGTTTAGTACGGTATTGCACTCCCAAAGTGCCGAGTCCGACATAGGTCTAGGACTGCCACCCGGGCGTCCTGGATATCATCCGTAAATGGATTCCCCTGCGACAAAAAAAAAAAAAGGTCTGACTATGGTCTTGTAGAGCTTCCCCTTAAGTTTAAGGGGAATACGGGGATGGCAAATTATCCCCGTAACCTGCCGCCATTTCTAGGAAATAGTAATACTGTACTAGTAAATAGATATTAATTTTATTATCAGTTATGTTTATGTTGACGTTATCCACATTATTTATATTTCGATTAATAATATGTTACGACGATTATGTACATGCAAGATTAAGTGATATCTTCAATTTATTATGAATATTTAGTTAACGAATATTTAACAAATACAAAGTGAAAGAGCTATATTTGTAAGTTAATTTGAATCTAAATTAAATCTGACAACGGTCCTAAAACAAATGATTGATGTTAGCTTTTAACTTGATTTACAACTTTATTTTCTCAGAGAATATTCACTTCAAGATAATATAAACTTAAGATCGGTTGTTAGTAACAATGAGGGTACATATAAAATTGAACAACATGCGAGAACGTGAACCGTGAACCTAGCGGTAGCGTTCGACTAATAATAATAATAATCAGGATAACAATAGTCCGGGAGTGACAAGATGGGCACATCTACGTAGCTACTAGCGATGTCAACTGAATTTATTGTAGTTACTTATAATGTGATTTTTTTTAATAATTTTATTTTAAACAGAGGTAAAAAAACGAAATATAAATAAAATCAGATATAAGAAAACAAAAAACAAAAGATATAATTTAATGAGTGTGGGCGCGGCACCGAGCAGCAGATAGGGGCGCACTCTTCGAGGCGTCAATTATAACTATACGACACCGAGCGACCGACCGTACGAGGACTTTGTGAAAGGAGGAGCCGACACGATGTCGGTTCCCCGGCGCGGTGCTTCGTGGACGCGACCTTTAACGTAAAGTGTCGAAAACAACTGAAAATATAATTTAACTACGACCATGAAAAGATCTTATAGTTATGTAGGTATATAGTAAACTAAACGACTATTCGTAGTTAATTGATTGAAAAGTTAAACATTGAAAAATAATACTATACCAATAATTCGATGACCTCATAGTCCAGTTGGTGCTAGCCCTGGCTGCCGAGCGAGGGGTTCCGGGTTCGATTCCCGGCCGGGACAGACATTTATGTGACAGATAAATATTTGTTCTCGGTTCATGGGTGTTCGTAACGTCATATTTGTGTATATCCATGCTACCCGCAACACAGGGAATGGGAGTGGGACACAGGGAGTGGGAGGTAGTTATTTATATACTAATAATAATTTATTAAAATAATAATAATAATAGGTAACTAATTAAATTATAGTTTTTTGTCCCTCAGGTAGTATTTTTTATATATATCTAAAATTTTTATATGATTTCAGGCCGCATAGATAAGGTTGCAGGTTGTTCCAACATTTCATGGCACTATACTTGAAACTCCCATTGAATGCATCTGAACAATAGGAAGAATACAACAACTTATCAGAAGCAGCCCTGGTACAATATTTCTATTATACTATTCACTGAAGGGCAAGGGCGCAACAACCATCTAACACGGTAGTTATATATGCACTGGTTTATTAAAGAAAAAAAAGGTAATACAAGACGCAGCTCGCACGCAGGTACATAGGTGGATAGGTGGATAGGTTGTACCTAGGTTATTGAAACGTACAAACGTTAAAAAAGTTTAAAATATCTGCACCGTGTAGGTGTGGATTAACGTGTGCTCGGGGCGGGATATTAAACGAAAACCATGCACAAGCGTTTTGCACTCGCTTAATTTTTGGTTCTGGCGAGTGAACGCGGTCCTGTGAGAGCATCGGCGTAGTTGATCTTCATAATAAATAACAAGTTCTTATTCTATATTTATATTATTTTGAGTAATGATGTATTACACTGATTTAAAATAAGACTTTCAATGTTATCACGACACAGCGTGTGCACGGAACAACCGTCGTCGGTCGAAAGACCCGTTGTAGATCCGAGACTCCTCGTGCGGCGGCACCCTACCGTGGCGGGCGCGGCCCATGTGTGGGGAATTTGGGGGTCTTGTTGAATTGTAAAATAAATGTTATCCGTATTGGCCTAGAATACTGCCGCAAATTCCATGCTGGCAGAACAGGGTTTCGTAAGAAATGACATAAATCAGCCTGCTTAGTTGTAAGGCTTCACGTAAGGATGATATTATCAGTATTATTATTACGTCATGAATATTATTACTGGTATTATTATCTTTCCGTCAAGCCTGCCTGGCCGACCTCCTGCTTGAGTCAGCCGCCAAACGACTCGTCGTGTTTGGGCTGGGGGCTTGAGAGCCAGTACATTCTTTCTTACCTTCCTCTCATTTCCTGACCGAAAACGCATCAGTGATACCTTTGATCTTGTTGATGTCCATTTGTTTGTTGGCTATTAACATAAAAAAGTGTATCTTTATAACTTACGGTTTGAAAGATGTTAAAGAAAATGCACCAAATCTGTTTTAAAATGTAGTGAGGTTCCCACCCTTATTTTATAAAAATATATATATATATATATATAAAACCTTATATTTTTACAGGAATGAGCAAATATACTCGTATCTGGATACATTAAAAGACTGACAGATCATAAGGATTGTAGCAAAAAGTCTGTTTAACATGCAGCTCATGAAGTAGACGCTTATGTGAATTGTAATGTTTCTATATATCCACAAACACGAAGCTGTTCTCGGCGTCTTCCCGCTGACGCGTCATGTAGAAGTAACCGGCGTTGACATTATATAATGGAGTGAAACCTGTGGTCTCATATGCAGGCGTAATCAGCGGGCAGTAATGAGAGGCTACACAGCTAAAGGCCATTTGAATGTTAATTATCACCACGATTACAGCGATCTCATTTGCGTAAGGTAATAGATGTTGACATTGATTTTCTTAATTGTTATTAATTAATGGAGAGTCGAAATATGTCAATCTCTATAATTTGAATAGCAAACAAAATATAAATCGGAAAGATGGTATTCTATGTGACTAAGTTACGTCGAATTCTTGAAACATTTGACTTCAACGTATAAAGCACTAAGAATGCACTTTGATTATTAAAAGTAATTTAAAAATGAATTCCAAAATATTACATTGTACCAGTAACACGGAGTGCGCCAAGCGACGACGAGGTAATAAGCCAATCGCTAGTTGTTTGAAACATTTCTAAACTGCATTATTATGTGGAAACAAATATGTTGCAATGAATAATTATACTATCCGACTGATGCCTGTCACGTCAACTTTAATGAACAAATTCGAACACATCTTTTGTCTATTGATAGTGGGACGTCGATGGGTGGCTCCTGCTGAGGACTGAATGAAAACATCTACGTGTCTGGGCATTCGTACGGTAAGCTTTAAACTCTGAATAATGCTATGACCTGACTAATTGAAAATTGTGGCAAATTAACAATCAATTACATGAAAACATTTCACCGCGAAACATTCTGTTCGACCGCATTCAACACCCGCGGGATCGAAATGTGAACTGTATATGTGAGCTGAATGCCATTAATATTTATTAAACAGAGCCAACCCGCAAGCGAACACACTAATCAAATGACAATCCATTCGAAATGAGCGCGCGAAAACCATCTATTTGCACGTACAGTATCACGTAAAACCACAGATAATTAATAGCAATGCGAACTGCGATTAATCCATGTTGCCGAACATCATCAATATGAATAGAAACGAAAGCGCAACGAACCCGACCAACAAATTAACCGCAGGGTGATTAATACGCTACATTAAATCCTTGTGTAAATCGCGATGTATCACCCAAACACTGGCACGGATTGTGCGCCGCCGCAGGTGGCTGACACTCCGTGAGGCTGCGGGGCCACGGCTGGATCCTAATAAAATCAATACTAATTAAAATAATCATTAAACTGTTGGCTCGATGCGCAATAGATGCGCTGAAACAGAAAATCGTGACAAAGAAAAGTACATTTCCCACCTATAAATACTTCAACTACAGTGAACATCGGCTCCTACCGCCTGAAGATCTCAGCGAAAATGACATTTTTTTACCACTAGTGATCAACAATGCGACATTCGACAGACTGCTTTACAATTATATTGTAAACATACAATTTAAAAATCAAATCATTTAAATTATTGGATACATTTCCATATATTCTTTTCCGTGTCGTTATAACTGATGGCAGTCAGCCTAGTTTAATTTTCATCTTACATTTGTATTACTCTTAATTAAGGATGCACGAATCATACCGAATACTTTACAATTCAGTAATAATTCTGATGTGATGTGATGTGATGGATGGATGTACTCCAACATTTATGGATGTGGATAATTAATTAATTATGTGATGAATCATTCTGTTTTACACGATGTCCGTTTTAATGTAGGTCGTGGATTATTGAATTATAAAAACATGGAATTAATTTTATTGTTATAAAAGAAATTTATTTACGAGTTATTCTCGACTTCCACTTTACGCTTGAACGATGTATTGCACGTGCTCGGTTGTAAAATTTATATACTTACATGAGACTGTAGTTACAGGTGGTTACATTGATATTAGGTAGCCTTAGAGTTGTATCTTATTAGGCGGTGTGTATAATTGAGTATTGCAAATTAAAAGATCAATTTACGACACGTTCGTTTATTTGGCTGTTGTGTACAGTACTAAATTCTTACAACTGTGTCTTACTTATATAATGACGGCACAGTACATTCCCCTTTAATTTTTTTTTTTTTTACATAGGAATTCCAAAAAAAATCAGAATAACAGTGTATAACATTTTTAAATATAATCAAAATGTAAGAAAAAATGTATACGTATATTTATTATCACATAGTATTGTATATATTTTTTTACGTTAAATTGATACTAATTATATTATGCTACAATAATATGCTGCCTGTATGATGCGATTACACAATAAATTTGCTATTTCTAGACATTTAAGTAAAATAGTAAAAACCTTAAACTACTAGAAAACTAGAAAAATTACTTCCGTTAGATTCTTGCACTTCACAAACACATTAAAACATTACACATACTACACTCATATCACGACTCGCTGTGGAGAGTGGCCGTGGGAGCTAGGCTCACCACAGCGGATCTCGACGGGATTCTGCTGCTGTAGCTCTCGCCTAATGAAAGCTGCATACTTTGTTTTACATCTTCGCCATAGAACATATAACGCTACCGCTAAAATGCATGTAATTATGACAAGCAGATATATTTCGTATCTACTGTAAACTGCGTAAATCTCCGTGGCACTAACTGCTGTCGAAGCGCTGTTGCCAGCCCCATTCTGAGCGATTATAACTTCCTCCCTTGGCTCTTTATTCTGTGATCCTCCCATTGTTAGTAATGATATTACTGCACGAAACGTACGACAGGTTTAATAACACGTCCGAATCTAGATACTCTCGGTACATGTGCATATGACTCCTCATTGTTCGGCGCAGTCTTACATGGCGCGTCAGCACATTCCGTATTTGAAACTACAAATGCTGGTTTCAATCTATCAATAATAACAACTTTTTGTGTATCCGCTTGCATTAATATAAAATATTTGTCCGTTCTTTTCAATACTTTAAAAGGACCTATGTATGGCTGTGTTAAAGGTTTTGTCACCTTGTCAACACGCACAAAAACATGACTGCAATTTTGTAAATCGGGATGCACGAATATTTTATTTTGATGGTTTTCTCTTCTCGGAACCGATGCTAGGTTTGCTATTTTCCTTCGCAGTTCTTGTAAAAATTCTGAACTGTCGTAGTTTTCTTGTCTTGACGGTTCGAAAAATCCCCTGGCAAACATACATGTGATAAACAATCAGCTGTTACATTGTCGTTACCAGACACATGTTTTATATCATTACAGAATTGCAATATAATATCTAATTGTCGGATGCGTCTTGGTGTATCACTCTTTCCAATAGTGTTTCGTTGCAGTGAATATACAATAGGCTTATGATCCGTATACACTGTAAGTGGTCTGCCCTCAATCAGTGGTCTAAAATATTTTATGGCCATAAAAATTGCAAGTAATTCTCTATCATATGTAGAGTACTTTTGCTGAGCCTCACTGAGTTTGTTTGAAAAGAACCCTAACGGCTTCCAGGCGTTTCCTTCACGCTGTTGCAGTACAGCACCTGCGCAAGAATTTGAGCAATCCGTCATAAGAGCGATCGATGCACTTGCCGATGGAAAAGACAGTGTAACTGCTCTTTTTAAGCTCTGTTTACATTGCTCAAAAGCGTCTATCGTTTCATCGTTCCATGGGATAGTACTCTTGTCTTTCCTCCTAGCATTGTGGAGATATACATTTAATTTCGCATGTATTTCAGCTGCTTTTGGGAGGTGTCGTCTATAGAAATTCACCATACCCAAAAAACGTCGCAGTTCTTCCACAGTGGTCGGCCTTGGAAACTCGGAAATGACCTTGACTTGTTCGTCCATTGGCCTGAGACCTTCTGTTGACACATGATATCCAAGAAAATTCAGTTCCGGTTTACCAAACTCGCTTTTCGCTAAATTGATTGTAATACCGTACTGGTCCAACCGCTTCAATTCTTCACGTACATGGTTTTTATGTTCTTCCAAAAATGATGCAATAATAATATCATCAATATATATAAATACATAATCCATATTCTTCAAAACTTCATCACTCAAAAATCTTTGAAATGTTTGTGCTGCATTTTTAAATCCAAATCCCAATCTCAAAAATTCGTATAATCCAAATGGTGTAGTTATGGCAGTCTTTGGAATGTCATTTTCATTTATAGGAATGTTATGGTAAGCTCTCTGCAAATCAATTCGTGTAAATATTGCTTTACCATGTAACAAATATGTGCAATCCTGTATACGTGGTATCGGATAGCGATCCGGCTTTGTTATTATATTTAATTGCCTGTAATCGCCACACGGTCGTAGTTCTCCGTTTTTCTTCATAACTATATGTAATGGACTAGCCCAATTGCTATTGGAGGGTCTACATATGCCCATGTTCTGCACACGCTGGAATTCTGCCTTCGCTTTGTTATATTTGTCCGGCGGTAGAGGTCTAGGTCGTGCGTAAACAGCTGGTCCCGTAGTCTCTATGTAATGGACTATAGAATGGCATGGAGTGTTCTTAAAGCACATGGGTTTAGTTACGTTTGGAAATTCTGCTAAAATGTCACTATACGAGCTGCTATAGTTTATTGTTGTCACTGTAGGTTGCTCTTGCACTGATAACGACGCAATTGTTTGGAAACTAGTTACCGAATCAACCAGTTTTCGTCTATTCAAATCAACCATTAACTTATGATGGGCTAGGAAGTCAGCACCTAGTATGGGTTGCTTGACCTCGGCCACTACAAAAGTCCACTGAAAAGGTCTGCGTAAATTAAAATCTAAGCACAAAGTTTTAAAACCGTATGTCCGTATTTCAGTACCATTTGCGGCATAGAGTTTATAATCTTCACATTTAATATTAGAGAAACGAGTCCTATTTACTGGTAATACGGAAATATTGGCACCCGTATCCACTAAAAATGTTAAACCACTTTTACTGTCTCTGACACAAAGGCGGTGAACTGGCGTGATGGTACATATCTCCGCCTGCGATTGTACCTCACTCAGTTTTCCTGGTTTTCGTGCGTCTTCCACGCACACGGCTCTACACATTTCTTTGCTCGTTGGCGATATCTATAATGATAATAACATAGCCAGTCCGGGCTGTTCGGCGAGCGGCGGGTCATCTTACGTACTCGAAACAATGAACGCGAACGGGAGCGATAACGATTATTACAATGTCTATTATTATCACATCTCTGATTAGTCAATTCTATTCTCTAATTTTTAAACTAAGTTTTTCCAACTCTGCAATTATAAACGCATTGTCATTACTAGTACTGGGCATCGTATGCACTTCCGCGAGCTGCAAAGGTCGTGTCGTTTCCATCACTTTGTCCGCGATTGTTGCTAAATTTTCTAAATCTTTCACTTCCGTAACAGCCAACACGCCACGTACTTCCGATGGCAGATGTCCTTGCCACATGATGCGAAGAGTCTCGTCTGGTATTTTCTCGCGCGCAAGATCACGCATTCGTCGCAGAAGTTTAGAAGGCTTTTGATCGCCCAACTCCATTTCGCTTAATAATTTTTGAAACTGCCTCATCTCTGACTCTTCGTAGACTTTCAACAACCGTTCCTTCAAAACGTCGAATTTCCTATTATCTGGAGGCTTGAGTAGAATATCGCTGAGCTGCTGCACCACATCTTTGTCCAGCTTCGTAACGACCATGTTGTAACGTGCTTCGTCACTAAGCTTCTGTGGACTGAGGACTGCTTCACACTGCACGAACCATAGTCTTGGCTGGTCCTTCCAAAACTCAGGAATCCTTGAGGATACCGAAACTACAGCTACTTCTGCTCCATCACGCTGGTCTGACGATGGCGACCTCTTGGTGTCTTGGTGCGACATCATGGAATACCACCTTTAACAAGAGTCCAGTATTCCGTCTGTACTTTAAACACTGTAGTCACGCGATCACGTCGGGTTCACCACTGTATCTTATTAGGCGGTGTGTATAATTGAGTATTGCAAATTAAAAGATCAATTTACGACACGTTCGTTTATTTGGCTGTTGTGTACAATACTAAATTCTTACAACTGTGTCTTACTTATATAATGACGGCACAGAGTAAGTAGCCTTTACTATTACGTAGTACTAACCCTCTCAATAATTTGTATATTGATATGAACCAAATGAACGTGCGACACACCACATCTTGATATGTGGCCACTTACGTATTCGCAACTGCACCAATAGTCAGAATAATAAAGACTTTCGTAACATAGGTCATTAAAAATTACCGTTTATATCTATAGAGCATTGACCAAATAATACTTTGAACGGTCTGAGCTTGAACTGGTACACAAAATTGTAGTGTAATACTTTCATGGAACTTATCATGTTGTCAGGCGAATACTAATTTATTAACGTTTGTATAAAGCCGCGGTGCGCCGGACACGCCGCTAATTAATAATCCTAGCTGCGTTTGTGTGTCTGTGTGTGTCTCTGTATGTGTGGTGACGCTTTTAAATAACTTGTATTAGGTATATTAATTAATGTCATTAAGGTTTGTGAAAAATCGACATTAAAAATCCGATGAAGAAAGCATTAAATTCAAAGTAATATACCCACCATAAAACGGGCGTACTGATAAGCAGCACTTCGTGTAAGTACGCAATTTTCGCCTATTCATGGATAAGGCTGAATGGTGCATATACAGATTTTATTACCTGCGTCACCGATTATCCTATTGTTTGATAAGGAATGGTTCTTAACGAGAATAGCGAAGAACTTTCTCAAACAACCCGACAAGCGGTATATATGTATAAAGTCCAGGTCGCACGTGGTTCATTCGATTTCGAATATGGACGTGAAGAGTTTCATCTACTGGCGAAACATCTACGATAGTTGAGTGCGCGATTGTGATTGTTAACTAGTGTTGGGTTAGTTTTTGTAACAACCTCCTTGCAGAACTATTTTGTGAAAACTGAACTAGTATTTATAAACCAACAATACTCGTCCCAATACTGTAACACTGGATATAATATAATATTAAATACATTGCTAAACATAAACGATATTGAACATATTGGACATTAAAAATATCCCAATCCTATGCTGGTAGAAAAGGGTGTCTGTCGTAAGAGGCGACAGAAGTCAGCCTGCTTGGTGTAGGGCTTCGCGTAAGGATTATATTATCAGTATTATTATTAAGTAATTAATATTATTAGTGGTATTATTATCTTTCCGTGGTTAGCTACCATCCTCCTGCTTGAGGCAGCCGTCAAACGACTAGTCGTGTTCTGGCTGGGCGCTTGAGAGCCAGTACATTCTTTCTTACCTTCTTCTCATTTCCTGGCCGACAACGCATCAATGATGATCAGTGACCTTTGGTCTTGTTGATGTCCATGGGCGATGGTGACCACTTACCATCAGATAGCTCGTCTGCTCGTTTGTCGGTTTTTAACAAAAAAAAATACATATAATTGTTTTATATGTACCCGACGAAGGATACGTAGTCCAGTGGTATAGACGACGATCTCGCACGCGGGAGACTTGAGATACAGTGAATCTCATTTTTCAAACTATGTGCATATGAACAACGTGAGGAAACCTGCACACCTGAGACTTCGTGACGTTCTCAAAGGTGTGCGACGGCGACGAACCCACACTACTCCGGCCAGGCGGACCATGGAGGAGCCGATAGCCCGGCGGTGGGACAGTATGGGTTGATGATTATAATGATCACAACGGAGTGTGGAGCAACTCGAATCTTGGCACTCATCTGACGATCCAATGTAGGAACTGTGGCGGAGTTGTCGTGACCCCTATCGTCGCGGCGGTGGTGAGTCCGCAAAGCGTTACGTCCCGGTTATGACCGTTAGATGCGTGGACGTCGAAGCCGATCGTTCAATAAACGACGTGCTAAATAACGTTATCAACAAAAACTTGCGCAAACAACGATTAACGCTCGGTTTATTACATGTTCATGAATGTATTAGAGCGCGCGGAACCGCCACTTAATTATCTAAGTGTAATGACCGAGTGCTCCGTTTTAATCCGACCCCAAACTTACCGTGGATAGCCTTCGGGGGCGTTCAACACGCTCTATTAGCATTTAGTTTGGGGTTACTGATGATTTGCAAATACTCATGTTGTTACACTCCGGCGGACCGGCGGACCGGTGGAGCGGCGGACCGGCGGAGCGGCGGAGCGGCGGAGCGGTGGAGCGGCGGAGCGGTGGAGCGGCGCGGCCGGCTTCCGGAGTACACTTGGATATCTATCGGTAAGTGAACACAAAGTTCATCTTTAAAGTTACCCGTAGTTTTATTGTTAACAGTTTTGACAAACAGCTGTTGTCGCAGTTCGCTACTTCCCCGCCGTTGGGTTCGTTTTTGCTTAGAATCAGATCAGTACAGTGGTCAATGCAAAATTTCACAACTAACAAGTTGCCTTGATAAAGTACGTAAGTGTGATACCACGTTTTCGTACCGTACTCATGTTCGCACTTAACAAGATACACTCGTACTCCTGACGTTGTTTAAATGAATTTCAGTCTACATTTAAAACGCTACATACCATTAAAATTAAACAATTAATAAATTTTTTTGCTAAATCTAGACATATAATAAAATTCTAACTGATCGCTTTCTGAACAGGAAGAATGAATGAGATTAACTATTATAATGCCTTTATTAACTCAATAGAACCAAAAAAATTTTTGTCTGTGTGCGTATGTGCGCGCTAATATCAGTAATGGTTTAACCGATTTCATATTGATTTACACTAATGTATTGCATCACTAACTAAGCATCACTTAATATTCAACGTTCTATTTATTGCAATCGGTCCATAAATGTATTTCTATCTAACAGAATGACAAAAACCAAACCAATGCCGGTGCTTTTTAAGCCTAAATTAGTTTTCTTGAAGCGAAGCGAAGCGAAGGCATATTTACTAGTAATGTTAATAAATTTTTAATGTAATTTTATCATTATCGTTTAATTCAAGTATGTGAATACTTATATTATATATTATATTATTATATATTATATTATTATTTACAGTTAAGAAGCCTGTATATGATCACTCGGAGAGTTATAACCATATAAAACCGACAGATAAGCAAGTTTTGGGGTCCCCTGGTGCACCCTGCTGAACAACGGCCGGGGCTATGGCCCTAGGTCCCTCGTGTCGGAGGTCGCTGGGCTCCGTACCACCCGTCCTCACTCCGACGGTACGTGCACGGTGGTAAGTAGTAGGTGGTAGGTATGTCTCGATTCACCCTCCTAAAAACGACTGTGAAATTGAAGTATCGGAGAGCCAGTAGTGACGCGAGTCCCCGTTTTGTTTTCAGTCAGCAACGCATCGGCGATACTTTTTATGTTACTGATGTCCACGGGTGACCACTTACGATCAGGTGGCTCGTGTTCTCGTTTGTCGACTAGTTACAAAAAAAGGTATGTGTAGGTAATAATCGGTCTAGACACTTGGCATGATGCACCATTATAAGTTAAACTTTAACAATTTGAACATTACCCCGCGTGCAGGATTTACAACATAATCGACATACATACGTACATTTATTATTGTATAATCTGTAATTCAAAAGGACATCTACAATCTATCGAGGCACAAAAGGTTAGAAGGAGAACGATACCGAAAAGTTTTGTCGTGGAAAGCTCTCAAGGTACATCACGAAGACAAACAGTGGCCGCTCTTTTGTCGCGTGACTGATCGGGCGGCGGCGGCCGCACTGCGGGATCTAGTGAGCCATCGATTGATCGTTAACTGCAGATGTTATAATAGGAAGTTCCTATTATCTACAGATATATTTATGAATATACCTAATCATTGGAGTGTGTTAATCGTGCTACATACATTATATTTGTTTTGTCCATACGATAGCTCACAGTTAGTTAGATCCGATCATGATACTAGCGGCGGTCCAGCGGGGTCGTAACGTACACTAAAGACGACCCCGTAACCCAGTTGGTATCAGTACCAACCAGGGTCAGAGCTGCCAGTCAAGCGAGGGGATCCGTGGCTCGATCCCGGGGCAAAATTTATTTTAAACACAAATATTTATTCTTGGGTTTGGCTTATTTGTCTATGTGTATGTCACCATCTCATGGCGCCACCGCATGGCGAATCCATCCGTACATGTACGCATGATATGTGTACATGGGTATTAAATCCACGAATGTATGGAACATTTTTAATCAAATAAGCAATGAATAGACGGAGTCAGTAAAATAATGGCGTTCGGAAGAAAAGCGAGTCGATAGCAACGTTACGAACATTTGGTTTCAGAGAAAACAGTGAAAAGCCTGAGGAACTATAATTAAATTTTATTTATACGATTATTGATAAGGTAAAGCAAAAGAAGGCTAAGCGGCGAATGTCTGATCTGCTCACAAGCAGAACTTTATGACATTTGAACGGGGGAAATGGAAAGTTCAACAGTACTCGATTTTAAGTTTTCATTCTAAAGGGGATTTTTCTTGCATCATTTCCTACCGCAAGCAAAGATTCCCGCCTTTGATGGTATGCCTTCAACTTTCGTATCGATTTGATTGCGATTAAGAGGTAAAGCATACAATAATATCTGTGATCCCGAGAGTTCGATACGGAGTCGAGCTGCCGTTCCGAGGCTCAGTATAAGTTGCAAAATCATCGCTGAGGTAATTTTAGTGGATTACCACCTACATCATGGACTGCCTGCCTCGATTTTTCTGTAACTTTCAAACTAGATGTTCAGTAACAACACATCCGTGGCATTCAGTGGGCTCCAATTGTAAATAAAAAGAATGAACAGCAGCTGCGAGCACGCAAGTCGCGACACACCGCCGCGGCCGGATATTGACCAAGTTGTGTGATTCACGACACCGGCCGACCAATTACAATATGACAACAGGGATCTTGAGAAATATTAATTGGATACTCTTAGTGATTCTCGCACCAGAAATGGTCTAGAAATTCCGCTCGCACTTCTAATTTTTCAAATTATGTGCGTATTACAAATCAATCATCATTGTGAGTTCTTCACAGTATTCTTAGAGGTATGCGGTGTCGGCCACGCTCGGCCGGTGTGGCAGACTGGCGCTTGGACCTTGCACATCACTAGAGGAGGCCGACAGTGGGACGATATGGATTGTAAGGTTGATGATAAAAGTTCTCTATTGAGTGACAAAATTGAATTATTGTAAAATAACGTCCTTTACTATTATTAAATTTTGTTTATGCATAAATAAATATATAAAATGATAAAGCAATATAAATGTAATCATATTTGACTAATATAATTTATACGCCATCATATCACAAATGTGGTATTATACCGTCAATGTTAATCGACTTAGTTCGTGATCACATTTCAGCAATTAAATATACTTCATTTCCTTACAACAGCACAGACACGACCGATCTATTAAAATTTATAACAGTTATACACGAGTAGTTGATAGGCAGTGAAACCTATATACGATTCGCCTGCGGCGGAGCAACAAATGTCGTTTATTTTACAGTGGAATACGTTCCTTCCAAAGTTGTTCGAAGATAATAAAAAGCAACGACGAATATACAAACAACGATATGAATGTGGTTCACGTCGCGATTGTCACAGGTACGGTCTTACTTAACTACACATTACTACGATGACCACGTCGGGGTTAACATGCGGTCTGGCATCTTTGAAATGTTCCCGTCGTGTATAAAGGTGTTTCACGACAACATTTCACTTTTCACAATACAAGCCAAACCATTCATTATCCTGAAACAGGCGCTTCCTGATAAACGGTCCGCTCCCGGCACCAGAGCATTTAAGACATTTTTCTACGAACTCGAAGCGGCGATAATAATGTTAAGCGACTTTAATGGATTTCATTAATAATGAAGTATTTAGTTTATTTGTTTTTCTATAAAGTTATATGTTTGTTTTTAGTTGAATTACTTGTTATTCATAATTTACTTCTGTTAATTGTTTTGTAGTAGGTATATAAGTAGCAGTGCTGTCAATAAAAAAGTCTTGATTCCCCGCGTCACGTCGGTGCGATTCCCCGATATTCCCCGCGTATTTTTATTCGTTGCCCACAAATTCTCCAATATGATATTTTTGGAATAAAAACACTGTGTTATACAAAATTAGTTTTAATGTAATTATTTAATAAAAGTTACTGAAATAAATAAAAAATTGTTGACCTACGGAGGATTTGACTTAATTTCTTTTATATTGTTTAAAAATAGCTGCACGTTTTAACCACTTTTCTATAATTGTATTGAAAATTTCAACCGTACGTACCAATAAAAAAAATCGATAAAAAATCCATTAATGATGGTGTACAAAATACAAAATCGAGTTCAAATGACATTTGAGCAGGCATTTTAATGGTGTTGCCATTCAATATGATGTTGGTAGTGTCGAACTGTATTTGCCAAGTCCGAACGTGATTATATGGCAGTAAGTACTGAAAAAATTGGTCTGAATTCCCCGACTATGTCATTCCCCGTGCACTCCCCACGCTAACCCTCAATTCGCCGCAAATCGGGGATTTTCCCCACGATTTACAGCACTGATAAGCGGTGTACAACGGTTTGTGGGAGGGCAGTCGACGTTCAACCGTCCTGGGGGTTATATGTACAGAGTGTTCTTGTGGTTTTTATAGTGGTTTTTACATTTGCGAACAGGTCGAGTAGTAATAATATCAGTATGTTACAGGATCTATCATTTATTACTGACTGCTGAACGTGCTGCACGTACAGTGCGCGATAACAGCGCGAGACACTTAGTACGGTTGTCGGCAAATCCAAGAGATGGAATTTTGTTTAAAGTGTAAATAAAACTAAACATACCTCACAACACACGTATAAAATTACTTGTTAAACAAAATAGCTTTAATAACTGTATTATCATCACAACATGACTATCATCGCCGCGGGGGTGCTCCAGCTCCAGCTCCGGCTCCAGCACGCGGCGCGCGGCGTCTAGCCGGCGGTTCACCTGATTATCGAAGATTGTTTAGTTCACATTAATTTATGTATTTGTACTTATACCTGTCTATGTAAATTGTGTGTAATTTGAGAATATTTTTATCAAAATTTAGTCACTGAAAACTTAATTACATTTACTTAAAATCAAAGTATAATTAGACAAGCGTACCAGAGCAATTTTAATAATAACATTTATGTATATTTAAAAATATTTTTTATCTACAAAACTAATTTTATAGCAGCAACTCTCGGTATTTATTAACTGCGGTCCAGTTCAATGGAGTCATTAATAATGCACGGGATTGCTACTATCTAAGTCTTCGGGCGATTAAACTAATGACTTATTCACGGAGTTGGTGCCAAGTGCACGCCGCGGAGGAACCCCGCGCGCCCCGCCGTGCCGCGTGGGTGTAGCGTCTGCTTTTAATTAAATTTGGGTGCAGATCATACGATTTTAGAGCCCCCTTTCCCTAAAGGGGGTCGCATCAGATTATGGCTTAGAGGCCTCCAGGCCAAAGCCAGCCTCGGGTGGTGTTTAGTGGGTAGGCCCCTAGGTTTTTCGGGAGTCCCACATAACCAGCGCAGCCGGCTGCGCTGGTATGCTATAAACGTTCACCACCCCCCTCCCGCGCTTTTTCCGGAGGGTAGCCCTTTTCCAATTGTCCGGGCGCAAAAAAAAACATACGATGGCTTTTCACACACATCAGCTTTTGCACCGTACGACATCGATTCAAGTTAACATTACATTTCACTATAAAATTATTTATTATTACGTTAGAGCGTTTCGAAGTTACTTGCATTCGGCACCGTGACAGTCTGATGGAAACGGCAACACTCAGACTTGGGTCCGGGAACACCACGCCCTTCGATATATAACTGATAACTGCACTTACAAAATTACATTCTACACTGAGTCCCCCAAAGCCACCAAACTCTACAAATGCATACCAAATTACAGCTCGCACCGTCCCGTACATCAGGAGAAAATTGCATAAAACAAATAGCGACGCGAATGATCCCCTAGGCATCTTTCCATCGGGCTTGTGCAACCACAGGAACCATAACAACGTACGAGACGAGTACTACGAGTGTGGGGCCGTGTAACAGTTGTAACTGAAAATAATGAGCTGTGAGTAATGAGTACCTGTCGCGTGTAATACACGAGACAACATCACGAAGGTGACGGGTTGCGACGAAGCAGCTGGTACCAGCCGTGTAGAACCAGCAGCGCAGGCGATGATTTATCCAGCTGCAGCTTCTCGTAGAACTAGAAAGACTTACATTTTTTCCCTCATATATTCTTAGTTTTCTACATTTCTGAAGGATATACGAAGCGAGTTTAAGATGATACGAGATACTCATCTCCGACTCGGGCCTATTGATAGATTACCGGTACAGCGATGTAATGCGACACAAAGTAATCTTTCATTGTTTGAAGCTCCGGGCCCGGGATTACGATCTTGGTTTCATTGTTATGTCTGTTTTGCGATACCCGGCGGCGTCAGCGGCGACACCGGCAGCGAGTAGCGACTAGCGATCAGCGTCTTTGCAATGTCATCATAATGAACTACTATGAAACGGAACAAATACTTCAAAAAATTGATGCTACATAATAATGAAAATTATACACATGTATCAATTCTAGGGCATACGCAAGCACCCACCCACACACACACACACATTCACATACACTTACACATTCACATGCATGCACGTACAATACATATATATATATATATATATATATATATATATATATAAATTTATTTCATAAGTTACGTTTACTTTTATTTCCTCAATTGTCTCTAGTTCTGTAATTGATTAAAATTCTTTTGTACTTGGTGGACGAGCGGGGCACCCAGTAATACGGGTTACTAACCCAGTACAGGGGCCCTCGCGACATGTTATTGTGTCTTACGTTTAATCAATAAATACATATTTTTTTTATAATTAATCGCCCATTGATTAACTACAATCTCCTGCCATATAAACGTAATAACTACCAATATTTCTTTTTTTTTTTTTTATGGACCAACCAACCAGCGGACGACCGTAACACTAGAGGTATCACCGACTCGAGTCGCTTATTACTGACTCACAAGCACGGTATCGCAAATTTTACAACAACGCGAACATTGCAACACAAGAAAATACCTTAGAATGTAGAAAGAGAGAGAGAGATAGAAAGATACAAAGCAAAGGCAACAGTTTAAGCACTAAACGTAAGTTTGAAGTGGCCGAGCGGTCGACCGACACGCAGCAGGAGTAGCACGCGACGGATCCTGGCGATAGTGGACTCGTGGAGGCGAGCATGATACAAATTAATAGATAACTTTAATCTAAATATTCGAAGAAATAAATCATAAATGTACATATGTATTGCAAGTTTACTGTAGACCAAACGGCGAATATCAAAATGCCAGCCGACACTGGCCGCTAGTTCCATTGTACTGTACGGACCGATTTCTTTGTTGTCAACGGCCGCCTTACGGCCGCTGCCAAAACAGTGCCGAGCTTTGTGGTATAAAGCTGCCTTTTAAAAGCTACTTAGGTAGACAAATATGAACCACCCAAAGGAAGGAACTCAACGGAAAATATTAAAATACAGTTCAAATTCATTGGAATGTCACGCTGCAGAGAAAGTTGGGCGGTGGCCGAGGGGCGGTGTTCGCGAGCGTGCAGCTTGAGGCGCTATTTTTCAGTGTGAATTTCATTAAAGCAGCTCGTTTCTAGTTTAGAAGAAACGCCAATGAGCGGCGGAGCCTCGTTTGCAAAGCGGTGCCTTTTCTTTTGCGTTCTGTTCCTTTGAGACTTTCAGGGGAAACCGCTTAGGAATAGACCGGCTGTTTGTAAGCCGAGATAATTAAGTTGAATGTCTGACAGACGTCGTTACACGTGAAACGAAACTAATCAGTGGTGTTTCTGTAAAAAGAACTATTCAGGTGAGCGAGGAAACAACCTGATGGAAATGTTTAAACGTTTCAATCACCTGACCTCCAACGTATTGTGTTCAGAGCAATTGTTACAGATAAATTATGTTATCAAGTCAACCATAGCCTAGTATTGATATCTATATGTTATCCGAAAATCACTGTCACAATTTTGATAATCGCTGAAATCGGATTCTAATTTGAATCATTTATTATATAATAATAATTTAATACCTGAATTACTAAAATTATTAAATTTGTTTCTAGCTGACGCCGGCAACGTTTCTATATGACTACCACTGAATATTTCATATAATGAGTGAGGAATGACTACAATATTTTAAGTCCGATCACTTTATATAGTACCAATTATTTTGATTTTTTTTATTTTACTAAATAATTAAATAGTTTACGATTTATATTCATGATTGAATACACTTCCAACTAGCGATTTACTTATGAAAGTTTCTTAAGGCATATAAACAATATTTTAATAAAGATTTTTATTTCAATTTCAATCAAGAAAATTCTATTAATTTATGTGAAGCTTAACGAGTGGAATATATAAAATATATATTATATAAGTGTCGGAGACAGTCCTGAACACGGCTTCCAAACGGAACGCAGCATGTGACCAGCGCGACGGCAGCACCGCCCCTGTTACTCAACACTCGGCAATTCGTCCTGCAACGGAGCCTCGGGGCAGAGGCTGTGGCAAGTCATACTTACGTGTCTTACAATCGTACTGGAGACTAGAACTTCTCTGCTAGAGACTGTTACACGTTTTGTTTGTTAGTATTGTATAAACAGTAAATAGTTCTGCAGCACGGATTAATTGAGATTATGACGAACTTAAATGTGTCGTCTAATTAAATTGCATTTACTGACAGAACAACATATCCACACGGGATTCTGAATAAAAATAGTATTTGGTTCTCTTTATCGGCGATCCATCATCACACGATTGCCGATTATTCATTGTAAAAATACGAGTAAACAGTTGATCAAATTTGCGTCATTAAGCGTAATGTCGCAGTAATTGGTTCTCGTCAGATTAGCGCCTCTCACACTTTTATACACACTTTTTATACACTTTTATACAACCTTGTGATTTAAAGCGTGCCCCATTTCTTGTTTTGTACGAAGTCTGACTAATAAAGAGAGCCTGCTCGTAATTGGACTAGCGCTCTCCGGCGGACAGCTCCCTCCCGCTGCGGAAAATATATGAGTGGGCCTTGTGCAGAGTATCGCATAAATAGCTCTGTTTCTTTTTAAACGTTGGCCTAAATTATTACGCTGACCCTAAAAATTGTGTCACGAACGTGCAATATTGGGTCATATTAATGCGAAACTATATTGTGAGGGATTGCATGAACAGTAGCGCGAACCTGTTGAGATCCCATGTCGTAGGATCATTCACGGTTTAATCCCGGCCTGCTGCCACTATTAATGACTTTTCAATTTCTTCTGATTTTAATTCATTGAATAAAAAATCTGGACAAATCTTAAAAATAAACCCACCGTTTCAATGCCAGTAATGAAAATGGACTATTGATTACTAAATTATTGCGATCACAACTCAATAATAAAAAAAAATCATAAAAAATTACTTGTATAAAGAGAGCACTTAAATTAAGCGGTTCAAATAATACGATTTTCCAGATCAACTTGTAAATCTATTCAAATAAAATTATAAATATTGCAGTGCTTTGAGTGAATCAGCATGATAATTAGGGCGATAAATTGTATCCTAAGTGAAAATTATCGTCGGCGCAATGAACTCGCCGCGAGCAGCGTGCGAGCTGCTAAATTATAAATTATGCACAGGTGCGAGCGCGCCCGCTCAGACCGCTCGCCGCGCGTAGTGCCTCGGGCGCCGGGCGTCGTGCGTCGGACGCCGCGAGTTTTACGTCTTACGTCGGGAAATGCGCATGAAATATTACGATCGATGAACGCTTGTGCCAGCGCGATAGTGCTAAACGCTCGGTGCAAACATTAAAGGCTCCTATGATTCTCTTATTCGACGATTCGAGGATAAGCCAATTTTAAATTTATAACTGACGACTGACGATTTATTCACCTATTCTATCTAACAAGTCGCTTTGCGTAATTTACACTCAGTCAGTTGTTAACGACATCAGCAGTGGCTCACTTCCTTATAGACCAGCAATGTAATACTAATACCGCCGATGTTGCACGTATTACTTGTCCAAGGACGAGCAGGGAGAAGGACGACTTCCATTTAGTTGCCTGTCTCGGTGGTTGTCTGCTTTATGAATATGGAACGATCCTCTAACTATTCCTCTTTTCGTTTAAATATATAAAATCCCATAAATTAAATAACCATGTGAGGCAGCCCGTGTAAGCCAGTTCGTGTACGCGCAGCAGCCGGCTGGGAGCTTGTTTGCTAAACAATAGTATGTTTATTTGCCGGAGCGGGGACGAGTGCGCGGTGCGCTCCGTGTGGCGCACGTCTTAAAGCGTGTTCGTTGTCACGCTAATAATACAACTCACGACATGCTTATTCGTCGCAGAAAATGTTCTTGAGAAATATTTTTATTTATTAATAATGTGCAAAACACAGTAAAAGGGGTTGTTATTTTCCTACACACACACCCACACAATGACATATCAATATATATATATATATAAAGCTTTGTTCTCCGAAACCAAAATTAGGCTCTTATGGATTGGAACCGGGAAATGAGGTTATATTTTGAAAACGAGACATTAATAAGTGTTTAAAAAATCATTACTGGTAACAAAATATGGATCTATAAGCATGATCTAGAAAGTAAAAGGCAATCATCAGTATAGGTCTTCTGAGAAGGATAGTTAAGCGACGCTTTAAAATACAGCTTGTAACCAAAGGATATGATAGTATAGATACACAATACATTTACAATACAATACGAGAACACCCGGAGATAATAGTTTGGAAACCGATTCCGCACAGGTTAAAACTTTTGTAATAACCATGTGTTGTTTAAAAGATTAGCCGAGGAGTTTCTTTCGCCGTTTCTCTCGATGTTAATGCAACTATTCGAAACGGTAGTAGAAGCAAAAATGTCGTGCATAAGTGTATTTACAGAATACCTACACAATTAAATGATTTTGAATCTCAACGTAACTACAAATTATTAATAATTAATGTAATTCCAACCGCGAATAATGTTTTCAATTTAAATAAACGAACACACCGGTTAGAAATCAAACATATTTGTAACATAAATTATTCGCAAAGCATCGTAATGTAACTTCCTCTCTGAATGGTTTGTTTGTCACCACGTGACACCTTGTAACCTTTGAATGAGGATTACTACATCACTCAATTGTAACGGTATATATATATGTGTAAACTATGTTGTTGTCTGCAGCAACAGAACTAAATGTGACATTAGTGCACCGAATAATTGAACATACTCGTACACGTAGCGCGACGTAGCCTCTCGCTACGTTTTCCCACATTTCACGCCGGCGGCTACGAGACCGTGGAGCCTGCTACGAATTTCGTAGTGCA